>CM042161.1:76064807-76084807 GCA_023376005.1 Doryteuthis pealeii | reverse complement strand
CCAATTTCTTCAAAAGTGAACGTTTCTGATGACGGATAATCACCTAAAAGTGATGTTCCGAAACCATTGGTAAAACGGACTTTTAATTGTATTGGTGACTATAGATAAATAAATACACCTCTTACAGAAGTAATTGAGCACTTTATAATCATTTCTCCAATAATAATAACAAAGAATTAAATATATATATATATATATATATATATATATATATATATATATATATATATATATATAAGGCTCCCTGATGAAGGTGTTAGAGTAGCACCGAAACTGCGGTCTGGAAATAATTTCTACGACTATTAATGCTCTATCTTCACATTATATTGAGCCCTATTGGATTAACTACTTATGCTATGTTCACATAGTAGTACTCATAAATGAATATATATATTATATATATATATATATATATATATATATATATATATTATATATATTTGCCTTGGGGCTATTATGAGAGTTTCTTTTATGAATCAAATCAAAATGGATGATATAACTAGTGGCATTGCATCACCAAATAAAATCCTTGACATTATCAAGAATAAATATTGAAGTAGTTGGGTCACGTGGTACGTAAAGACAACTGTGAACTCAGATCAACCAGGGAGGGTCAAAGTGTAGATACTTGACATGTATGCCGAAAAGGAGGCTCCCCTTTAATCTTTATTAAATAATAAAATGACTTGATTTGTTAAGTTAAAAGTTAAAGTTAATAGAAATAATGACATCGTGACATGTATTTAAAACCATTGAAATAGTTTATTATAAATTATTTTAACTTTATCATCTAGATATATAAATAAATTATTTATACTAGCAAATATATGCACCCTCCGGGTGCAAGTATCTAAGTTTTAATATAATAAAATATTGTATTAAATTAGAAAGGCTAATGAAACTAAATAAGAATGCAAATAAAATGATTTGAAACAGAGAGGGGTATAATCGAAAATTTGAACAACTGAAACTTACACTTCCATCACTCCCATCTTTCATTGTTATCTTTTCTAATCTAAGTATTTAGTTAAAAGAGAAGTAAAGAATAAAATGACAGTTATTTTTTCTTGTTAATGGATTTTATTTAAGATTCATTGAAGATATTTTTACTTATATTCATTAAAATAAAAATAAACAGTTAAAAATCAATAATACTAAGCACATATTTAATAAAATCACATTTCTAATATCAATATGCAAATTAGCCTTCCCGTTCACACTATAAACCGCTATTTTGTTGTATATATAAATATAATTGCATGTTGTTAATATGTAGATATGGTTAACAGTATTAATAATGTAAAACAATTTTATTAATAATTGAGATTTAAATGAAATTAATAGCATGAAGAATGTGATGTCAATAACTAAGGAAATTGTGACTTGAGTAGTAATATAGTTTCGGTTACAGACAGAAAAACACACAATCTCCATTATAATAAGATTATATCTACATCTAAATGTTAGTTATATGGTAGCGGCTAAACATCTAGGCTAGGAAATAGACATAACACAGACATAGGAAGCGCGTGGTGTAATGGTTAAAGTCATGGGAAATGGACTCGTCGCCCCGAGTTCAAATCCTGGACGTGGTAATTGCATTTCACTTATCGCTAATACCCTTGCGAAAGGTATGAATCCTACTCTCCCTCCAGCTATGGATAAATAGTAGGACAGACTGGGCTCTTTAACCTTGGTTAGGCAACCAGTCTAGGAGAAGGAAAACTCTGAATTCAAACCCGTTAAACCCCGCTTAAGAAATTGACCTTGTGTCACATCCTGCTTGTGCGGAGGGGTTGGTAAATATATATATCTACATCTAAATAATAGATGTTATGCTTAAGTAATAGATAGCCGGTACTTTTCGCAATATCGCAATTTTTCATTAAGGGAACCGCCCTTTTTGGCATACTTGTCCGGTACATAAACTTTGAACCCCCCACACACACCTACCCCACCGGGGATAAATCTGAGTTCACGTACGTTAGGCATCTACACTTTAGATGGTGAGCCTCTGATTTTAGTAAAACAATTCACATACCTAGGTAGTAATATCTCATCTACTGAAAGCGATGTTAATAGACGCATAGAAAAGGCATAGACAGATTATCGGTGATTTGGAAATCTGGTCGCACTGATAAGATAAAGTGAAAATTATTCTAAGCCGTAGCCGTGTCAGTGCTAATGTATGGCTGTATCACTTGGACAAAGCGCTTAGAGAAAAAGCTAGACGGTAGCTATACATTATACGACTGTAAACAATTATATCCTATTGTAATATAACAATATACACCCGGCACAACGCTTACCTTTCTTTTTCGACAATATCGTATGCTGTTTTGTTGACCCGACGATTTTTTTAAACTTAATCAAACATTACTGTTAACAGTGGACGTATATACGAACGGATGTTGTTCCGTAGGATGCTATGTGACGCACGCACACACACACACACACACACACATATATATATATATATATATATATACAATTTAGAAGGAATAGAAAGTGAATGAGAAAAGTATTGTCAAATCTATCTGATGGTGAGGTTCCAGTCTTGGAGGTTTGGGGAATGTGGAGCACCCCATTCATCACCATTGCTCCCTGGTCCACTCTGACCCGGAGTGGTAGTACCTGTTAGGGTCCCATCTATGGGTTAAATAGAAAAATGTGTTTATAAAAAAAATTGTATTATCCATTAAGAATTGATTTATTTCAAATTATTTGATTTATCGGCATTAAATGACCCACTGAGGTTGATATGCCGTAAAACAAAACAATCCAAACCAAAAAGTATTGGCATATATATATATATATATATATATATATATATATATATATATATATATATATATATATTGTCACCCAAAGACGCGTTTTTCGACGTTTACGTCTCATCAGTGCGGCTCGACTTTTTTAACAGCTACCTTTAGCCGGGAATGAATATATATATATATATATATATATTATATATATATATGTGTGTGTGTGTGTGTGTGTGTGTGTGTGTGTATGTGTGTATATATATATGTGTGTGTGTGTGTGTGTGCGTGCATGCGTGCGTGTGCTCACGCGCGCGTGTGTGCGTGTGTGTGTGTGTAAACGACAATGAGAGCTCGATGTGTTTGGTAAACTACATTGAGAGCTCGATGTGCTTGGTAAACCACATTGAGAGCTCGATGTGCCTAGTGCCAGTGGGTGGACAGAGCAATATATACAATAAATTAAGGAAAAATATTAAATTTGCTTCATTGTAATACTTCATTTCAACTGTGTAATCACAGCATCTTCAGACAGGAGCAAAATGGTTATTACTGAAGGAATTGCCCAGAATACAAGGATTTAGATATCCAAATCTTGGAGTTGGGGTTCTTCGTTTGGGAAGGTAGTAGGGGCGTTGCTATAAAGTTTGGATGAGGTGATGGGAGGTGGGAGAGGGAGAGGGTGAATGTTAGTTATATGGCAGCGGCTAAACATCTAGGCTGGGAAATAGACATAACACAGACACAGAGAACAGCAAATCAAAATTCAAAGTTCAAATAAGAATTTAAAAATAAAATAAAAAAGAAGAAATAAAATGTTCAAATAAAAAGTTCACAGGTGGTCTGTCGTTCCGCGATATATTATATATATATATATATATATATATATATATATATATATATATATATATAATCGATTTAATTAATTTTAATTTGTTTTTAAAGTGAAAATACATATGAATATCATTTGCCTTTCTACGACCATATGCTTAGAAGTTCAAAGCCTGTGCCGACGAGTGGGATGGAAGATTTTTTTATTTCTTTTAGAACTTGTCTCTAGGTGGGTCGGTCAGCTTAACGTTAGTTTTTGTTTTTAGAAATGAACATTCGTATTATTTTTTTCATACAGTAAGCGTCCGGGTCTTCTTTCTGGGAAGTTCAAAACTAAACTCATATCGACGTGAGTAGGGTGTGTATACTGTATTTTTTTAATTATTGAATTATATCGTTTAATTATTAAAAAAAAACAAAGCCCAAATTTTGTGTGTTTCTTAGTTATAAGAATATCAAGCAGTATGTGAGATTTCAAATCTGAATGACCTCTCGTTTGTGAGTTATAAGTCTATACGTACATACCAAATCATACCAAACTTCCTCATATATTTGGTTAGACTCAACATCCCGAATCAATCCATCATGAATAAGTATTTTAACTCACTAACTTTTATAAAAGTCGTCGGGATGCGAGGGAGTCTATCCCCTTTTCACTAGCACTTGACGAAGGAGATTGTTTTGGCGTCTGAGGTGTAGTGACACACCTACCATCAGTTTCTCACTTTACCGCAAAGATCCCTGTGCTACTCTTATGCTGTTGGTGAGGGCCGGTATCGAACCCCGAACCTTTTGGTTCATTTTCATGTATGCGAATATACAGTTGATTTAGATAAATTTTGCTGACAATGTTCATAATAAAGATACATGAAAAAAAAGAAAACTTGGTTAGTTATTTTGGGCCCATGAAAATAAGCATTAAAAAATATTTTCAATAACATGATTCAGTATTAGGAACACCTAACAAAATAGACTTAAAACAAAAATAGAGTTGCTTCCCTTTGATTTGGTCAAAGCGTTTTGTTTACAATGTTTTGGACGCAAAGTTCAGTTTCTGGTTAAGTTCGCTGGAGAGTGGAAGCATTTTCTACTGTTTTAATAAATCCTTGTTAATTTCATAACAACCTGGTCTTGCATTATCATTCCTATCCTCCATATATTTTCATCTGTAGGTTAAAAACATAACACTCACATGAATAGATTTTGGGCTGAAATAATAAAAAGTTTGTTTTTTTAATCTCAAATTTATTTACTCTTCGTTTTATGTTTTTGTTTTCAAAGAATACATTTTTCAACTTAACAGCTATATTTTGACTGTAAATATATTTCTCAGCTAATTATAATATTTTATATATATATATATATATATATATATATATATATGTGTGTGTGTGTGTGTGTGTGTGTGTGTGTGTGTGTGTGTGAAGAAAGGAATGGATATATAATTCGACAATGTAAATGTGTATAAATTTGTGAAAAAAACAAGAAAAGATATCGGAAATTAACATTCTTGATATCGACGCCATAGCGTTTCGGTTTTGTTTAAACCATCCACAGGGCCAATATTCATTAATCCTATGAAATAAAATTGTGGTACAAGCGTTTGTTTACGATATTTAAAGGCCTTTGAATGGGAATCGATATGTAGCGTTTCGATTTACGTTTTTTTTTTTTTACATTTCGAGTATTGACAAAGGCCTTCAAACATCGTAAACAAAGGCTCACAGGCTTTTGCTTGTACCCAAATTTTCTTTCATAGGATTAATTAATTTAGCCCTGTTGATGGTTTAAATAAAAACCAAAACGTTACAGTGTTGGCTTCATGAATGATAATTTTCGACATATTCTCATGTTTTTTCACAAACTATATAAACATTTATACACACACACACACATACACAGGCACATACACACAGAGACACACACAGAGACACACACACACACACACACACACATATATATATATATATATATATATAAGTAAAGTAAAGTCATCGGGGCGGCCTAAAGTCGGTATCAGCCAATCAGCGAGGGAGTCTATCCCCATTTCACTTGCGCTAGACCAAGGAGATTTTTTTAGCGTCCGAGGTGGAGCGCCACACCTACCGTTAGCTCCTTACTTTACAGCACAGATCCCTGTGCTACTCATATGCTGAGTTGGCGAGGACCGGTATCGAACTAGGAACATTGAGGTTTCTAGCCAAACGCTCTACCGACTGAGCTAACCCGGCCCCTACCAACCCCTCAGCACGAGTAAGATGTGACACATGGGCAATTTCTCAAGCGGAGTCTATCAGGCTGGAATTCATTTATTTTGGGGGTACATAACTTTAATCCTGTAGAGTTTGGTAATAAACAATTGCTAATAATTTCCGTTTTGAGTGCATAATGTCCGTCAGAAATGATAAAAAATACTGGTATCTTTGGTTAAGAATAAAATAAACTTTTATAATAAAAAAAATTGCCAGCGGTGTAATTATTTATAGGCAATGATATATATACGTATATATGCGCATATATTAATATATATATGTGTGTGTGTGTGTGTGTGTGTGTGTGTGTGTGTGATAATTTGTTTTCTATCCTTCTAAAGCGGATACACATGTTGAATTACTTCTACGCACAGGTGCACGAGTATATATATATATATATATATATATATATATATATATATATATATATATGAGTGTGCGTGCATGTATATATGTATGTGTACCTCTGTAAAAAAAAAAGTGCAGTGTCAAAATTTGACGAAACTCGTCAGGTGGTTTTACAAAACGAATTCCAAAGCGCAATTAAATACGGAAAAAAAAACTTGTCATTTATTTTTATTTTTTATTTTTATTTTATTTGCGTTTTGTTTTTATGTTGTTTTTTTTTATTATTATTCTCGTATATTTTTTCTCTCCATTTTTCTAAGTGGAATCTGTCTTCAAGTTCAGAAAGCCAGACAGCAGCACCAATCCTAGGAACGTGGGCTTCTTCCGACTGGTAATTAATAAAGGTGACAACGGAAGCATAGATCCTGCCACAGGGAGTACCAGGCTCTATCAAAAGTCACTTTTTTATAGCAACCCTTTACTTATCTATACATATAAATTTCTATATAGAGATTTCCTTTATATAAATTCAATATATGATATAAAATATTTTCTATAAATTATGTACGAGACACTAAACCGACGTTTGGCTTTTATTGTTTTTGGACGAGGGGTAAGACTTTCTGCCGAGCCTCTGATTGGCTGGTGCTAACAACCAGTCAAAGGCACGGTACGATATAGCTAAGTGGTGTACGCGGACAATAACACTTTTTTTTCCAAAACGGATTAAAGCTTTTGAAGGGAAAATGTAAGTTAACCCTATTGTTTTCTTTTAGTAATTTACCGTTTTATTTAATTCCTAATTTTATTTAGGAACCAATCGAACAATGACTATTTAACTTGAGTTCCAACTCTTAAAAACGATCACTTTGTTCAAATACTTTTGGAACGTATTGTATATACACTGTACGGAAAATAATTATCTCATTGCGTATACTTATATCTATCTAGTAGGAAGCGCGTGGTGTAATGGTTAAAGTCATGGGAAATGGACTCGTCGCTCCGAGTTCAAATCCTGGACGGGGTAATTGCATTTCACTTAGCGCCAATACCCTTGGGAAAGGTATGAATCCTACTCTCCCTCCAGCTATGGGCAAATAGTAGCGCAGACTGGGCTCTTTAACCTTGGTTAGGCAACCGGTCTAAGAGAAGGAAAACTCTGAATTCAAACCTGTTAAACTCCGCTTAAGAAATTAACCTTGTGTCGCATCCTGCTCGTGCGGAGGGGTTGGTAAATATATATACTTATATCTATCAGTCTATCCATCAATTCATCCATGTCTACATAGCGTAAGATCTTTTCTTGTTTTACGAATATTTTTTCTATTCATTCTAACTTGTGTTTCGAAGAGCAAATTTAAAGAAAGAAGAAAATTAAATAAATACGTAAAACCCTCTGCACATAGAAGAGAAAAATACGTCAATTTGATGCATGTTCTTCGATGGTAGAAATAACATCGTTGTTTGTGGAGATCTCACAGCATTAAACAAACGGAGCGCACAGGTCGATTGATATGACATCACTGATATAAAATAAAACAAAACAAAATATGTATAATATAAAATAAAAATATATCATTAAGAATATGATTAAGAATAAAAACATATTAATTAAGAATATCATGATTAATAAAAATAACGAAAAAGAACAAATACCTGGTATATCTGGTCTACAAATAAAAAGAATATTTTATTATTTTTTATAATATCATTAAGAATATCATTAAAAATAAAACATATAAATACATTATATATCATTAAGAATATAAAATTCTTATATATAATATAAAATTCTTTATATAAAATTCAATTTATACATGAAAATTACAAGTAGCTTTTTATCACAACCCCTTTCTTCGATGTTTATCTATCTATACATCTATAAAGGGCAGTTGTGTGTATGTATGTCCGGAGGAAACTACAAAAATCAAACATTTAATCACAAAGTAAATATATATACACATTAAATATCAACGGTTCTTGCTTTTTAGACAAAAATTATGAAGATTTGATTTCTATTCGAAAATATTTAAAAATTGGAATACACATAGTACCAAATAAATTTTAAATAAAATCTTTGTGCCATTAATATTATTAGACATGAAGTGATTGTTCCAACATGCAAGGTCAGGTATCTCAGCTAGTTCCATATCAAGAATAATATCTATACTTCTACTATAGTGATAATAACGTTGTAATACTTCTAGTAATGGGATAATAGAGTTATGACATATATATATATATATATATATATATATATATTATATATATATATATCTTATTTAATGGAGATTGTGTGTTTTTCTGTCTGTAACCGAAACTATATTCCTACTCAAGTCACAATTCTCTTAGTTATTGACATCACATTCTCCATGATTTTATTTTTATCTAAACCTCAATTATTAATAAAATTGTATTACATTATCAATACTGTTAACTATGTCTACATACTGACAACATGCAATTATATTTATATATACAACAAAATAGCGGTTTACAGTGTGAACGGGAAGGCTAATTTGCATATTAATATTAAAAAATCGAATTTAATAAATATGTGCTTAGTATTATTGGTTTCTAACTGTTTGGTTTTATTTTAATGAATATAAGCAAAAATCTCTTCAATGAATCTTAAATGAAATTCATTAACAAGATAAAATAACTGTCATTTTATTCTTTACTTCCCTCTGTTTCAAATCTTTTATTATACTCCCTCTGTTTCAAATATTTTTATCTGTATTCTTATTTAGTTTCATTAGCCTTTCTAATTTAATACAATATTTTATTACATTAAAACTTAAATACTTGCACCCGGAGGGTGCATATATCTGCTAGTATATATAAAGAAAGGCAGTGAATCCGACGGTATGTAGTATATTAGGAAAAATGAAAAACACAGGTTTAAACTCACCAATTAACCCATTTAAACCTGTGTTTTTTTCATTTTTCCTAATATATATATATATATATATATATATATATTTGGAGGATATGTGCTTAATTGAAGTCATACCTAATTTTGAAAATTAATTAGTTAATAATTAATGAATTTAGGCGGGAATATATGTTCAAATGTAAGGCTAAACAATTTTAACATATATGCCCGCCTAAATTCGTTAATTATTAACTAATTAATTTTCAAAATTAGGTATGACTTCAATTAAGCACATATCCTCTAAAAATTATCGACTAAAAGCCATATCAAATAAACACATTTGTTTGTTTACTTACTCTCATATATATATATATATATATACATATATATATATCATAACTCTATTATCACATTACGATAAGTATTATATATATATATATATATATATATATATATATATATATATTAATATATATATAAATTAGTTGGGGTTTTTTTCTTGACTTGGAGAATTGAAAATAAAGATTATGGGTTTAAGAGCTGCAATTATTATTATAGGATACAATACATTTAAGGTACGATTGTTACCATTGGTTTCAAAGCAGTGTGTTAGCTACTTATCACCAAGCCAACGAGCATTGTCTTGACGATAAGTGGCTAACACACTGATTTACACACACACACACACACACACATATATATATATATATATATATATATAAATCAGTGTTTTAGCCACTTATCGTCAAGACAATATATATATATATATTATATATATATATATATATATATAATATATATTATACCTATATGGTAGTGTGTATCAAAGGTATCAAACTGTTCATAGGTATTGATCTGTTTAGTAGTATAGTGATAAAAATATTATATATATATATATTATATATATATATATATATATATATATATATATATATATATATTAGGATGTACCAAACGTATCAAACTGTTCATAGATAATTATTTGTTTCAGACTGTTTCTATCTATCTATCTATCTATCTATATATAATATATATATATATATATATATATATATATATATATATATATATATATATCGATCTATTTACCTATCTATCTCAGTCTGTTTATATCTATCTATCTATCTGTCAATCTATATATCTATATATCTTGCCTCGAGTATAACAAGTTCATGGGAAAGCCTATCTCCTCTTCTATTTTGGGCTCGGGTTTAATATTTAAGATGGTGATGATGATGATGACGATGATGAGGAGAAGGAGGAGGAGGAGAAAAAGAAGAAGGAGGAGGAATCAGGTTGTATTTTCAATGTCCTTATTGGCGTCTTGGGTTTGCTTCCTTGTTACTCGGCATCTTAGACGAAGGAGAGAGTGAGAGAGGGGAGAGGGGGAGAGATAGAGGGTGGAATTGGTAGAGAGTGAATTTAGGTTAGGGCCAATTGAAAATAGTTGAATCGTAATCAAGTGTTCAGTTCGGTTCGGTTGGTATGTGCTTTCTTAGTTCGGCTTATCTCATTTTGGCGTTTAAAATTACACACTTTCTGATAAGTGCGACTCGATGGCTCAATGGGTAGCGCACTGACCGGACACATCGAAATCTTTATGTCAACAACAAAAATGAATTGACGTAAAAATTAAACAGATCTTTAAATTCAAACTCTCTCTCTCTATATATATATATATATATATAAATAGGGTCATCCATAGACACGTGTTTCGACTTATCAAGTCTCCTCAGTGTGGCTAGACATTTTGTAAGCTACCTACAGCCGGAATTGAAATCCGATCGGTTGGGTGTCAGTCCGGCACCGTAACCATTAGGCTGTCTTCACTTACAGAATGGGAAGGGGATTTATATATATATATATATATATATATATTGAAAGCTGTTAAACTGTTACATACCTTTCCCAAGGGTATTAGCGCTATAAGAAATGCAGCCTCATCCAGGATTAGAAGTCGGGTCAACAAGTCCATTTCCTACGACTCCAGCCATTACACCATATGCTTCCATTATATATAATGAGTTTCTGTGCGGTAAATTAAGGAGCTGATGGTATGCGTGGCGCTCCACCCCAGACGCAAAAACAATCTCCTTTGACTAACGCTAGTGAAAAGGGGATAGACTCCCTCGCTGATTGGCTGATACCGACTTTAGTCCACCCCGACGACTTTACTTTATTTGTATGTGTAAATTATATGGAAAGTTTTGAGAATTTTAGAAGCTTGAAAGAAATGGACAAGTATTACATATACGATCTATTTAAATATGTTTTCCTCCTCAACGATTTTCACACACACACACTCTCTCTCTCTCTCTCTCTCTCTCTCTCTCTCTCTCTCTCTCAAAGCTCCCTCTTGATTCCCTTTGTGTTTCACTCACGTCCACTTCCGCTTTTCAGCCTGCTTATCAAAGTCTACTACCATTGATTTAAAAGTTATCCTACACCCGGACGTAGTAGTTCACCAGATTTACATCGGACATGAAGAAGTGCAGGGAATGATATGATCGTGAAAATTCTCGTGACTCGTGGGTCATGTACTACGAATCAGAGTACTCCTTCTTTGGGTTATGCTTGGTCACCGTTACCTTGAGTTGCTCGACTGGTCCTCATCGTCAGGTTTAATGATGTACCGGACTCGCTGGACGAACCCGGTCGTTTTTATCACGCATGATCGCTTGGAAGGGTGTTTTGCTCGAATGCACAACCAAAAACACCCATCTTTCGGACATATTGTCATTCTCCCTTTGCAAAGACTTCATCATTTCGGTACACATGAGTACACTGTTGAGCGAGATGATTTTTTGTTGTTATTCGAGCAAGACAATATTTAGTTTTGTTTTGTGTATTTGGATTTTAATATTTTAGATTTATTCAAGAGTCTGTAAATTTTGACTGTTAAATGTAAATTACCTGAGTATAACTTGCTTTCTGGGATTTGTAATGTGCTGAACTAGCAATGAAAAAATGTTGGAAGTAATATATTGGATATTTGGGCTTCTTTTTTTTTTCTTTTTTTTGTATATGTTAATTTTTTACTCCCCTATGTCTGATGTTAAATTTAATGATATATAGAATTTCTTTTTTTTTTTAAATATTGTCATTCGCCCTGTGCAAAGACTTAATTATTTCAGCATACATTGTGTATGGTTGGCACTATTACACTTGAAGAAGTAGTACTGAGCCAACATACAGTATTATTAGGAGAGGGCTCAATATCTGTGATAGAGCGTTAATAAATAAATAAACAATAAATATATTTTTAGTATATATATATAGATAGATATGTGAAGAGAGGAAATAAATCCGACGGTATGTAATATATCAAGAAAATTGAAAAAACACAGGTTTAAATGGGTTAAGTGGTGAGTTTATTGGCCGACGCTGCAGTGTTTCGATCTATTAAATAGATCATCTTCAGGGCATAAGATAAGAAATTATATATCACAGAAAGATGAGAAAAAGTGAGTGGTAATCCTTCTTATTCAGTCTGTTTAAAAAATTTTCTGAAGTTTGAAAAAAAAAAAAAGGAGACGGTTTTGAAATATGACATCAAATATTCTATTTTAAGGTGTGAGTATGTAACGCTGTTAGTGTGTGTATTGAAGGAAAACATTGTGCATTTTTTAGGTATGTGGTTGTGTGTGTGTGTGTGTATAAATTTTTTTTTCTGTAGCGATAAACGACAGGAAGTGAAAGCTCAAGGTTGTGTGTGTGTGTGTGTGTGTATATCTATAGATAGATATATACTAAACAAGCAGCGGATGTACAAATGACAAAGCGATCGCATAGCTTACACGCTTTTTGGAAAAACAATGCTTCCGGTTTGAATTTAAATTATTTTCTGCTTCTCTCTCGATGAGTCCAGATTAAAACATTCTCTAATGATGATTTTTTATAAATCGAAATATTGTTCAATATTAACTAATTAATTAAACGATATAAAAAATATATTCGTATTATCTGCGTTATTCGGACTATTGTCCCCATCTTCATTGTTATTTGTACAACGTTTCGGCCGATATGCCCTCCGGCCTTCTTCAGGTATTTCTTGTCGGACTCGGGAACCTTCTTGGACTCGGTAACCTTCTTCCCGAAGATGGGGACAATAATCCGAATAACGCAGATAATACTAATCTTCAAGCTTCATCTCAAACATTCAGAGAAAAAATATATTCATTTTAACAATATTGTGAGTTTTCATACCCTTTTATCTGTACGTATATATATATATATATATATATATATATATATATATATATATATATATATATATATATATATTACATTTTTACTTGAAGGCACTTACAACGCATGTATCGCATAAAATTCGATACTTTTTCTTATAGAAAATGAAATTGACAAGTGTAATCCCGGCAAAGGATCGCTCGGTGTGTAGAATGTCGTACAGACTGTATATATATATATATATATATATATATATATATATATATATATTGCCTGACCAATCAAAACCTTTCTTCACGAACGCTTACACACCCACTTGACCTCTTCTCCTATCCACCCCCTCCCGCCCATTTCCCCTTCTATAAAACACTTGTATGATACCTTGATGAATCAATAAAGCGACTGATGATGCCGAGCTCAATGCTCTAGCGAAATATATTCTACACACGTTTGTCTGAGTTTTGTTCTTGTGTTCCTCATATCTCTACCACATTCCGTCGGATTCATTCCAATCCTATTTCCTTATATATATATATATATATATATATATATATATATATATCCCAGCTAATTCCATAGTTTTCCTGTATTTGGACTGCTTCAATTTCTATAAATGAATGTGATTTTTGTGTGTCAGGGGAACAAACATCTTGTCACGTGACAACTACCTCAAACCATAAATACGGTTGATAATCTTCTTTTTTATCATCATTCTGTCTGATGATTGTGTGATCCACATGAAACTTCAAGTAACGGACTTTAAGAGTTCCAAATTCGCTGTGGTATTACATGTTAGGGTTCCGTCAATGGGTCAGATAGATCTGTTAATAATGTTAAGAATAATTGGGAAGTTTATTAATACGTTGCCTATTAATATGTTGTTATTGTGAATAATTACGAAGTGTTTACCTGTTTAAAATGATTGTGAAAATACATTTTATACTGTATGTAATTGGCGATCATAATTGTTTAACTGATTTTGGGATAGAATAACCCAACATGGGTTGACATGCCATAAAACCAACCAATAAAGAGTATTAGAGTTTATTAGGGTCCCATATCTGGGTTAAATAGATGTGTTTAAGATAATTTTCCAAATAATTGGGATCTTTATTAATAAATTGGCTATTAAAATTATGGATACAACCTCATCTGAAGATTGGATACGTCAAACTCAGAGTCGTGAGTGAATTTACTTTGATTTTAATTCATTTTTATTAAAATTATGTTGCAATTGAGTATAAAGTGTTTACCTGTTTACCTGTTTGTGAGTTTTATTAATATATTGGCTATTAGATAGCATTTATATTACAACTAAGTATAAAGTGTTTACCTGTTTAAAGAAGTGTGAAGATTGTTGATTTCAAGTGAATTCAACGTGTCTCCAGAAAAATGTAATTAGAATTAGAATTTTCTGCTAAAAATTTATTTATTTCTTTCCTCTGTTCTTTCTTTAATTTTCTTTCTTTCTTGTTCCTTTCCTTCTGTCTGTCTGTCTGTCTGTCTGTCTGTCTGTCTGTCTCTCCTCTCTCTCTCTCTCTCTCTCTCTCCCTCTCTCTCTCTCTCTCTCTCTCTCTCTCTCTCTCTCAATGTTTATTTTCTCGGGAAATTTCTATTTATGCCCCAGTTTATTTTTGTCCCTTTTTTCCCCTATATTTTTTTATAATGCCAAAGACAGATGTACCAAAAAATGTTAATTTTCTAATCAATTGAAATTTCTTGGAAACATTTCAAGATTTCATATATATATATAATATATATATATATATATATAGGAACTCTAGAAAAATGTGTGTGTGTATGTGCCAGATGGCCACGATATGTGTTTGTAACTCAGGTAACAGAGTTACAGAGAAATAATAGTAAGAAACACAACAAATATTTAAGATGGGGAAAAAAGTTTACTAAGAAAAAATGTAAATGTAATTAGAACTTACCACTAAAATCAGTAAAATATAGTGCTCTATGCTGAAGAATTCAAAGCAATGACCCGATTTTTCAGCTATGAAATAAAGTAAAATAAAACAAACTAAATTCACACGCAACTCTGAGTTTCACTTTCCCGATTTTCAGGTAAGGTTAAATCCTCAGGTCTGACATTCATTGAATTCATATATATATATATATATATATATGTATATATAGTGTGAACAAAAATTTATTAAGACAATCAGGAATATTCTTGTATGTTGTTTAATCTCAACTAGTTTCGACCTTCGGTCATCTTCAGGAGAACATTTCTTATTTGAAGAAATTGTTGATACATTATTAGAAAGGGAGCATTATAGAAGAGTTATAAATGTTCAAGTGTTATAGTGGGTTTAACATGCTGTTAAAATCCGGGTAGGCGAGTGTGTTTGATAGTAGCATGTTCATTCGTTCCGTGAAGAACCTCTATGAGGTAGTTTGTTTTTATATATATATATGGTGGGTAGCGTGAACATGAACTCAACGGCGCTTGGTGACTGACAGTCTCTCTCAGGCACATGGTTTGAAAAGCATATAGGCGAGATACTGCTAGGAACCAAGCGCCGTTGATTTCATGTCCACGCTACCCTAACTTAGATGTACATGGTCTGTCAACGATATTGGGCACTATTTACTTACAAACATAGCACACTATATTATCATTATCAATATGTGTGTGTGTGTGTGTGTCTAATTCGAGTATATATATATATAGCTCAGTCGGTAGAGCGTTCGGCTAGAAACCACAAGGTTCCTAGTTCGATCCCGGTCCTCGCCAACTCAGCGAATGAGTAGCACAGGGATCTGTGCGGTAAAGTAAGGAGCTGATGGTAGGTGTGGCGCTCCACCTCAGATGCTAAAATAATCTCTTTGGTCCAACGCTAGTGAAAAGGGGATAAACTCCCTGGCTGTTTGGTCGATACCGACATTAGGCCGCCCCGACAACTTTACTTACTTATATATATACAATTCTTATATATATATATATATATTATTATAATGGAGATTGTGTGTTTTTTGTCTGTAACCGAAACTATATTATTACTTAAGTCACAATTCCGTTAGTCATTAACGTCACATTCTCAATGATTTTATTTTTTATTTAAACCTCAATTATTAATAAAATTGTTTTATATTATTAATACTGTTAACCTTATCTACATACTAATAACATGCAATTATATTTATATATACAACAAAATAGCGGTTTACAGTGTGAATGGGAAGGCTAATTTGCATATTGATATTAAAAATGTGATTTTAATAAATATGTGCTTAGTATTATTGATTTCTAATTGTTTGGTTTTATCTTAATGAATATAAGCAAAAATCTCTTCAATGAATCTTAAATGAAATCCATTAACAAGAAAAAATAACTGTAATTTTATTCTTTATTTCCTATTTTAACTAAATAGTTAAATTAGAAAAAATAACAATGAAAGATGGGAGTGAGGTAAGAGTAAGTTTCAGTTGTTCTATTTTTCGATTATACTCCCTCTGTTTAAAATCTTTTTATTGAATTCTTATTTAGTTTCATTAGCCTTTCTAATTTAATAAAATTTTTATTACGTTAAAACTTAAATACTTGCACCCGGAGGGTGCATATATTTGCTAGTATATATAATTCTTATAAATATATATATAATTCTTAAATATATATATACATATATATATATGATTCTTATATATATATATATATATATAATTATATATATATATATATATATATATTTTATATATATATAATAATATATATATATATATATATATATATATTATATATATATATATATATATATATATATATATATATATATATATATATATATATATAATTCTTACGGTAGAGTCAGTCATGTCGCAAATTGCATCAAATTGAACTGTCAGATTACAGTAATTCAAATCCGACAAATACTTTTACCGGATTGAGTCAATAAAAAATCCTTTTGTCCTTTTTTTTCGTCTCACCAATCCGCTTCTTCTTCTTCTTCTTCTTCTTCTTCTTCTTCTTCCTCATCCTCCTCCTCACATCTTTCCCGCCTTTAAAAAACCAGTTGTGTCCATCATGTTTACAAGCTTTCCTTTGTTTTGTTTTTTTTCGTTTTTTTTTTTGTTTTGTTTTTCGTTTCCCAAATGTTATTTTCTCTTTCCTCCTCTCTTTACATTCTTTTCTTTTTACTCATTTCTTTCTTCATTTGTTTCTTGTCTCTTTTTCTTCTTTCCTTCTAGCTTCTTTCTTTCTTTCTTTTACCCTACGTTGTTATTCTTCATTTGTTTGCTTCTGTCTTTGTTTATTTAATTCTTTCTTTCATTCTTTCTTTCTTTCTTTCTTTCTTTTTCAACCACCATACTTATATTCTTTCTTTGTTTTATCATTTCCTCTAAATTCACTTCTTTCATTCCTTTCTTTATCCGAGTCTCTTCTTCTCTATTCATCCTTCCTCCCTTCCTTCCTTCCTTCCTTTCTTTCGTTTTCCTTCTTTTCGTTATTTCTTCGCTTCTTCTTTTTTTTTCTTTCATTTCTGTTCTTTTTTCTTTCTTTCTTTCTTTCTTCTTGTTTTCGCTCTTTATTTTGTCATTCCTCCTCCTTTTACTTCTTTACTTTCTTTCTTTCTTTCTTCTTATTTCCTTCTTTTTTTTTCATTTCCTTCTTTCTGTTAATCTCTATGTTTTATTTTTCTCTTATATTCTTCATTCATTTCTTCACCTTTCCTTTTTTCCTTCCTTCATTATTCCCTTTGTCTTTAGTTATACTTCCTTTCTTTCCTTCTTTTTCCTTCAATCTTTATTTTGTTACTTCTTTCTTTTTTTCTTTCCCTCCTTCCTTCCCTCTTTTTTTCGTTTTTTCTTTATCTTCCTATCTTTCTTTCTTCCTTACTTCTTCCTTCCTTCCTACTTTCTTCTCTCTCTCTCTCTCTCCTCTCTCTCTCTCTCTCTCTCTCTCTCTCTCTTTCTTTCTTTCTTTCTCTTATACTCTCTCTTATTCTCTCTCTTATTCTCTTATTCTCTCTCTTATTCTCCTCTTATTCCCCTCTCTCTCCTCTCTCTCTCTCTCTCTCTCTCTCTCTCTCTCTCTCTCTGCATTTATTGTTGTATTTCCCCAGAAATTTCTATTCAAAACACCAGTTTTTATTTTTTGCACCTTGTCATTTTAAATACAACTTTTTCCCTATATTTTTTTTATAATGCAAAAACAGATAAACGAAGAAAACGTTCGTTTTCCCTAATCAAATTGAAATTTCTTGGGAGAACATCTATAAAGTTCCTGTATATATATATGTTTATATTATATATATATATATATAATATATATATAAGTATATATATATATATGGGGGGGGTGCGAACGTGTGTGTGTGGTGTGTGTGTGTCGCTGTGTCAATGGTCATGATGCGCTGTTGTACCTTATGTATCAGAGTTAACAGAGAAATAATTGGAAAAAATACAACGAGTATTAAGGACAAGAGGAAAGGATTTACCAAGAAAAGATACAGTGAACGGAGTAATTACCAATAACTGTTTGAATTAACAAGTCCCGTGAGGTCTCGTTCTCTCTCCCGAAGTTTCGTCTGACTGATGATTTATAGGAAACACATAACGATTTCCATTCTCATTATTTAGGTACTAAGGGGGCCGGGTTAGGCTCAGTCCGGTAGAGCGTTCGGCTAGAAACCACAAGGTTCACTAGTTCGATACCGGTCCCCGCCAACCAGCGTATGAGTAGCAAACAGGGATCTGTGCGGTAAAGTAAGGAGCTGATGGTAGGTTGGGAACTCTCACCTCCAATGCTAAACAATCTCCTTGGTCTAGCGCTATTGAAAAGGAGGGGGATGGACTCCCTCGCTGACTGGGCTGATAAACGACTTTAGGCGCCCCGTCGAACTTACTTTTATATAGCTACACAGGGTTCACATAATGGTTACTTCGAGACAAGTGGATATAAAAAAATAATTTCCTTCATCAAATGGATCTGCGCGCTACGTTACCAAGTTCATTTTTTTCGTCGCTTCTTTTGTGACACAACTTTTTCAGAAAAAACTATTTTTAAACGTTTTTGAAATTTTTCCTTACAAAAACCCTTTCTTTGACTATGTCAACATAATTTAGCAATAATTTTTAAAAAAAATAAATATTTACAAAGAAAGTTCCTTCCTGTTATTTTATATATTTGTTGTTTTATTTTTCTATATATCTTTTCATATTAATTGCATATGAAGATAAGTATTTTTGAAATTCGAAAAAAAAGAAACGTGTCACGTTACTAATATGAAATCGAAATAATAGAAAAGATACTTAAAATCATTCACTTTTCCCCTGACCTGGTTTATTACAAAAACACACATACACACACACACACACACACACACAACACACATATATATTATTATATATATATATATATTATATTTAATATCAAAGGAGAAGTTTTAAAAGTGCTTCAACTAATGAAAAAGACGGCTGTTGTATCGTGTTTAAGGCGCAACGTGAAGAAAATCAAAGATTCGTTCATTATCCAATTCTTGTCTTGGTAAATACAGTTCAGACCCGATACCTTTTTATTAAACAACTCATAGAACTCATAGATAGATAGATAGATATGATAGATAATAGATAGATAGAACAGTCCCGAGAATAAGTCGATTATCGATCGATCCGATAGATAGATAGATAAATAGATTTTATAGACACAAACTGGACAAACAGATAGAGAAGATAGATAGATCGATAATGATAGATAGATAGATAGATAGATAGACGACAAACTAGATTGACACG
>CM042161.1:76027744-76062744 GCA_023376005.1 Doryteuthis pealeii | reverse complement strand
ACGTGTTTTCGGGAAAGCAATTTTAGCACAACTTTATTATCTCGTATCTGAAACTGTGCACATCGAGCTTTTATGTAAGTGACACCCCAATCCGCAGTACCAGTTATTTGAACGCAGTGTAATATTGGGATGCTTTTGTTTTCGGGCTGAGGAGAGAAAAAAAAAAAAGAAGAAAAAAAAGGAAAAAGAAAAAAAATTACAAATCTAAAAAGCTTATCAATTCCTGAGAAAGAAGACAAAAAAAAAGTATTTCTGATATGTTGATCGTGCACTGAACGAAATGTGTTCGCAATCTGGTGGGAGAGAAAGGGGTAACATGTGCTTGCATTCCGGTTTTATGGATAACAGCCACCGGTCTCCATCCATAGTCAGGGTGGGAACTGGGTTCCTCGGGGTAATGATGCACGTGTTGTGAAGATGCGGGTTTGGGATTGCGCGCGCAGTGAGAATTTGGATCTAGAAAAATATTCGTCTAAGGGCACGATGCGGTATTGGTGATTCAGTAACCCAAAGGTAAATAAGGGGGAATCGATTGTTGAATCGATAATCATGAAATGAAAAAAAGAATAAAGAAATAAAGAAATAAAGAAAAGAATAGATTTTTCTATGTTTGATATGAAGTAAATGTAATGTTGATCCAGTAGATCGATGAGGGTGAATAGAGTGGAATGGACATGAATAGATTTCGAGAGAATGTAATGAGGGTGAGATGGAATGATAAGTAGAATGCATTGATATAGATATGTACGAAACAGGTGTAGATGCATAAAAACAGATTGGGGTAGCTAGAATTCATAGATAAATAGATAGATAGATAGATATCAAGATAGATAGATGGATATTAATACACCGAGAAAGATAGGAATAGACAGAGATGGATATAAACAGGGTTAGACAGATGTAAACAGTCTTAGATGGAAAGATATGGAAATTATATATATATATAATATATATATTATATATATATATATATATATTATATATATATATCCAAAAGTCCAGAGAAGAAATCTTCCTTACGACATAGGTTTTTTTTTAAAACAACTTGTCGCAGTTTGAGAGCTCAATGTGTGCTCTTATTGTTAGAGTCACAGAGCAAATTTATATTAAATAAATAACAAAAGACTTAGAGATCTTGCATTATAGACTATTTCAGGGATGTTAGACAAAAATGTCTAATTCTCCCGACTCATCAGATGCCTCTGATGAGTCGGGAGAATTAGACATTTTTGTCTAAGCTCCCTGAAATAGTCTATAATGCAAGATCTCTAAGTCTTTTGTTATTTATTTATATATATATATATATATATATATATATATATATATATATATATGTGTGTGTGTATATATATATATATGGGGGTAAATATGGAAATAAATCCGACAATATTAAGAAATTTGAAAAAACAAGTGTTCCAAAAATGAGATGAATTTATTTATCGACGCGTGAACGTTTCGGTTTCCTTAAACCTTCATCAGGATGTATTAAGCGGTGAATAAATTGATGGATGTTTTATAGATGACAGGAAATAAAATGTTTGGAACACTTGTTTTTTTTTTCAAATATATTAATATATATATATATATATATATATATATATAATTATATATTATATTTGCTTATATATATATATAATCGCTATGTAGTTTTCGCTGGTCGCCGTATGGTGCAAGGTAGTTTTAAACAACGCTACTACAACCATTTAACATCCTTTAAACACGAAAATAAAAGGAACGTGACAGCGCTATCCAACAAAGTATGGGTATATATAAAAAACAGGAAAAACAATTTAACATACAATGGAAAATACTGGACCAATTGAAACCATACGTAAATGGATCAAAGAAATGCTCATTGTGCACCACTGAAAAATTGCGAATTCTGCTAGGCATAAGCTCGGAACACGATTTTCTAAATAATAAATCGGAAATTTTTTAGAGTATGCCCACACCAAAAAAAAATTATGATATGGAATTGGACTAACCAAAACCTCAGACCGCCATAATTAGGAATTTACATATAAATAAACGCACACAAAATAGATAAATAATAATAAAAAATAAAAACGGAAAAATTTAAGATCATCATAAATACAAACACAAAACACGAGACTCAATGACGACAAATAGGAACGCCGGTGAATGATGAAAGGAAAAGGAAGAACGAATAACGGATCACATAGACACGAGGCGCGGGTAAAAAACTGTCCAATTTCTTTCAAAAGTGAACGTTTCTGATGACGGATAATCACCTAAAAGTGATGTTCCGAAACCATTGGTAAAACGGACTTTTAATTGTATTGGTGACTATAGATAAATAAATACACCTCTTACAGAAGTAATTGAGCACTTTATAATCATTTCTCCAATAATAATAACAAAGAATTTAAATATATATATATATATATATATATATATATATATATATATATATTATATATATATATATATAAGGCTCCCTGATGAAGGTGTTAGAGTAGCACCGAAACTGCGGTCTGGAAATAATTTCTACGACTATTAATGCTCTATCTTCACATTATATTGAGCCCTATTGGATTAACTACTTATGCTATGTTCACATAGTAGTACTCATAAATGAATATATATATATATATATATATATATATATATATATATATATATTTGCCTTGGGGCTATTATGAGAGTTTCTTTTATGAATCAAATCAAAATGGATGATATAACTAGTGGCATTGCATCACCAAATAAAATCCTTGACATTATCAAGAATAAATATTGAAGTAGTTGGGTCACGTGGTACGTAAAGACAACTGTGAACTCAGATCAACCAGGGAGGGTCAAAGTGTAGATACTTGACATGTATGCCGAAAAGGAGGCTCCCCTTAAAAATTGTGATACTATAAAAAGGATCTGGTACCTCTAAAGAAGCGAGTACATGGTACTATTAGTATTTTTGTAATTTATACATTATAGTTTTTTTTTGACAATATCAAAATAAATAAAATTATTCAAATCAATTATCATTATGATAACTCCATAGCAATCTAACAGATTTCCATATGCCACAGTTGAAGGGGCTGTAATCTTTATTAAATAATAAAATGACTTGATTTGTTAAGTTAAAAGTTAAAGTTAATAGAAATAATGACATCGTGACATGTATTTAAAACCATTGAAATAGTTTATTATAAATTATTTTAACTTTATCATCTAGATATATAAATAAATTATTTATACTAGCAAATATATGCACCCTCCGGGTGCAAGTATCTAAGTTTTAATATAATAAAATATTGTATTAAATTAGAAAGGCTAATGAAACTAAATAAGAATGCAAATAAAATGATTTGAAACAGAGAGGGGTATAATCGAAAATTTGAACAACTGAAACTTACACTTCCATCACTCCCATCTTTCATTGTTATCTTTTCTAATCTAAGTATTTAGTTAAAAGAGAAGTAAAGAATAAAATGACAGTTATTTTTTCTTGTTAATGGATTTTATTTAAGATTCATTGAAGATATTTTTACTTATATTCATTAAATAAAAAATAAACAGTTAAAAAATCAATAATACTAAGCACATATTTAATAAAATCACATTCTAATATCAATATGCAAATTAGCCTTCCCGTTCACACTATAAACCGCTATTTTGTTGTATATATAAATATAATTGCATGTTGTTAATATGTAGATATGGTTAACAGTATTAATAATGTAAAACAATTTTATTAATAATTGAGATTTAAATGAAATTAATAGCATGAAGAATGTGATGTCAATAACTAAGGAAATTGTGACTTGAGTAGTAATATAGTTTCGGTTACAGACAGAAAAACACACAATCTCCATTATAATAAGATTATATCTACATCTAAATGTTAGTTATATGGTAGCGGCTAAACATCTAGGCTAGGAAATAGACATAACACAGACATAGGAAGCGCGTGGTGTAATGGTTAAAGTCATGGGAATGGACTCGTCGCCCCGAGTTCAAATCCTGGACGTGGTAATTGCATTTCACTTATCGCTAATACCCTTGCGAAAGGTATGAATCCTACTCTCCCTCCAGCTATGGATAAATAGTAGGACAGACTGGGCTCTTTAACCTTGGTTAGGCAACCAGTCTAGGAGAAGGAAAACTCTGAATTCAAACCCGTTAAAACCCCGCTTAAGAAATTGACCTTGTGTCACATCCTGCTTTGTGCGGAGGGGTTGGTAAATATATATATCTACATCTAAATAATAGATGTTATGCTTAAGTAATAGATAGCCGGTACTTTTCGCAATATCGCAATTTTTCATTAAGGGAACCGCCCTTTTTGGCATACTTGTCCGGTACATAAACTTTGAACCCCCCACACACACCTACCCACGGGGATAAATCTGAGTTCACGTACGTTAGGCATCTACACTTTAGATGGTGAGCCTCTGATTTTAGTAAAAACAATTCACATACCTAGGTAGTAATATCTCATCTACTGAAAGCGATGTTAATAGACGCATAGAAAAGGCATAGACAGATTATCGGTGATTTGGAAATCTGGTCGCACTGATAAGATAAAGTGAAAATTATTCTAAGCCGTAGCCGTGTCAGTGCTAATGTATGGCTGTATCACTTGGACAAAGCGCTTAGAGAAAAAGCTAGACGGTAGCTATACATTATTACGACTGTAAAACAATTATATCCTATTGTAATATAACAATATACACCCGGCACAACGCTTACCTTTCTTTTTCGACAATATCGTATGCTGTTTGTTGACCCGACATTTTTTTAAACTTAATCAAACATTACTGTTAACAGTGGACGTATATACGAACGGATGTTGTTCCGTAGGATGCTATGTGACGCACGCACACACACACACACACCACACACAACACACATATATATTATATATATATATATATATACAATTTAGAAGGAATAGAAAGTGAATGAGAAAAGTATTGTCAAATCTATCTGATGGTGAGGTTCCAGTCTTGGAGGTTTGGGGAATGTGGAGCACCCATTCATCACCATTGCTCCCTGGTCCACTCTGACCCGGAGTGGTAGTACCTGTTAGGGTCCCATCTATGGGTTAAATAGAAAAATGTGTTTATAAAAAAAATTGTATTATCCATTAAGAATTGATTTATTTCAAATTATGATTTATCGCGCATTAAATGACCCACTGAGGTTGATATGCCGTAAAACAAAACAATCCAAACAAAAAAGTATTGGCATATATATATATATATATATATATATATATATATTATATATATATATATATATATATTTGTCACCCAAAGACGCGTTTTTCGACGTTTACGTTCTCATCAGTGCGGCTCGACTTTTTTAACAGCTACCTTTAGCCGGGAATGAATATATATATATATATATATATATATATATATATATATATATATATATGTTGTGTGTGTGTGTGTGTGTGTGTGTGTGTATGTGTGTATATATATATGTGTGTGTGTGTGTGTGTGTGCGTGCATGCGTGCGTGTGCTCACGCGCGCGTGTGTGTGTGTGTAAACGACAATGAGAGCTCGATGTGTTTGGTAAACTACATTGAGAGCTCGATGTGCTTGGTAAACCACATTGAGAGCTCGATGTGCCTAGTGCCAGTGGTGGACAGAGCAATATATACAATAAATTAAGGAAAAATATTAAATTTGCTTCATTGTAATACTTCATTTCAACTGTGTAATCACAGCATCTTCAGACAGGAGCAAAATGGTTATTACTGAAGAAATTGCCCAGAATACAAGGATTTAGATATCCAAATCTTGGAGTTGGGTTCTTCGTTGGGAAGGTAGTAGGGGCGTTGCTATAAAGTTTGGATGAGGTGATGGAGGTGGGAGAGGGAGAGGGTGAATGTTAGTTTTATATGGCAGCGGCTAAACATCTAGGCTGGGAAATAGACATAACACAGACACAGAGAACAGCAAATCAAAATTCAAAGTTCAAATAAGATTTAAAAATAAAATAAAAAAGAAGAAATAAATGTTCAAATAAAAGTTCACAGGTGGTCTGTCGTTCCGCGATATATATATATATATATATATATATATATATAATATATATATATATAATCGATTTAATTAATTTAATTTGTTTTAAAGTGAAAATACATATGAATATCATTTGCCTTTCTACGACCATATGCTTAGAAGTTCAAAGCCTGTGCCGACGAGTGGGATGGAAGATTTTTTTATTTTTTAGAACTTGTCTCTAGGTGGGTCGGTCAGCTTAACGTTAGTTTTTGTTTTTAGAAATGAACATTCGTATTATTTTTTCATACAGTAAGCGTCCGGGTCTTCTTTCTGGGAAGTTCAAAACTAAACTCATATCGACGTGAGTAGGGTGTGTATACTGTATTTTTTTAATTATTGAATTATATCGTTTAATTATTAAAAAAAAACAAAGCCCAAATTTTTGTGTGTTTCTTAGTTATAAGAATATCAAGCAGTATGTGAGATTTCAAATCTGAATGACCTCTCGTTTGTGAGTTATAAGTCTATACGTACATACCAAATCATACCAAACTTCCTCATATATTTGGTTAGACTCAACATCCCGAATCAATCCATCATGAATAAGTATTTTAACTCACTAACTTTTATAAAAGTCGTCGGGATGTGAGGGAGTCTATCCCCTTTTCACTAGCACTAGACCAAGGAGATTGTTTTGGCGTCTGAGGTGTAGTGACACACCTACCATCAGCTTCTCACTTTACCGCACAGATCCCTGTGCTACCCTTACGCTGTTGGTGAGGGCCGGAATCGAACCCCGAACTTTTTGGTTCATTTTCATGTATGCGAATATACAGTTGATTTAGATCAATTTTGCTGACAAAGTTCATAATAAAAATACATGAAAAAAAGAAAACTTTGTTAGTTATTTTGGGCCCATGAAAATAAGCATTAAAAAATATTTTCAATAACATGATTCAGTATTAGGAACACCTAACAAAATAGACTTAAAACAAAAATAGAGTTGCTTCCCTTTGATTTGGTCAAAGCGTTTTGTTTACAATGTTTTGGACGCAAAGTTCAGTTCTGGTTAAGTTCGCTGCGAGAGTGGAAGCATTTTCTACTGTTTTAATAAATCCTTGTTAATTTCATAACAACCTGGTCTTGCATTATCATTCCTATCCTCCATATATTTTCATCTGTAGGTTAAAAACATAACACTCACATGAATAGATTTTGGGCTGAAATAATAAAAAGTTTGTTTTTTTAATCTCAAATTTATTTACTCTTCGTTTATGTTTTTTTTTCAAAGAATACATTTTCAACTTAACAGCTATATTTTGACTGTAAATATATTCTCAGCTAATTATGATATTAATAATATTATATATATATATATATATATATATATATATATATTATATATGGGGGGTGTATCCTTGCGTTTTTGTAAATTTTATATATATATATATATATGTGCCTGTGTCATGTACAGGAATATATATATATATATATATATATATATATATATATATATGGAGAAAGGAATGGATATATAATTCGACAATGTAAATGTGTATAAATTTGTGAAAAAACAAGAAAAAATGTCGGAAATTAACATTATTGATATCGACGCCATAGCGTTTCGGTTTTGTTTAAACCATCCACAGGGCCAATATTCATTAATCCTATGAAATAAAAGTGTGGTACAAGCGTTTTTTTACGATGTTTAAAGGCCTTTGAATGGGAATCGATATGTAGCGTTTCGATTTACGTTTTTTCTTTTACATTTCGAGTATTGACAAAGGCCTTCAAACATCGTAAACAAAGGCTCACAGGCTTTTGCTTGTATCGAAATTTTCTTTCATAGGATTAATGAATATTAGCCCTGTTGGTGGTTTAAATAAAAACCAAAACGTTACAGTGTTGGCTTCATGAATGATAATTTTCGACATATTCTCTTGTTTTTTCACAAACTATATAAACATTTATATACACACACACACACATACACACGCACATACACACACACATATATATATATATATATATATATATATATATATATATATATTAAATTTTTACTTGAAGCACTTACAACGCATGTATCGCATAAAATTCGATACTTTTATGTAGAAATGTGAGGAGGTTAATCCGACAGTATGTGGAGAAAAGTAGACAAAAGTAGACAAACATCAAGTTTCCATAACATCCCGTGTTTGTTTACTTTTCTCCACACACACACAAATATATATATATATATATATATATATATATATATATATATATATATATATATATAAGTAAAGTAAAGTCATCGGGGCGGCCTAAAGTCGGTATCAGCCAATCAGCGAGGGAGTCTATCCCCATTTCACTTGCGCTAGACCAAGGAGATTTTTTTAGCGTCCGATGTGGAGCGCCACACCTACCGTTAGCTCCTTGCTTTACAGCACAGATCCCTGTGCTACTCATACGCTGAGTTGGCGAGGACCGGTATTGAACTAGGAACCTTGCGGTTTCTAACCGAACGCTCTACCGACTGAGCTAACCCGGCACCTACCAACCCCTCAGCACGAGTAAGATGTGACACATGGGCAATTTCTCAAGCGGAGTCTATCAGGCTGGAATTCATTTATTTTGGGGGTACATAACTTTAATCCTGTAGAGTTTGGTAATAAACAATTGCTAATAATTTCCGTTTTGAGTGCATAATGTCCGTCAGAAATGATAAAAAATACTGGTATCTTTGGTTAAGAATAAAATAAACTTTTATAATAAAAAAATTGCCAGTGGTGTAATTATTTATAGGCAATGATATATATACGTATATATGCGCATATATTCATATATATATATATATATGTGTGTGTGTGTGTGTGTGTGTGTGTGTGTGTGTGTTGTGTGTGTGGTGTGATAATTTGTTTTCTATCCTTCTAAAGCGGATACACATGTTGAATTACTTCTACGCACAGGTGCACGAGTATATATATATATATATAATATATATATATATATATATAATATATATATATATGAGTGTGCGTGCATGTATATATGTATGTGTACCTCTGTAAAAAAAGTGCAGTGTCAAAATTTGACGAAACTCGTCAGGTGGTTTTACAAAACGAATTCCAAAGCGCAATTAAATACGGAAAAAAAAACTTGTCATTTATTTTTATTTTTATTTTTATTATTTGCGTTTTGTTTTATGTTGTTTTTTTATTATTATTCTCGTATATTTTTTCTCTCCATTTTTCTAAGTGGAATCTGTCTTCAAGTTCAGAAAGCCAGACAGCAGCACCAATCCTAGGAACGTGGGCTTCTTCCGACTGGTAATTAATAAAGGTGACAACGGAAGCATAGATCCTGCCACAGGGAGTACCAGGCTCTATCAAAAGTCACTTTTTTATAGCAACCCTTTACTTATCTATACATATAAATTTCTATATAGAGATTTCCTTTATATAAAATTCAATATATGATATAAAATTATTTTCTATAAAATTATGTACGAGACACTAACAGACGTTTGGCTTTTATTGTTTTTGGACGAGGGTAAGACTTTCTGCCGAGCCTCTGATTGGCTGGTGCTAACAACCAGTCAAATGCACGGTACGATACAGCTAAGTGGTGTACGCGGACAATAACACTTTTTTTTCAAAACGGATTAAAAGCTTTTGAAGGGAAAATGTAAGTTAACCCTATTGTTTTCCTTAGTAATTTACCGTTTTATTTAATTCCTAATTTTATTTAGGAACCAATCGAACAATGACTATTTAATTTGAGTTCCAACTCTTAAAAACGATCAACTTTGTTCAAATACTTTTGGAACGTATTGTATATACACTGTACGGAAAATAATTATCTCATTGCGTATACTTATATCTATCTAGTAGGAAGCGCGTGGTGTAATGGTTAAAGTCATGGGAAATGGACTCGTCGCTCCGAGTTCAAATCCTGGACGGGGTAATTGCATTTCACTTAGCGCCAATACCCTTGGGAATGGTATGAATCCTACTCTCCCTCCAGCTATGGGCAAATAGTAGGGCAGACTGGGCTCTTTAACCTTGGTTAGGCAACCGGTCTAAGAGAAGGAAAACTCTGAATTCAAACCTGTTAAACTCCGCTTAAGAAATTAACCTTGTGTCGCATCCTGCTCGTGCGGAGGGGTTGGTAAATATATATACTTATATCTATCAGTCTATCCATCAATTCATCCATGTCTACATAGCGTAAGATCTTTTCTTGTTTTACGAATATTTTTTCTATTCATTCTATCTCGTGTTTCGAAGAGCAAATTTAAAGAAAGAAGAAAATTAAATAAATACGTAAAACCCTCTGCACATAGAAGAGAAAAATACGTCAATTTGATGCATGTTCTTCGATGGTAGAAATAACATCGTTGTTTGTGGAGATCTCGCAGCATTAAACAAACGGAGTGCACAAGTCGATTGATATGACATCACTGATATAAAATAAAACAAAAGAAAAAGAAAATAAGTATAATATAAAATAAAAATATAATATCATTAAGAATATGATTAAGAATAAAAACATATTAATTAAGAATATCATGATTAATAAAAATAACGAAAAAGAACAAATACCTGGTATATCTGGTCTACAAATAAAAAGAATATTTTATTATTTTTTATAATATCATTAAGAATATCATTAAAAATAAAAACATATAAATACATTATATATCATTAAGAATATAAAATTCTTATATATAATATCAAATTCTTTATATAAAATTCAATATATACATGAAAATCACAAGTAGCTTTTTATCACAACCCCCTTCTTCGATGTTTATCTATCTATACATATATAAAGGGCAGTTGTGTGTATGTATGTATGTATGTCCTGAGGAAACTACAAAAATCAAATATTTAATCACAAAGTAAATATATATACACATTAAATATCAACGGTTCTTGCTTTTTAGACAAAAATTATGAAGATTTGATTTCTATTCGAAAATATTTAAAAATTGGAATACACATAGTACCAAATAAATTTTAAATAAAATCTTTGTGCCATTAATATTATTAGACATGAAGTGATTGTTCCAACATGCAAGGTCAGGTATCTCAGCTAGTTCCATATCAAGAATAATATCTATACTTCTACTATAGTGATAATAACGTTGTAATACTTCTAGTAATGGATAATAGAGTTATGACATATATATTATATTATATATATATATATTATATATATATATATATTATAATAATCTTATTATAATGGAGATTGTGTGTTTTTCTGTCTGTAACCGAAACTATATTCCTACTCAAGTCACAATTCTCTTAGTTATTGACATCACATTCTCCATGATTTTTATTTTTATCTAAACCTCAATTATTAATAAAATTGTATTACATTATCAATACTGTTAACTATGTCTACATACTGACAACATGCAATTATATTTATATATACAACAAAAATAGCGGTTTACAGTGTGAACGGGAAGGCTAATTTGCATATTAATATTAAAAATCGAATTTAATAAATATGGCTTAGTAGTATTATTGGTTTCTAACTGTTTGGTTTTATTTTAATGAATATAAGCAAAAATCTCTTCAATGAATCTTAAATGAAATTCATTAACAAGATAAAATAACTGTCATTTTATTCTTTACTTCCCTCTGTTTCAAATCTTTTATTATACTCCCTCTGTTTCAAATATTTTTATCTGTATTCTTATTTAGTTTCATTAGCCTTTCTAATTTAATACAATATTTTATTACATTAAAACTTAAATACTTGCACCCGGAGGGTGCATATATCTGCTAGTATATATAAAGAAAGGCAGTGAATCCGACGGTATGTAGTATATTAGGAAAAATGAAAAAACACAGGTTTAAACTCACCAATTAACCCATTTAAACCTGTGTTTTTTTCATTTTTCCTAATATATATATATATATATATATATATATATATTTGGAGGATATGTGCTTAATTGAAGTCATACCTAATTTTGAAAATTAATTAGTTAATAATTAATGAATTTAGGCGGGAATATATGTTCAAATGTAAGGCTAAACAATTTTAACATATATGCCCGCCTAAATTCGTTAATTATTAACTAATTAATTTTCAAAATTAGGTATGACTTCAATTAAGCACATATCCTCTAAAAATTATCGACTAAAAGCCATATCAAATAAACACATTGTTTGTTTACTTACTCTCATATATATATATATATATATATATATATACATATATATATTCATAACTCTATTATCACATTACGATAAGTATTATATATATTATATATATATATATATATATATATATATATAATTAGTTGGGTTTTTTTTCTTGACTTGGAGAATTGAAAATAAAGATTATGGGTTTAAGAGCTGCAATTATTTATTATAGGATACAATACATTTAAGGTACGATTGTTACCATTGGTTTCAAAGCAGTGTGTTAGCTACTTATCACCAAGCAACGAGCATTGTCTTGACGATAAGTGGCTAACACACTGATTTACACACACACACACACACACACACATATATATATATATATATATATATATAAATCAGTGTTTTAGCCACTTATCGTCAAGACAATATATATATATATATATATATATATATATATATATATATATATTATATATATATATACCTATATGGTAGTGTGTATCAAAGGTATCAAACTGTTCATAGGTATTGATCTGTTTAGTAGTATAGTGATAAAAATATTATATATATATATATATATATATATATATATATATATTAGGATGTACCAAACGTATCAAACTGTTCATAGATAATTATTTGTTTCAGACTGTTTCTATCTATCTATCTATCTATCTATCTATCTATATATATATATATATATATATATATATATATATATATATATATATATATATCGATCTATTTACCTATCTATCTCAGTCTGTTTATATCTATCTATCTGTCAATCTATATATCTATATATCTTGCCTCGAGTATAACGAGTTCATGGGCAAGCCTATCTCCTCTTCTATTTTGGGCTCGGGTTTAATATTTAAGATGGCGGTGATGATGAAGATGACGATGATGAGGAGAAGGAGGAGGAGGAGAAAAAGAAGAAGGAGGAGGAATCAGGTTGTATTTTCAATGTCCTTATTGGCGTCTTGGGTTTGCTTCCTTGTTACTCGGCATCTTAGACGAAGGAGAGAGTGAGAGAGGGGAGAGGGGGAGAGATAGAGGGTGGAATTGGTAGAGAGTGAATTTAGGTTAGGGCCAATTGAAAATAGTTGAATCGTAATCAAGTGTTCAGTTCGGTTCGGTTGGTATGTGCTTTCTTAGTTCGGCTTATCTCATTTTGGCGTTTAAAATTACACACTTTCTGATAAGTGCGACTCGATGGCTCAATGGGTAGCGCACGGACCGGACACATCGAAATCTTTATGTCAACAACAAAAATGAATTGACGTAAAAATTAAACAGATCTTTAAATTCAAACTCTCTCTCACTCTCTCTCTCTCTCTCTCTCTCTATATATATATATATATATATATATATATATATATATATATATATATTGGAAGTTGTTAAACTTTTATATACCTTTCCAAAGTGTATTAGCGCTATAAGAAATGCAGCCTCATCCAGGATTAGAAGTCGGGTCAACAAGTTCATTTCCTACGACTCTAGCCATTACACCATATGCTTCCATTATATATACTAGCAAAATAAAAAAACATCCTCCGGGCGATGTAAAAATAAATTTTTGAAAGATATTGCTTGAGGAGGTGGAAGTTAAAAATTAAATATCGGAGAGTTTGAACCATAAATCATGAAATCATCAAATTCATTAAAAAAAATAAAACAATTTGAAATCGAAACTAAGTTCTATTAACTTTGAATATCTATTAAAATAAAACAAACTATCTATAAATATATGATACTGGGGATGTATCTATTAAAACTTGTTTTAAAAAACAATGTTGCATGCTCAAATTTTGAGTGTATTTATTCTATGTTATGACGATTTCGGGTAATGTGACGTAAGCAGTGACGTAGTTTTGCTACAGACAAAAACCGGAAGCGAATCTCCATAATATATATATATATTATATATTATATATATATATATATATATATATAATGAGTTTCTGTGCGGTAAAGTAAGGAGCTGATGGTAGGCGTGGCGCTCCACCTCAGACGCAAAAACAATCTCCTTTGACTAACGCTAGTGAAAAGGGGATAGACTCCCTCGCTGATTGGCTGATACCGACTTTAGTCCACCCCGACGACTTTACTTTATTTGTATGTGTAAATTATATGGAAAGTTTTGAGAATTTTAGAAGCTGGAAAGAAATGGACAAGTATTACATATACGATCTATTTAAATATGTTTTCCTCCTCAACGACTTTCACACACACACACTCGCTCTCTCTCTCTCTCTCTCTCTCTCTCTCTCTCTCTCTCTCTCTCTCTCTCTCTCTCTCTCTCTCTCTAAGCTACCTCTTGACTCCCTCTGTGTTTCACTCACGTCTACTTCCGCTTTTCAGCCTGCTTATCAAAGTCTACTACCATTGATTTGCAAGTTATCCTACACCCGGACGTAGTAGTTCACCAGATTCACATCGGGCATAAAGAAGTGCAGGGAATGATATGATCGTGAAAATTCTCGTGACTCGTGGGTCATGTACTACGAATCAGAGTACTCCTCCTTTGGGCTATGCTTGGTCACCGTTACCTTGAGCTGCTCGACTGGTCCTCATCGTCAGATTTAAAGATGTACCGGACTCGCTGGACGAACCCGGTCGTTTTTATGACGCATGATCGCTTGGAAGGGTGTTTTGCACGAATGCACAACCAAAACACCCATCTTTCGGACATATTGTCATTCTCCCTGTGCAAAGACTTCATCATTTCGGTACACATGAGTACACTGTTGAGCGAGATGATTTTTGTTGTTATTCGAGCAAGACAATATTTAGTTTTGTTTTGTGTATATGGATTTTAATATTTTAGATTTATTCAAGAGTATGTAAATTTTGACTGTTAAATGTAAATTAACTGAGTATAACTTGCTTTCTGGAATTTGTAATGTGCTGAACTAGCAATGAAAAATGTTGGAAGTAATATATTGGATATTTGGGCTTCTTTTTTTTTTCTTTTTTTTTGTATATGTTAATTTTTTACTTCCCCATGTCTGATGGTAAATTTAATGATATATAGAATTTCTTTTTTTTTTAAATATTGTCATTCGCCCTGTGCAAAGACTTCATCATTTCAGTATACATTGTGTATGGTTGGTACTATTACACTTGAAGAGGTTGTACTGAGCCAACATACAGTATTATTAGGAGAGGGCTCAATATCTGTGATAGAGAGTTAATAAATAAATAAACAATAAATATATATATACTAAAATAGATATATACTAAACAAGCAGCGGATGTACAAATGACAAAGCGATCGCATAGCTTACACGCTTTTTGGAAAAACAATGCTTCCGGTTTGAATTTAAATTATTTTCTGCTTCTCTCTGGATGAGTCCAGATTAAAACATTCTCTAATGATGATTCTTTATAAATCGAAATATTGTTCAATATTAACTAATTAATTAAATGATATAAAAATATATTCGTATTATCTGCGTTATTCGGACTATTGTCCCCATCTTCATTGTTATTTGTACAACGTTTCGGCCGATATGCCCTCCGGCCTTCTTCTTGGACTCGGTAACCTTCTTCCCGAAGATGGGGACAATAGTCCGAATAACGCAGATAATACTAATCTTCAAGCTTCATCTCAAACATTCAGAGAAAAAATATATTCATTTTAACAATATTGTTAGTTTTCATACCCTTTTATCTGTACGTATATATATATATATATATATATATAATATATATATATATATATATATATATATATATATATATATATATATATATATAATATATATATATATATATATTAAATTTCTACTTGAAGGCACTTACAACGCATGTATCGCATAAAATTCGATACTTTTTCTTATAGAAAATGAAATTGACAAGTGTAATCCCGGCAAAGGATCGCTCGGTGTGTAGAATATCGTACAGACTATTTATATATATATATATATATATATATATATATTGCCTGACCAATCAAAACCTTTCTTCACGAACGCTTACACACCCACTTGACCTCTTCTCCTATCCACCCTCTCCCGCCCATTTCCTCTTCTATAAAACACTTGTATGATACCTTGATAAATCAATAAAGCGACTGATGATGCCGAGCTCAATGCTCTAGCGAAATATATTCTACACACGTTTGTCTGAGTTTTGTTCTTGTGTTCCTCATATCTCTACCACATTCCGTCGGATTCATTCCAATCCTATTTCCTTTTATATATATATATATATATATATATATATATATCCCAGCTAATTCCATAGTTTTCCTGTATTTGGAGTGCTTCAATTTCTATAAATGAATGTGATTTTTGTGTGTCAGGGGAACAAACATCTTGTCACGTGACAACTACCTCAAACCATAAATACGGTTGATAATCTTCTTTTTTATCATCATTCTGTCTGATGATTGTGTGATCCACATGAAACTTCAAGTAACGGACTTTAAGAGTTCCAAATTCGCTGTGGTATTACATCTTAGGGTTCCGTCAATGGGTCAGATAGATCTGTTAATAATGTTAAGAATAATTGGGAAGTTTATGAACACGTTGCCTATTAATATGTTGTTATTGTGAATAATTATGAAGTGTTTACCTGTTTAAAATGATTGTGAAAATACATTTTACACTGTATGTAATTGGTGATTATAATTGTTTAACTGATTTGGGGATAGAATAACCCAACATGGGTTGACATGCCATAAAACCAACCAATAAAGAGTATTAGATCTTATTAGGGTCCCATATATGGGTCAAATAGATCTGTTTAAGATAAATTTCAAAATAATTGGGATCTTTATTAATAAATTGGCTATTAAAATTATGGATACAACCTCATCTGAAGATTGGATACGTTAAACTCAGAGTCGTGAGTGAATTTACTTGGATTTTAATTCATTTTTATTAAAATTATGTTGCAATTGAGTATAAAGTGTTTACCTGTTTACCTGTTTGTGAACTTTATTAATATATTGGCTATTAGATAGCATTTATATTACAACTAAGTATAAAGTGTTTACCTGTTTAATAATATCGACAGGTGTAAAGATTGTTGATTACAAGTGAATTCAACGTGTCGCCAGAAAAATGTAATTAGAATTAGAATTTTCTGCTAAGAACTTATTTCTTTCTTTCCTCTGTTCTTTCTTTAATTTTCTTTCTTTCTTGTTCCTTTCTTTCTGTCTGTGTGTCTGTCTGTCTCTCCCCCCCTCTCCTCTCTCTCTCTCTCTCTCTCTCTCTCTCTCTCTCTCTCTCTCTCTCTCAATGTTTATTTTCTCGGGAAATTTCTATTTATGCCCCAGTTTTATTTTTTGCCCCTTTTTTCCCCTATATTTTTTATAATGCCAAAAACAGATGTACCAAAAAATTGTTAATTTTCTAATCAATTGAAATTTCTTGGGAAACATTTCAAGATTTCATATATAATATATATATATATATATATATATATATATATAGGAACTCTAGAAAAATGTGTGTGTATGTGCCAGATGGCCACGATATGTTGTTGTAACTCAGGTAACAGAGTTAACAGAGAAATAATAGTAAGAAACACAAGTATTTAAGATGGGGAGAAAAGTTTACTAAGAAAAAATGTAAATGTAATTAGAACTTACCACTAAAATCAGTAAAATATAGTGCTCTATGCTGAAGAATTCAAAGCAATGACCCGATTTTTCAGCTATGAAATAAAGTAAAATAAAACAAACTAAATTCACACGCAACTCTGAGTTTCACTTTCCCGATCTTCAGGTAAGGTTAAATCCTCAGGTCTGACATTCATTGAATTCATATATATATATATATATATATATATATATATATATATATATATATATAAATATGGTGGGTAGCGTGAACATGAACTCAACGGCGCTTGGTGACTGACAGTCTCTCTCAAGCACTTGGTTTGAAAAGCATATAGGCGAGAAACTGCTAGGAACCAAGCGCCGTTGATTTCATGTCCACGCAACCCTAACTTAGATGTACATGGTCTGTCAACGATATTGGGCACTATTTACTTACAAACATAGCACACTATATCATCATTATCAATATATGTGTGTGTGTGTGTGTCTAATTCGAGTATATATATATAGCTCAGTCGGTACAGCGTTCGGCTAGAAACCAGAAGGTTCCTAGTTCGATCCCGGTCCTCGCCAACTCAGCGAATGAGTAGCACAGGGATCTGTGCGGTAAAGTAAGGAGCTGATGGTAGGTGTGGCGCTCCACCTCAGATGCTAAAATAATCTCCTAGGTCTAGCGCTAGTGAAAAGGGGATAGACTCCCTCGCTGTTTGGTCGATACCGACATTAGGCCGCCCCGACGACTTTACTTACTTATATATATATAATTCTTATATATATCTTATTATAATGGAGATTGTGTGTTTTTTTGTCTGTAACCGAAACTATATTATTACTTAAGTCACAATTCCGTTAGTCATTAACGTCACATTCTCAATGATTTTATTTTTTATTTAAACCTCAATTATTAATAAAATTGTTTTATATTATTAATACTCTTAACCTTATCTACATACAAATAACATGCAATTATATTTATATATACAACAAAATAGCGGTTTACAGTGTGAATGGGAAGGCTAATTTGATATTGATATTAAAAATGTGATTTTAATAAATATGTGCTTAGTATTATTGATTTCTAATTGTTTGGTTTTATCTTAATGAATATAAGCAAAAATCTCTTCAATGAATCTTAAATGAAATCCATTAACAAGAAAAAATAACTGTCATTTTATTCTTTACTTCCTCTTATAACTAAATACTTAAATTAGAAAAAATAACAATGAAAGGCGAGAGTGATGGAAGAGTAAGTTTCAGTTGTTCTATTTTTCGATTATACTCCCTCTGTTTCAAATCTTTTTATTGAATTCTTATTTAGTTTCATTAGCCTTTCTAATTTAATAAAATATTTTATTACGTTAAAACTTAAATACTTGCACCCGGAGGGTGCATATATTTGCTAGTATATATAATTCTTATAAATACATATATAATTCTTAAATATATATATATATAATATATATATATATATATATATATATATATATATATATATATATATATATATATATATTCTTATATATATATATATATATATATATATATATATATATATATATATATATATATATATATATAATATCTTACGGTAGAGTCAGTCATGTCGCAAATTGCATCAAATTGAAACTGTCAGATTACAGTAATTCAAATCCGACAAATACTTTACCGGATTGAGTCAATAAAAAATCCCTTTGTCCTTTTCTTTTCGTCTCACCAATCCGCTTCTTCTTCTTCTTCTTCTTCTTCTTCTTCTTCTTCTTCTTCTTCTTCTTCTTTCCTCCTCCTCACATCTTTCCCGCCTTTAAAAACCAGTTGTGTCCATCATGTTTACAAGCTTTCCTTTGTTTTGTTTTTTTCGTTTTTTTTTTGTTTTGTTTTCGTTTCCCAAATGTTTTTCTCTTTCCTCCTCTCTTTACATTCTTTCTTTCTTTACTCATTTCTTCTTCATTTGTTTCTTGTCTTTTCTTCTTTCTTCTAGCTTCTTTCTTTTTCTTCTTTACCCTACGTGTTTATTCTTCATTTGTTTGCTTCTGTCTTTGTTTATTTAATTCTTTCTTTCATTCTTTCTTTCTTTCTTTCTTTCTTTTTCAACCACCATACTTATATTCTTTCTTTGTTTTATCATTTCCTCTAAATTCACTTCTTTCATTCCTTTCTTTATCCGAGTCTCTTCTTCTGTATTTATTCTTCCTTCCTTCCTTCCTTTCGTTTTCCTTCTTTTTGTTATTTCTTTGCTCCTTCTTTCCTTTTTTTCTTTCATTTTTGTTCTTTTTTCTTTCATTCTTCTAGTTTTCACTCTTTATTTTATCATTCCTCCTTTTACTTCTTTACTTTCTTTCTTTCTTCTTATTTCCTTCATTTCTTTCTTTTTTCATTCTGTTAATCTCTATGTTTTATTTTTCTCTTATATTCTTCATTCATTTCTTCACCTTTCCTTTTTTCCTTCCTACATTATTCCCTTTGTCTTTAGTTATCTTTCCTTTCTTTCCTTCGTTTTCCTTCAATCTTTATTTTGTTACTTCTTTCTTTTTTCTTTCCCTCCTTCCTTCCCTCTTTTTTTCGTTTTTTCTTTATTTTCCTATCTTTCTTCTTTCCTTACTTCTTCCTTTCCTTCCTACTTTCTTCTCTCTCTCTCTCTCTCTCTCTCTCTCTCTCTCTCTCTCTCTCTCTTTCTTTCTTCTCTTATTCTCTCTCTTATTCCCTCTCTATTCTCTTATTCTGTCTCTTATTCTCTCTTATTCTCTCTATCTCTCTCTTATTCTCTCTCTTATTCTCTCTCTCTCTCTCTCTCTCTCTCTCTCTCTCTCTCTCTCTCTCTCTCTCTCTCTCTCTCTCTGCATTTATTGTTGTATTTCCCCAGAAATTTCTATTCAAAACACCAGTTTTATTTTTGCCCCTTGTCATTTTAATACAACTTTTTCCCTATATTTTTATAATGCCAAAAACAGATAAACGAAGAAAATCGTTCGTTTTCTAATCAATTGAAATTTTTGGGAGACATCTATAAAGTTCCTGTATATATATATATTATATTATTATATATATATATATATATATATATATATATATATATATATATATATATATATGGGGGTGCGCGAACGTGTGTGTGTCAGATGGTCATGATGCGCCGTTGTACCTTATGTATCAGAGTTAACAGAGAAATAATTGGAAAAAATACGAGTATTAAGGACAAGAGGAAAGGATTTACCAAGAAAAGATACAAGGTGAACAGAGTAATTACCAATAACTTGTTTGAATTAACAAGTCCCGTGAGATCTCGTTCTCTCTTCCAAAGTTTCGTCTGACATGATTTATAGGAAACACATACGATTCCATTCTCATTATTTAGGTACTATATAACATACACAGGGATCACATAATGATTAGCTCGAGACAAGTGGATATAAAAAAATAATTTTCATTCATCAAATGGATCTGCTACGTTACCAGTTCATTTTTTCGTCGCTTCTTTTGTGACACAACTTTTTCAAAAACTATTTTTAAAACGTTTTTGAAATTTTCCTTACAAAAACCCTTTTCCTGACTATGTCAACTAATTTAGTATAATTTTTAACAAAAATAAATATTTACAAAGAAGTCTTCCTGGGTTATTTTCATAAGTCTTCCTGGGTTATTTTATCATTTTTGTTTATTCTATCATTTCTTTTCATATATAATTGCATATAAGATAAGTATTTTGAAAATTCGAAAAAACGTGTCACGCTTACTATGAAATCAAAATAAATAGAAAAGATAAACTTTAAAACCATTTTCCTGACCTTTTTATTACAACACACACACACATATATATATATATATATATATATATATATATATATATATATATATATATATTATATATATATATTATATATATAAGGAGAAGTTTTAAAAGTGCTTCAACTAATGAAAAAGACGCTGTTGTATGCGTGTTTAAAGGCCAACGTGAAGAAAATCAAAGATTCGTTCATTATCCATTCTTGTCTTGGTAAATACAGCTTCAGACCCGATACCTTTTTAACACAACTCATAGAACTCATAGATAGATAGATAGATAGATAGATAGATAGAAACAAACTGGACAGTCACACAGATAAATCGATCCATCGATCGATAAATAGATAGATAGATGGATTTATAGACACAAACTGGACAGACAAACAGACAAACAGATAGATAGATAGATAAATAGATAGATAGATAGATAGAAACAAACTGGATTGACACGCAGAGAAACAGATAGATAGATAGATAGATAGATATAAACAAACTGAACAGACACACAGACAAACAGATAGAAAGATAGATAGATAGATAGATAGATAGATAGATAGATAGACACAAACTAGATTGACACGCAGAAAAACAGATAGATTGATAGATAGATAGATAGATAGATAGATTCATACGTACATACATACATACAGTCTGAGATAAAGAGATAGATAGATATATAGATACATATATACGAACATACATAAATACAGTCTGAGATAGATAGATAGATAGATAGATAGATAGAAAGAAAGAAAGAAACAAGCAAATAAACTCTGATCTATTCATCGAAGCTTTATTCTTGCGGAACGAACAATCTTTTTTTCAGAAAAATGTCTGACCACAAATACAAGAAGTGATCATCGATTGAAACAGTTGTGTTGTTGGTTTGTGTCTTTTTGTGTTTTATTTTTTATTTCTATTTTTATTTTATTTCTTTTTGTTGCTTTTTTTTGGGGGGGGAGTGGGTTGACACGACACTTGATTAAAGAATTGCAATGGCCGACTGAATTCTAAATATAGAGAAAACCAGAATTTTCTTCTTTTCTTCTTTTTTACTTTTCCTTTTTTTTATTCCTTTCCTTTTTTCTTTTTTGTCTGCATCGATGACAAAGCACTCCTTTCCCTTTCGCTTCATCAACTGGAAAGAATAATAATAATCTGCTATTTCGGCTGTTACCTCATTAAGTCAGCACCTAGGCGTGAATATATGACTTCTCCAAACCCACAATAATAAACAAACTCTGAGACACAATTATCTTACCGGAAGTATCTGGCTTTTCTCCTCCCTCTCTCTCCCTGAACAATATGGTTCCCGCTTTTTTGCCCTGTTTCCAAGGGGAGGTAATTCCATTAACGTAACAATGCCTTTTGTGATTGAATGTTTTGTTTTATAAAGTCGATTGTAGAGATTTTTTTCCTTTTGTTATTTCTTTCGCCCCATTATTCATGTTTCATACTTTGTGATATTAAAACTATCATTTTTTTGTTCAATATTTTTTGTGCTATGAATATTTATAGATACTAGTACAAAATTAAAAAAACACCCTCCGGGCGATGTAAAAATAGATTTTTGAAACATATTGCCTGAGGAGTGGGAGTAAAAAGTTTAATGTCAGCAAGTTTGTACCCGAAGTAAGTAAAATCAAATTCATTAAAGGATTAAAAAATAAAACAATTTGAAATGTAAATTTTAAATATGTATTAAAATAAAACAAACTATATATAGATATATAATACCAGTCATGTATTTATTAAAACTTGTTTTAAAAAAACAATGAGGACTGTTTAATGTTGCATGTTCAAATTTTGAGTGTATTTATTGAATAAATACACTCAAAATTTGAACATGCCAAAAATCGTAGAATTAATTTTATTCTATGTTATGACGATTTTGGGAAATGTGATGTAAGCAGTGACGTAATTTTTGTTACAGACAAAAACCGGAAGCGAATCTCCATTATTAATAGATATATTTATGCTTATACGCGTGCTCAATAACTAGGAAGCGCGTGGTATAATGTTTAAAGTCATGGGAAATCAGCTCGGCGCCCCGAGTTCAAATCCTGGACGTGACAATTGCATATCACTTAGCGCTAATATTCTTGAGAAAGGTATGAATTCGACTATCCCTCCAGCTATGGGTAAATAGTAGGGCAGACGGGGCTCTTTAACCTTGGTTAGGCAACCGGTCTAGGAGAAGGAAAACTCTGAATTAAAACCTGTTAAACTGCACTTAAGAAATTGACCTTGTGTCACATCCTGCTCGTGCGCAGGGGTTGGTAAATATATATACGTGTAATCACTTAACTGTTGTGATGTTAGTCCCAACAGTAAAAAGAAGTCAAGTCGAGATGGGGTAAAATAAGACAAGTGTATTTACAATTAATGGTACATGTACGACTAGCTTGTCGTTAACGGGAACAGTGCTCCCTTTCCACTCGGTGTCTCACTATTTATAGTGAGAACCGGTGCATGTTCTCCACTGTAGGAACGGCCGGTACAACATTAACCACAAAAATCTATATTTCCCTTTCTGATTTCTTAGTAGAAGTATTATTATTATTAGTAGTAGTAGTTCTAAATATATAGTTATACTTATATATACTTACCAAATCCTCCGCCCGTGCAGGGTCCCACACAGGGCCAATTTCTTACGCGGAGTTTAACAGGTTTGAATACAGAGTTTTCCTCCTCCTAGACTGGTTACCTAGTCTAGGTTATTAGTTAAGGCTGCTCGGCTATTTATCCATAGCTGGAGGGAGAGTAGTTGGATGCATACCTTTCCCAAGAGTGTTAGCGCTAAGTGAAATTCAAACAACTTCGGCCAGGATTTGAACTTGGGTCGTATTTATGCTTATATGTGTACTGAATATACTTCCCCTCCACCAGCCACATCGATATTTTCCCTTCCTGCTTTCATTCCTATGTTCGGACGTTACTCTAAATTAAATAACAGGTACTTGCACTCCGGGTCGGAATGGACCTTGGAATGGGTACTCCACATTCCCCAGAGCTCCATAATTGGAACTTCACCCCTAGATGCAGTTTAACGTCATACCAAAGACACTAATAACATCGGCCGCTGCCTTCAAGTGCACATATGATAAAAAGGATAAGGGTTTGCCATTAGCAATAAGCATAAGATTGGGGGGGGGGGGTTGCCATGAAGCGATAAAATTGTATATGTGAGTGCGTTTAATACAACTTTTTATTTAATTCAAAGTAGAGTAGTAGCATAACGGTTATTGACGCGAAAAACATAACCAGCGAACCAGGTTCAAATGCGGGCTATGGCATTTCTTACCTCAAAATCTGAGTAATTATCAGACCAGACAGAGTTCGCTAGCCTTGTTTGGTAACCGGTTTAAGGGAAACTCTTTTTCCAAACCGGAAATGAAACACCTTTATGCAAACGTCGACCGGTTGAGATATCAAATCACAGCACTTGGAAAAGGAACATGAAACCAGAAGGAGATAGAAATCATACGATAGATAGATAGATAGATAGATAGAACAAGACTGAGATAGATAGATAGATAGATAGAATAGATAGATAGATACGAGAGTTGGCTGAAAGTTCATAGGCTGAAAATTCATATGATGAAACTTCGAAACTATATATATATATACAGAGAGAGACACAGACACAGATACGGACACACCCACACAGAGAGAGGCTTGGGGTGAGAAAGAGAAACACATTGACATAGATAGATAGATAGATAGATAGTCTACAGCATTCATACTCTCTAAATAATGAATATGTAGCCCTCCTAAAATAAGTAAACCCCATAATTAATTACACCTGCTTAATTTTAAATGATACTGTTGATAGATAGGTAGATAGATAGATAGATAGATATGAAGAGACTGGGATAGATAGATAGATAGATAGATAGATAGATAGATAGATAGATTCTCGGCAAGCCAGCTTGGTGTAATGGTTAGATTCCTCACCTGTCAGCCTGACAGGTAGGGTTCGAATCACGCACAAAGCATTGCCCTGTCTATAGCTGCTGATGAAGCCTAATAGGCTGAAATGTACATACAGAGATTGACTTTTTCTCGATTTGTTTACGCCTTACATTTAAACCGATATGCACGCCTAATTAAGCTAATTATAACTAATTAACTTACAAATTAGGTATGACTTCAATTAAGCACATAATCTCCTAAAAATTGTCGGCTATCGTCATCTCAAACAGATTGTTTGTCTACTTCATAGATAGATAGATAGATATGAACAAATTGTGATAAATAGATAGATGTGAGCAGACTATTGCTTTTACTGTCATCTTCTAGGTTAAAGAATGCCGGAACATCTCAACAGTATTTTAAATAACTCGTTTACTTATAAAAGTGTAGAAGTTTAAAAGGGAATAGTTATATACACACATACATACATATATGTATATATATATATATATGTGTGTGTGTGTGTGTGTGTGTGTGTGTGTGTGTGTGTGTGTGTGTGTGTTTAAATCCTAGTATAGGTTTAGGAAGGGAAAATTGTATTTTCTAAGTTCGTAAAATTTCGGAAAGAGTCGGGTAATCCCGGAGAAATTCTTTTTATACAAGTTTTTTTTTTTTTTTTTTTACTGTTATTCTTAACGGTCTGTACTTGCTCGCTCTTCACAACACACATATACAAAAGATGCCGCAATTGCCAGACACATCCCCCATTTTCTATACCCTTGCTATATTTGTTAATCAGACGAAAGGCGTGGATTTTGGCCTGTCCCAATACCCATCCCATTGATAAAAGAAAGCGGGAAAACAAAAAACCAACATGGCGCAGATTCAAAGTTGACAATTTGGACGAAGATGCTTGTTCTTCATCATGAGTGATAGTGGCTGGGTAACCATTTTCGTCCAGTCGAGTGCAACAAAAAAGCCATCGTTCAATCAAACGTTCAGGCGTAATGCTAGGCCTTTTGTAGTTGCCCGGATAATAGGGTCGCGACTAACGACCCATAATGCTTTGCGAGACTGGGCCACTATTCACTCCGAGACGCTGGACCAATAAAAACGGCTAATTCGGTCTAATCTCTTTTTGACGTTCATTGGCCTTTTTCCTTGGCTAGAAATTCACTTTAAACGAAATTTGCCAAAATTCTAAGCTAACAATAACAACAATAAGCCACAATATATAAAACGCAATGTTTACCCACTCATCCATCCGCTCATTTCTCATACATACACACACACACACACACACACACACACACATATATATATATATATATATATATATATATATATATATATGGGAGATAGAGAATAACATATCAAAGATAGATAAGACAGATGGATTGATAGACATGAACACATTCAAGCTAAATAGATAGATAGATAGACAGACGGATAGATAGTCATACAGATAAATATTAACAGACAAAAATCACACATATACAACTAATGACAAATCCAGTTCCCCAACACACATATATAAAAAAAAACAATTAAAACAGACACACACACATACACATACATACCACCCCTGTCCCTACTGACAACCTACTGTTTTCACCATTTTGAGAATGTCCATCATTGAAGCAAGAACTATATTCAAGTCCTGAAGAAGGTCTAATAGACCGAAACGTTGCATTGTCGACAATAAACATCCAGTTTTCATAGCATCCCGTGTTTGTCTACCTTTCTCCACACACACACACACACACACACACACACACATATATATATATATATATATATATATATATATATATATATGAAGATAGGAGGGTTGGAGTAAAATCCGGCAGTATGGGGTGAGGTAAAAGGAAAAGTGAAAAGAAATAATGACTCAAACAAGTCCAAGTAGGAGAGAAATATTCACGATTAAGAAATATGTAATTGGATCGAGAAGGGTTAAAATAGGGTGAATTTAGTGTTAACTTGGTTTCTATTCTGAGCAAATTACACCCCCCTCTTTCATCTCAAAATATTGGAGACTATCTATATTAGGTCTTTTCATTACTATCATAAAGTTCTGTACCCCTAAAAAGATATCTAAATATATATTTAGTCTTCTCTCTCTCTCTCTCTCTCTCTCTATATATATATATATATATATATATATATATATATATATATATATATATCCTGGCAGTTAGGGTTCTACACACAGAGCAGTTTGCCTATCTATAACTCTGCTGATGAGGCATAATAGGCCGAAATGTACATACAGAGATTGTCATTTTCTCGATTTGTTCAGCCTTACATTTGAACATATATGCCCGCCTAAATTCATTAATTATTAACTAATTAATTTTCAAAATTAGGTATGACTTCAATTAAGCACATATCCTCCAAAAATTGTCGGCTAAAAGCCATATCAAATAAACACATTGTTTATTTACGTACTCTCATATATATATATATGTGTGTGTGTGTGTGTGTGTGTGTGTGTGTGTGTGTGTGTGTGTGTGTGTTATATACATATTAATTATATATATATTATATATATATATATATATATATATATATATATATATATATATATATATATATATATATATATTAAGAAAGTCGTCGGGGGGGCCTAAAGTCGGTATCAGCCACGCAGTGATGGAGGCTATCCCCTTTTCACTAGCGCTAGACCAAGGAGATTTTTGCCGTCCGATACGGAGTGGCACACCTGCTATCAGCTCCTCACTTTACCGCACAGATCCCTCTGCTACTCATACGCTGAGTTGGCGAGGGCCAGTATCAAACCCGGAACCTTATGGTACGATATATATATATATATGTGTGTGTGTGTGTGTGTGTGTGTGTGTGTGTGTGTGTGTGTGTGTGTTTGGCTAAAATGCATGTTTAGTTAAAAAGAATACACAAAGATGAATGTATGTTTTGTTTTTATTTGTTTGTTTGTTTTTGTTTTTTTATGTTTTCTTTACAAAGGAACATAAAGCCGGATTAAACTATCGACTTAAAAGTTAGGATTTTCGCGCGTTTCCGGCTATGTCTCAAACCATTTAATAGAACGGTACAATTAGCTTTTATAGGATTTAAACAAGGTTCATTTTCTTTGCATCTTATGGTTTTATGGGATTTAAACTCGGTTCATTTTTCTTGTGTCTCCAGCGATTTTCAAGAAATGGTACAATTAGGTTTTATAAGATTTAAACTAGGTTCATTAATGTTGTCTCAAGCAATTTTAAAGAATAATACAATTAGTTCTGATAAGATTTAAACGGGTTTCATTTTCTTTATATCAAGCCATTTTAAACAATGATGTGAACTTTTTATTTTCTGTCGGTAGAGCATCCGCCTAGGTACGACAAGACTCCGGGTTCGATATCGGAACTCAACAACTGCGTATGAGTATCACACCTTCGATCTGTGCAGTAAAGTGGGGAGCTGCTGGTAGGTTTGACATTCTAGCTCAGATGCAAAGAACACGCTCCCTGGTCTAGTGCTAGCGAAAAGGGGATAGACTCCCTCACTGTCAGGCTGGTACCTACAATAGGTTACTCCACCGCCTCTACATTTACTAATTAATGTGTTGGTCGCTGAAGCGTTTAAAAACCACGATTCAAAGTAAGATAGTTGGTTGGTCGATTGGTTGGTTGGATTTTATGGCATGTCAACCCATTGGGTTATTTTATGCCGGAGACGTTTTTGTTTTATTCATTCTTGATGGGTAATCGATTTTGCTTTTAAAATCATTTTTTCTAGTTAACTCATGGATGGGCTCTTAACAGGTACTACCACTCCGGAACTTGCTAGACAATTGAAAAAAAAATAGGAATATGTGGGTGAAAGTGATACCAATTTTAGTTAGAGCACTTGGAACGGTCCCCACAAAGTTTAGGAAACACACTAGAGGAACTGGAAACCAGAAGAAGAATTGGGACCATCCAAACAACATTGTTAAGAACGGCTAGAATACTGGATACATGAGGAAAACTTGTTGACCCACAAACACCAGTGAAAGACCATCAGCTAAGGTTGGTGTGAAAATAAAATTAAAAAAAGAAAAAAATAATAATAATAATAATAATAATAAAACCATATACTCTGCGAATGTTGAGACTGTAAACCATATACTCTGCGAATGTAGCAAACTAGCACAACGTGAATACAAAACTAGACACGATTGGGTTGGGAAGGTGATCCACTGGGAATTATGCAAAAAATCAAATTTTGACCATACAACAAAATGGTATATGCATAAACCAGAATCTGTTCTTGAGAACGAAACGCATAAAATTCTCTGTGACTTTGAAATAAAAACGGATCACCTTATCTCAGCAAGAAGACCAGACCTAGTGATGATTAACAAAAGAGAAAGAACTTGTCAACTGGTGGATTTTGCAGTGCCAGCAGATCACAGGTAAAGCTAAAGGAAAATGAAAAAATGGACAAATATCTGGACCTTGCCAGAGAACTGAAAATGTTATGGAATATGAAAGTGAAAGTTTTACCAATTGTAGTTGGTGCACTTGGAACAGTCCCAAAAGGATTGGAAAAGGGTTTGGAAAGTTTGGAAATCAGAGGAAGAATTGAAACCATTCAGAACACTGCACTGCTGCAATCTGCCAGAATACTCAGAAGAGTCCTGGAGACTCGAGGAGACTTGCTGTCACTCAGACTCCAGTGAAAGACCATCAGTTAACACTGATGTGAAAACTCAAAAGGAGTAAATAATAATAATAATTATAATAATAATAATGATAATGCGTACATTGGCAAGTATCATTGAGTGGGTAAGGTAAGTGGGAATTTTGCAAAAGATTGAGGTTTGATATATAATGACAAATGGTATTATTACAGTTCATGGTATCATGAATTGTTGACAGACTCTGTAGCGAGAATTCAAAGGGACCAGGACTGTTGGTGACCTTGTTCCCAAAGGCGCGAATCTCGTGCGTCACGTGATTAGTTAATTTAGATTTCAGTTTCAACCTGACATGGAAAGCAGAGCAGACGTGCTACTGCGAGGTTGACTCAGCCGCACGGCGAATAAGAATGGGCTATACTAAATAAAATCTTGGTCAAGAAATAAAAGTCTTGTGAGTTGATGATTAGAGTTAGCCCAGAAGAGGCCCTTAGCAAGAGACGGCGGCTGTTAGAAGACTTGACGGCAATATAACAGGCAGACAAGAAGTTGACAGAGGTAGTAAAGCAGGAATCTCTCTCTCTCTCTCTCTCTCTCTCCCTCTCTCTTTCTCTCTCTCTCTCTCTCTATCTATCTATCTATCTATCTATCTATCTATCTATCTCCCCCCTCTCTCTCTCTATCTATCTATCTCTATCTCTATCTCTCCCCTCTCTCTCTCTCTATCTATCTCTATCTCTCCCCTCTCTCTCTCTCTCTCTCTCTCTCTCTCTCTCTCTCTCTCTCTCTCTCTCTCACTCTCTCTCTCACCAGAGTTTCCTCTCTCGATTGTTGGGTATACAACAGTATATGCACAAACTAGAATCTGTCCTAGAAAATGATACGCATAAAATCCCCTGGAACTTTGAGATACACGCGGATCACCAAATACCGACCAGGAAACCAGTCCTAACGTTCTTGCACCGAGAACTTTTCAACCGCACCCCCACCCCACGCACTGTAAAGGTTATTTTGTTTGCATCGTGTCATCGTCGTAGCTATTGTTATTGTTTCAACTTAAAGATGACAATGATGGTGAGGTAGATGAGGATGATGACGAAAACCTTGGACGGTCGTTGCTGCTACTGCTTCTGCTGCTGCTGCTGCTGCTGAGTTTTCTCCTTCCCTCTTCTGCCTCATCCTTCTTATCCCCCCTCCTACTCTTCTTGCTGATGTTAAACAAAGTTAAGAAAACGAATAACAACCGTAGAGCTGTGACAACACGAAAAACAACGCTAGAATAATGACAAAGAAACGCTCTGATGAATTTTCCTGATTGAAAAGTCGTCGCTGAAGAAAAGTCACCGGCAAATTATGAGTTAGGAAAGAGGGGGGAGGAGAAGAGGGGGGAGGGGAGGAGGGGGAGGAGGGAGTGTTTACAGCGATGGGTTTAGTGGAAAGTCAATGATACGGGAGGAGCCCTGTTAGCGAGGCTTAATTAACGGCGAGAAGGAAGAAAAAGAATAGTGAAAAAGAAAAAGAAAGACTAGAAAGAAAGATGGTGGAATGAATGAGAGATGATGAAAGAAACAATGGTGGATGCAAAAAGAAAGAGACAAACAAACAAACAAGTACAACGAAGGAAAGAAACAAACAAACAAACAAACAAAAAAGAAAGAAAGAAAGAAAGAAAGAAAGAAAGACAGACAGACAGACAGACAGACAGACTGACTGAAAGACTGACTGACAGAGAAATAGAGGAATTGAGAACGAAAGAAAGAAAGAAACAGAAAGAAAGAACGAAAAACAGAAAAAAAAGAATACTAGTTAACATGAGGATCGGCAACGTGAAATTCTCAGTCGTGAGCTTGCATGCTGTTTTATTATCACCTTTATACTTGGAAAATATTTCTCTGCATTATCGTGCATAGAGAACTGTAAAGATCTTATATATATATATATATAAATATATATATATATATATATATATATATATATATATATATAAATGGAATTGGAATTGAATCCGGCGATATAAGGAAGATTGAATAAAGAAAAGAAAGTGCAGAATGGATAATAAAAAGATGAATTTAATCAATATCACTTACACATGTGTTTCGGTCAGTTTATCTTTGTGTACACGATTCAAACTATTATTATCATTTATTATTATTTCATTTCATTTGTTTATTTAATGATAATAATAGTTTGAATCGTGTACACATAGATAAACTGATCGAAACACATGTGTAAGTGATATTGATTAAATTCATCTTGCATTATCCATTCTGCACTTTCTTTTCTTTATTCATTCTTCCTCATATATATATATATATATATATAAGTAAGTAAAGTCGTCGGGGCGGCCCAGTGTCAGTATCAGCCAGACAGCAAGGGAGTCTATCCCCTTTTCACTTGCGTTAGACCAGGGAGATTATTTTAGCGTCTGAGTTGGAGCGCCTCGTCTACCATCAGCTCCTCACTTTACCGCACAGATCCCTATGCTACTCGTAGACTGAGTTGGCAAGGGCCGGTATCGAACTAGGAACCTTGTGATTCCTAGCCGAACGCTCTACCGACTGAGCTAAACCGACCCTTATATATATATATATATATTTGTGTGTGTGTGCTACACGTGACATCGTTGTTATATATACAGTATATCTAAAATTAATTACAATCCATTTCAATTGAAAATAATTATCTACACTAATTGTCAAGACTAAAGAACCCAGTATGCCCTACTTTTACCAGTAGAAAAGATGCATTCATATATTTCCCAAGATTCATCCTCATCGGAGAGCACAGATACTACACTCTGATTTGGGGCATAATGTCCGATCTATACGTAAATAATCCCGCCAGAAATACAAATCCTACCTATATATTTTATTTTTTAAATGCAATTTACTTTGACTATAGCATTTATTTTTACTTCTGACATTTTCTCTATCGTTTTGTTATTACTAAAACAATTTTCTTATAGATATATAATGCCAGTCATGTATTTATTAAAACTTGTTTTAAAAAACAATGAGGACTGTCTAATGTTGCATGTTCAAATTTTGAGTGTATTATTCTGTTATGACGATTTTGAGTAATGTGACGTAAGCAGTGACGTAATTTTTGTTACAGACAAAAACCGGGAGCGAATCTCCATTATTAATAAATTATTATTATTATTACTACCCCCTCCCCCCAAAAAACACCCTAATCTTTTTTGTTACTTTTTTTAATTTCATTTCTTGCGTCAGTTGGTGGTCTTTCATTGGGGTCTGATTTACAACAAGTCTCTTCAGGTCTCCTTGCCCCTCTGCAGAAGTGCAGTCGGTGTATTTGACAGCCCAAGCCGATAGGGTCAGATAGCTTCAAGTAATTAATCTTAATACCATTAATGTATACACAGTTCAATTGTTTCTAACTGTTAGTAATAATAATAATAATAATAATAATAATAATAATAATAATAATAAGGTCGCGTACGCAGCACGGTCATCCGTGAAAATCTCTCGCCAACCTTCCCTATCACTCATTGCTCTTGTGGGGTCCTCTGCGCTGCATCTAGTATCCGCGCAGAGCTGGTCAATCTATGTCTTTGCTGGTCGGCATACGCTGGCGTGCCCATGTGATGGTTTCCACAGAAGAACGTCACTTATGAGTTCTCCAGTAGTGTCCGGTGTGTCTCGTTTGCTTTACACGGATGGTTTGTGTGATATGGGACAGGTGGCCGTACAGCTGTTTTCTCGTGGGGTGCCATTTCCACATCTTGTTTAAGACTGCACGCAGCATTCTTATGCAGCTACCGACTAGTTTATTCTCAAGTCGCTTCGTTAGGGTCCAGGTGGTGCAGCCCTACAGTAGCACTGATACAACTACGGCCTGGAAGAATTGTCGCTTTAACTTGTCAGTGAAATTGGACCTTCATATGACTGACAATCTATTTATAGCAGACCATGCCTTTCCTATGCGTGTATTAACATCGCTTTCTGTTAAAGAGTTAATAAGCTGCTAATTTGAAACCTTGACATTTGATTTGATTTTAGACCAGAAGTGGCTACCCAGCATTTCTTGGGTAGAGAGGGGATTAAAAAAAGTTAGTCTCGCAGATCCATTGATTGTTTTGGTCTTCCATAATTGATCTGTTCATGTTTTAATCACGAACGCCACCAATGACTTTCCCTTCATTTATTCTAATTCTATTTTTTTAAATATCTTCATGAATATCAATAAAATCTTCATTTTTGCACAAATAATAAGCTCTGGTGATATATATATATATATATATATATATATATATATATATATATATATATGAGGTTAAGTAAACAAACAATTGTGTTTTTTTTATATGGCTTTAAGTCGACAATATTTGGAGGATATGTGCTTAATTGAAGTCATACCTAATTTTGAAAATTAATTAGTTAATAGTTAATGAATTTTAGGCGGGCATATATGTTCAAATGTAAGGCTAAACAAATCGAGAAAATGTCAATCCCTGAATGTACATTTCGACCTATTAGGTCTCATTAGCAAGGTTATAGACATGGGAGACTGCTCCGTGTGTGACTCGAAATCTCGACTGTCAAGCTGACAGGCGAAGTCTCTAACCGTTACACTAGCTTGCCATTCCCACATTCTTCGTTTGTTTTGAAACTTATTTATATTCCACTTTTTATTGACTTGCTACACGACAGTATGAGGTTAAGTAAACAAACAAATGTGTTTATATATATATATATATATATATATATATATATATATATATATATATATACTTTGTCGTTGATTGTTTTATTTTCGTAGTGTACACACATACACACCAATTGTCCTTTATGTACTAGAAGCGACTGCCCGGTGGCGCCTGGGTAGAGGAGGATTTTTTTAAAGTTAGTCTCTCAGGTCTATGGGGCATCCTGCGGGGATCCAACCCACGATTCAGTAATAATTCATAACTGAATTTTGAGTTGGACCCTCG
>CM042161.1:76005244-76022744 GCA_023376005.1 Doryteuthis pealeii | reverse complement strand
TCAAAATTAATTAAAAATCAGAAGAAATTGGGAATGTATCACCAACTTCATCAGTATCATCATTATCATTATCCCTATCAGCATCATCATCATCATCATAATTATCATCAGCCCTATTAGCATTATCATCATCATCAATATCATTATCATTATCCCCATCATTAGTATCACTAATAGATCCAGCTGTGCTTTTTATATCATTTCCGCTCTATGCGAGGTTTTCTCACCAGATTTTAGAGGTGTTTTTCACTGGAGTCTGAGTGACAGCAAGTTTCCTCAACTCTCCAGGATTCTTCTGAGTATTCTAGCTGATCTTAACAATGCTGTTGTCTTCATGGTTTCGATTCTTCCCCTAATTTCCACTTCCTCCGCTCCTTTTTCCAAACCTCTGGAGACCGTTCCAGTGGCACTAATTACAATTGATATCACTGTCACTATCATGTTTTTTGTCCTTTTCTTCTGTTCTCTGGCAAGGTCAAGTATTTGTCCATGTTTTCACTTTCTGTCATTTTTAATTTGTGGTCTGCCAGAACAACAAAATCCACAAGATTTCAAGGTCTTTTTTAGTCCTATTCGAGTTTTCTTAGACAAGTTTTTCACCGAAGTCTATCCGATCTTCAAGAATATTCTAAGTGTTAGATTATCTCTAAGTATAATTGCCACTGCAATTTATGAACTTTCCCAACATCAGTAGTTAGCATTTCCGGTAAAAATTGGCCAATGAGAAATGTATACAAAACGCATTTAAGATCGTTGGTAAATGTCCGGGTGTCAGTTGTTAAATGAACATTCTGAGCAAGATCTACAGACAAGGATTACAAGCAGAACTACGGATACTACACACTTTTCTACCTAGGACATCAAGGAACACCACAGACAAGGATTACAATGGTTAGCCAACTGAAACCAAAATTAATACCAGCTTGGATTTACCAAGAGAAGAACTAAACACATAAAATGGTGGCCAGAATCTTAACACAAAGTATTCTAGCAGATCTAGTGTTACATAATTATTAGATTCTTAATATTTATGTACAGTAGTGTAGAAATCAAAATGGCCGTTATAAGTTGCAGCCCACGGCCTTGAAGGATGGGTGACAAGGCTTGACCTCATCCTGATCCTTTCCAGTGGATACCGTGAGGATACCGTGAGAATCGGTGGAGGAGACCCTCTTCCGGTTTAGATTAGAAAGAGATTTTTAGTCAGTCGGCCAGAAACCACGACGGTGGTGAGTCGTGTATTGCACGCCCCGAATCGATCTGCGCAGGTAGTCTGGTGGGGATTTCGAAATAAATATGATCTAAGTTAAATCGAAGTCTTGTGTTATTATCTAAAAACTACTAATGACACAGGGCCTCTGATAAAGAGAAATCCCCAAGAGAAGTCCAGACGTTAGAAGAGATGTTAGAAGAAGACGTAAGATAGAAAAGACGTCAGAAGAAGAATAGAATTAAGTAAAGAAAAGGGTATACAACACTAGCAGATCTAGCAGGTGCCTGTATTGTGCTAAAATCCTCTAATTAATTTCAGCCTCTGACACTCTTTCCGATCAGAGAAATTGGATCATTTCCTTGGTGCATACTGCTAGTGTAGCGACCATGTTTGTACTGTAAAGACAGCAAGCAAAATGGTACAATCAGGCTCAATTTTCGATCACGTTACCACATCAGTACCGATGATTGCGCAGAACCCAATGTGTCAATAATAAAGATATCTTATGGCGAATGTGCGTATTATATCACTCCTTACGAGTTTTTCACCTCAGCGTTTGGTGGTGGTCTTTCACTGGTATCCTTTTTTTAATCGTGTGTTTCTTCACTCTCTCTCTCTCTCTCTCTCTCTCTCCTCTCTCTCTCTCTCTCTCTCTCTCTCACACCACACACACACACACACACACACACACATACACACATACATGCACAAATACATACACTCACACTTTATCATACTCTGTGTATCACTCTCTCTCTCTCTCACACACACACACACACACACACATACACACACACATGCACACATACATACACTCACACTTTATCATACTCTGTGTATCCCTTACAGTTGATATATCCCGTGAGACTCGGAATGTATAGGATTGAAAGATGTCAGACCCACCATCTTCGTTAAATGCCAAAATTTACGATCGTCAGTCCGAGCATTTAACTCACTTGCCAAGAATAGATTTTAGAAAGCTTTCTGTGCAGATTGGGCTATCTACAGCTAATATTTTCAGGGACACAAAGGAGTTAAAATAGTTTATTTACAAGTTGTCAAAATTACAATTGCATCCTTTTTAAAACACCCTGTATGTCTTTATTCCTTCCGCCTAGTATCTCTCCTCCCCCCCTCTCTCTCTCTCTCTCTCTCTCTCTCTTTCTCTCTCTCTCTTTCTGTTTTTGTGTGGTGTGTGTGTGTGTGTCTCTCTCTCTCTGACTCTCTCTCTCTCTCTCTCTCTCTGTCTCTCTCGTCTCTCTCTCTCTCTCTCTCTCTCTTCTCTCTCTCTCTCTGTCTTTGTGTGTCTCTCTCTCTCTCTCACTCTCTCTCTCTCTCTCTCTGTCTCTCTCTCTATCTCTATCTATCTATCTATCTATCTCCACGCATACACACGTACTCTGTGTGCGTCGATATGTATGTGTCAATGTGTGTACGTGTGTGCGTGTGTGTGTTTGTGTGTATCTGTATATGTGTGTGTGTGTCCCTTATGCGAGACCCGAGTGAGTCACTGTCCAAATTCCTGGGCAAATCGATAAGCTACAGACTTTTTACCCCCCTTTCTCTCTTTCTCTCTCTCTCCCGCGTCCTTCACCCTCTATGTCCTCCCCCTCACTCTCTTTCTCTTTCTATTTCCCCTTCTCTCTTTTCCCCTTCTGTCTCCCCCTTCCTCCTTGCCTTTCTTTTCTCTTTCTTTCCCCTCTCTGTATAACTTACTAAAGACATAATAGAGACCTGTCATCGGCTGACATGGCGACTTCCACCCGCTGCTTAAATACAAAGACGACTCACAAAGATGACTTTCCCTAATTGATTTTGATTAAAAGAAAGTCAACCGACAGTCACACCATGACGATAGGGAAGAGAGAGAAAGAGAGAGAGGGGGAGAGAGAGAGAGATAGAGAACTAGAAAGAGAGTGCGCATGCGCAAAGAAAGGGGAAAAACTCGTCGGCCTTCAATTCACGTTGAACATTTCAACTACATCAAGTGAGTCATCATCGAAAAGGAGTTGACGCATTAATAAGCCCTGTTTGATAAAAATATTCTCCAAGTTCTGCCTTAAGCCTACGAGTGGGAATCGAGCTAGCAATCAGAAACCTTCGCTCTTACCAATACGCGATAACCCTATAAAATTCGCTGATCATTTTCCAGTAGTTTGATTACTTGCCTATACACAGAATTAGGGTGTACTTCGGTGGGCACATCAACTGTGAAATTGTTTCCTGTGCTACGAAAAGCTGTTCGATACCAAAACAAAGGTCTCTGAAAACGGCTTAGAATAGCCTGATTTTATCTGTGTATGTGCATATTTTTAACATATACGGAGTATAGTATGAATAAATATGTTGGTTGGTTGGTTGGAATCCTTCATATGGAGGATGAGCTGTTGCCCATGCAGTAAATCCCCCCTCTTCACACTGCCACTGTGATCCAAAGGAAAATTAAGGTACCAATGCAGTTTGGCAACGGTAGTGTCGCAGGAGTTAATGGGTAGCACTGGATTTCAGCATCACACAACATTAGGGACTCCAGCTCCTGATTTATTTTCGGGGTTTACTTCCCTAGCCTTTCCTTGAAAAGTAAAGTCGTTGGGTGGTCTATAGTCGGTATCAGCCAGACAGCGAGGGAGTCTATCCCTTTTTCAATAGTGCTAGACCAAGGAGATTGTTTTAGCGTGTGGGGTGGAGCGCCACACCTACCATCAGCTCCTCACTTTACCGCATAGACTCCTGTGTTACTCATATGCTGAGTGGGCGAGGGCCAGTATCGAACACAGAACCTTGAGGTTCTTAGTCCGACGCTCTACCGACTGAGCTAGACCTGACCATCATGAAAACCTTAATTCATCAGAAATAGATTTATTTTGGTTACCCTAGCCTTCTCACGGAACCCTTCCATAGTTTTTCTCTGAATGTTTGAGATGAGGCTTGAAGATTAGTATTATCTGCGTTATTCGGACTATTGTCCCCATCTTCATTGTTATTTGTACAACGTTTCGGCCGATATGCCCTCCGGCCTTCTTCAGGTATTTCTTGTCGAACTCGGTCCAATTGGACACATGGCCGAGTGGATAAGGTAGTTAGGTTTAGACAGTTCTAAGTGACAGTTATCTCTGGATCCCGAGTTCAATCCTGGGTGAAGGCAGTTAGAAAAATAATTAACACAACTCCTACCCCAGCTATGATTAGCAGAATGAGAACAGGATACCCCCGTGGACTAAATAAAGGGTTAGGTTCAAAGTTCCGTGATGGCTCCCGATTACGACAAGAAGGTTCCCGAGTCCGAGTAGGTTCCCGAGTCCGACAAGAAATACCAGAAGAAGGCCGGAGGGCATATCGGCCGAAATGTTGTACAAATAACAATGAAGATGGGGACAATAGTCCGAATAACGCAGATAATACTAACCTTCCATAGTTGTCTGTCCTTGACGTTTCACATTGCGCTAATACCATTGGGAAAGGCATGAATCCAACTATTCTTTCCAGTGGGATAGACTCGGTTCTTTAACTTTGGTATGAGAAACGGTCTAAGAAAAGTAAAACTTACCTTGTATCGCATACAGCTCGTGGCGGAAGGGTTAGGTATAAATACACGGGGGTTTTTTTTATATCTTGGAACTTATAGTTACAGTTTTTTGCTGAAAGATGCAGCCTACAACTTACCTTACTAATGCAATCATACTCATTTTAGTTTACCGCCCGAGTATTAAAAAAGTGGATCCAAGATGGCTGGCTTGAAGAAAAATTAGGTGTTTTTTTAAATCAATCCAAATTCAGGGAATCCCACTGCTAGAACACATACTGTGAAATGGATTACCATATTTTTCGGACGATAAGGCGCACTGGATTATAAGACGCAGTATCAGTGAACGGATCTATTTTCATATATAACGCGAACCGGAGTATAAGGCGCATCAAGCAGAACAAAGCAGTTGGATAGGTCAGATTTATTCGTCACTAAAAATAACTATCAATATTATTGACTTGTAACACACAAAGAACAGAACAAATACGCTCACTTTTTCAATCATTCCTCTTCTACAAATCCGTCAAAGATGAAGATCTTCGGTGTCGGAGTTTAACAGTTGAGCGATGGCGGCATCAACCAAACCTGAATCCCTTACGTCATCCTCTGAGTCAGTCTCGTTGCTGTTATTTGGCTGTTCAGTGGTAATTTCGGCCTTCGTGAAAGCTTTGACGATAGTTGAGACCGATACCTTGGCCCAGGCATCGACGATCCATTGGCAGATAGTGGCGTAACTAGCTCGACGTTGCCTCCCTTGAATTTTATTTTTCTCGACCCAATCTTTAAGAGACCACACAAGTGATTCCATTACAGCAGTGTGAACATAGAAATTGGTTGGAGGTCACCAGGCCTAAGCACAACCAGGATTCATACATAAGGCGCACTGGATTATAGGCCGCACTGCCGATGTTTTAGCAAATATAAGGAGTTTAAGTGCGCCTTATAGTCCGAAAAATACGGTAATTCTATTTTAAAGGTTTATTCAGAATGGCAGGCTAGAGGGAAAATGAGGTATTTTAGAACTTCTGAGGACTAAGAATATATATATATTTACCGACTAAGAATATATATATATTTGCACGAGCAGGATGCGACACAAGGTCAATTTCTTAAGCAGAGTTTAACAGGTTTGAATTCAGAGTTTTCTTTCTCCTAGACCGGTTGCCTAACCAAGGTTAAAGAGCCCAGTCTGACCTACTATTTACCCATAGCTGAAGGGAGAGAAGGATTTATACCTTTCCCAAGGGTATTAGCGATAAGTGAAATGCAATTAACCATTACACCACGCGCTTCCTACTTACACCACGCGCTTCTTCCTAGACCAAGAATATAAGACTTCTAAAGAACACTTTGATCAATTCTGCTTCCCCTCTCGGCTAGACGAGAACATTGAGGAAGTGTTGTATACTTTCTTTATTCTTCTTCTTATCATCTTTATTCTTATGTAGCTGTGTGTTCTCTTCTAGCGTCTGGACTTCGTCTTGTGTATTTCATGTCTGGTCTCCTATTGGAGATTTCTCTTTATCAGAAGCCCTGGGTCATTGGTAGTTTTTAGATAAATAACCCAAGACTTCGATTTTCTTTAGATCATATCTTATTCCAAATTCCCCACCAGACTACTGCGTAGATTGAGTCGGCAGCGCGCTTAACGCGACTTGCTCTATCCGTGGTTCGGCCGATACTCTAACTCTTTCTAATCTAAACCGGAAGAGGGCCTTCTCCACCGATTCTCACGGTATCCACCGGAAAAGGGATCAGGATGAGATCAAGACTTGTCACTCAATACTTCAAGGCCGCCGACTGTACTCATTCAGCCATTTTGGTTTCTACACTAACTGTACATAAGTGTTAGGGTACTAACAATTATGTAACAGAAGGAATTTTGGCTCCTTCTAGCTGTAATGACCCAATGCCAGGTACACACTATAGATTTACTTGTAAATCATCTAAATAGCCTTAAAAAGTTGGATTCAGGAGCTAGGCTTTTTCTTACTTTTTCTTTTTTTTGATAAAGCAAAAAATATTGCAAAAAGCAAAAATTCATTGATATAAAAGTAAGTAAAGCAGGACGGCCTAATTTCGGTATCAGCCAGACAGTGAAGGAGTCTATCCCCTTTTCACTAGCGTTAGACCAGGGAGATTATTTTAGCGTCTGAGGTGGAGCACCACACCTACCATCGGCTCATCACTTTACCGCACATGTTCTTGTACTACTCATACGCTGAGTTGGCGAGGGTCGGTATCGAGCTAGGAACCTTGTAATTCATAGGCAAACACTCTACCGACTATGCTAAACTGGCCCATAAGATTAAATATGAAATATTAAACATTTTTAGATATTTACTATGAAATATTGAAATTTTTAAAAAGTTGGCTTCTATTTATTATACATTTGTAATTGTTGGAAAAGATTAATAAAAACTGACTCCATTTTATATTCGGTGGATTTTTTTAAAATTTCTTTCCCATGTTACATAATGAAGAGGGTAGACAATTCATTTTGTAATGTAGTGTAAAATATTTGAATTTAACAGTCCTTTCCTTTTTCTTTTAGAAGTCCGTCGCAGACGACGATGACGTCATTGCATCTCGTTCAACAGTTGTTGACCCTCTGGTGGCTAGTTAGTCCAACTGCGGTCACACACATTGATGCGGTCACACACATTGCAAGGGAAATTCCCATCTGCATTTGGTGGTTCATGACAACGAAGACGTCGCAGCTCTGCAGCCCTGTTAATCTCGATAATGAAAACACAGTAAGCCCGATATGTATGACAGACAGATTTTGATCCCTGATTGACATGGATGGGATATTCTTATTGGTTGAGAGTGTCAGGTGATGACCAAAAAATCTGTGGTAAAATTCAGCAGTTTAGTGAACTGACCTGGAGACGGCCTGCTGGCCGGACCCGAAAATGGCATCCTCTGAATTCTTCTCCACGCGCGTTAAAGTTTGGGTTTCGCTAAATAAAGAAATCAAAATTGAAATAAGTCTTCGTGTTCCTGACTTTATTAAGAACAATAAAAATGAAATTGAGTTATGGATACGCAGAGTTGCTGATAGGCATCCGTCCTACGCACATGACACACAAAAATCTAGAAGGACGCCGTAAAATCTTATCCATGCGCCCCAGCGTTTTTCTTTTTCCTGCATCACCAATTCAAGCTAACTGTAAATACATTTCAAAAGTTTCTTAGAAATGAATTACACAGGTTTCTTAGAAATGAATTACACAGGATAGGTTACAAGGTAGGAGATAGACGGCTTTAGTTGGGGCCCATTAATTTTCCCAGTATTTTCTCTTTTTTCTTCTCTCATCATTTCAAGCTAACTGTAAATACATTTCAAAAGTTTCTTAGAAATGAATTACACAGGTTTCTTAGAAATGAATTACACAGGATAGGTTACAAGGTAGGAGATAGACGGCTTTAGTTGGGGCCCATTAATTTTCCCAGTATTTTCTCTTTTTTCTTCTCTCATCATTTCAAGCTAACTGTAAATACATTTCAAAAGTTTCTTAGAAATGAATTACACAGGATAGGTTACAAGGTAGGAGATAGACGGCTTTAGTTGTTTTCCCAGATCGTAAATAAAAACCGTACAATCTATTAAGAAACTTTAGGTGGGATCCATTAATTTTTCCGCGGATTTATTCGAAGTAAATATCTGCGTCCCATGACGCACTAAATAAAAAAAAACTATCAGCGTCACTGGATACGTATTAGTAATCCTGATTTAGAAAATTTTCAGAATTTACACCCACAACAACAATTATCACCCTTGACTTTCGAAAGCAAATCATAACCAAAACAAGTAAGTAATACATCAATGTTACATTACTAAAAGCATAACAAATCAGGTGAAAGAGAACAGAATGAACTCAATAATGTGTTGATTGTAGAGACACTCTTTCACTTTCATTTTCATTACTCCCAGGTCAACTGGGAGCGGTTAGGGTCCCATCTATCGGTCAAATAGATCAGTCTGAAATAATTAAGTGTTTGCTAATTTAAAATAATTGGGAATATATATGGTTGCACCGAATATAAACTGACTTCGGAATGAAATATCCCGACAAGGGTTGACATGCCGAAAACCAGCCAACTAACATATATTGCCTATGAATGAACTCTGGTTATCTATTTCATTTTCTACGTCTGTAGTCATTACGCTAAGCGTGCCTCTACACACACATGCACACATACACACACACACACATACATACATATATATGTGTGTGTGTGTGTGAAAAATATAAATAGAAAGGTGGATAAACCAACACAAACAATTGATTAATTAATATTTTCGTCTTCAATTGTTGATATGTGTGTGTATTATATATATATATATATATATATATATATATATATATATATATATATATATATACTAGCAAATATATGCCCGCTCCGGGTGCAAGTATTTAAGTTTTAATGTAATAAAATAGTGTATTAAATTAGAAAGGCTAATGAAACTAAATAAGAATGCAGTTTAAAAGATTTAAAACAGAGGGAGTATAATCGAAAAATGGAACAACTGAAACTTACTCTTCCATCACTTTCGTCTTTCATTGTTATTTTTTTCTAATTTAAGTATTTAGTTATAAGAGGAAGTAAAGAATAAAATGACAGTTATTTTATCTTGTTAATGGATTTCATTTAAGATTCATTGAAGAGATTTTTGCTCATATTCATTAAAATAAAACCAAACAATTAGAAATCAATAATACTAAGCACATATTTATTAAAATCACATTTTTAATATCAATATGCAAATTAGCCTTCCCGTTCACACTGCAAACCGCTATTTTGTTGTATATATAAATATAATTGTTAGTATGTAGATATGGTTAACAATATTAATAGTGTAAAACAATTTAATTAATAATTGGGGTTTAAATAAAAATAAAATCATGGAGAATGTGATGTCAATAACTAAGGGAATTGTGACTTGAGTAGTAATATAGTTTCTGTTACAGACAGAAAAACACACACAATCTCCATTATAATAAGATATATATATATATATATATAGATAGATAGATAGATAGATATTGAGCAGTATTTACTTATAAGTATAGCAAACTATACTATCATTATTAGTCTCTCTCTCTCTCTCTCTCTATATTATATATATATATATATATATATATATAGAGAGAGAGAGAGAGAGAGAGAGAGAGAATACTATTGATAGTATAGTTTGATATACTTATAAGTAAATACCGCTCAATATCATTGATAGAACATGAATACAAACATTTTTCAAACCACCTTGGTTTGAAAATCCCATTGGCAAAAAACTGTCAGTTCCTTCGCTATTCTAACTGATATATATATATATATATATAATATATATATATATATATATATGGGATTTTTTCTTTTTTACACACACACACACACGCACACACACACACATGTATATATATATGTGTATATATATATGTATAAAAGAAATGACACACACACACACACACACATATATATATATATATATATAATATATATATATATATATATATGAAGGCAACACGTGTTTTTGACAACTGTTGCCTTGAAGGCAAAAAATAAGTTTTTAAAAAATCGATTTATATTTTCGATGCTAATTCAAATTATTGTACAAAAAAAGAACAAAAAAAATTGTCAATAAACAAAAAAGAAAAAAAAATCTTGTTTAAAATGTTCTTTATCTCTACTAATCATCATATTTTTTGCTGACATCTGCCCGGCAGACAAAACTTGGAGGTGCCGAACCGGTGATACTCATTATCGATTCAATAACAATTAACGTATTAATAATCATTACAGATTTTCTTCTTTTATCTTGAATAATACAGTTCCTGTATTTCCAAAAGTTTAGAAAACAGGGGAATTAGAGATCAGAGAAAGAATTGAGACCATCTCAGTGTCCTGGAGATCCGAGAAGACTTGTTGTCACTCAGACTCTAGTGAAATACCACTCCTTTTGAGTTTTTCACATCAGTGTTAGCTGGAGTCTGAGTGACAACAAGTCTCTTCAGTTATCCAGGACTCTTCTGAGTATTCTAGCCGATTGCAGCAGTGCAGTAGTTTGGATGGTCTCAATTCTTCCTCTGATTTCCAGATCTTCCAGTCTTTTTTCCAAGTTTTTGGGACTGTTCCAAGTGCACCAACTACAATTGATATCACTTTCACTCTCATATTCCACAGCTTTTTCAATTCTCTGGCAAGGTCCAGGTATTTATCCATCTTTTCGCTTTCTTTCAGTTTCACCCTGTCATCTGCTGGAACTGCAAAGTCCACCAGTTGGCAAGTTCTCTTTTTACTTTTTCTTTCTTTTTTTTTTTTTTTTTCGTTAATCAACACTGAGTCTGGTCTCCTGGCTGGGATTGGCTGATCTGTCTTTATCTCGAAGTCCTACAGAATGTTATGCATTTCATTCTCAAGAACAGATTCTGGTTTATGCGTATACCATTTCGTTGTATGGTCAAAATTTAATTTTTTTCATAATTCCCAGAGGATCATCTTCCCAACCCAATCGTGACTAGCTTTGTACTCCCGTCGTGCTAGTTTGCTACATTCACTTAATATTATTATTATTATTATTATTATTTCATTCCAGCGAGTTTTTCACACCAATCATAATGTTCGATATTCGATACCAGCCCTAAATCAGCTTTTATGCTAATAGCACAGCTTTTATGCTAGTAGCACAGCTTGAATCTGTGCGGTAAGGTGGTCGGTGTGGCGATCCACCTCTGATGTAAAAATAAGCTCCCTGGTCTAGAGCTAGCGAAAAGTGAATAGACTCCTTCGCTGTCCGGCGAGGCCATTCCGCCAACTTTATTTAATCTAATTAAAATAAGCGTATCTGATTTTCGTTCGTAGGTCTAATATTTTAGCTCACAACCCAAAGCCTAAAATCGACCGAGTGATAGCTCGTAAGTCGGAAAACTTGTAAGCTGGGAAACTCGTAAATCAAGTCACTACTGTAGTTATAATAAGATCAGGTTTGTTTTGTTTTGTTTTACGGCATATCAACCTCAGTGGGTCATTTAATGCAGACAAAGTTGTAAAATAAATTCATTCTTAATGCATAATACAATTTTGTTTATAAACTCATGTTTTTCTATTTAACCCAGAGATGGGACCCTAACAGGTACTACCACTCCGGGTCAGAGTGGACCAGGGAGCAATGGTGATGAAGGGGTGCTCCACATTCCCCAAACCTCCAAAACTGGAACCTCACCATCAGATAGAGTTTAATGTCATTCCCATGACATGTAGACCCGCAGCCACCGCCTTCTAGCACCCATATGATAAAAAAGGGGTTGGGGCTTGTCATAAGGGCTATATGGTTTGAGAAAATCATATAGGTGCCTGTGCTTGACGTTACCAGACGACTGATCGGAGGGGGCCTCTCCGACCGCCCGTCTAGCTCAAGATAGGGCCAAAGTGGAGTATTGCAAGTAATGGACTGCTCATCTACCTGGGTTCTATCCTTAAGCATCACGGGTCGCCACCCACGGCCAACAGGTGACCCCATTGGGGGAGTCTTACCCCTCTGCATAGGTGCAGTCGGTGCATTCTAACGCCGCACCTCTGCAGGGCGGTAAGGATCAGGAGCGTGGCGATGATGATGATGTAAACAACAATGGCCCCCACCTTTCAACTTGATAGGGCCCTTAAATTACGTAGACCTATCGATTCAAGATTAACGAACGGTCTTTACCTTCTCTCCAAATGACCTCCCCCCCCCCCACCCCACTCCGCTTTCAGCCACCGCCACCCCCATTCTTTTTGTGGCCTTTTATCATCACTATTCCTTTTGAAATCAGCCTCCGTCTTTCGACGTTACGATATACAAAAAACTCTCTCTCTCTCTCTCTCTCTCTCTCTCTCTCTCTCTCTCTCTCTCTCTCTCTCTCTCTCTCTCTCTCTCTCTCTCTCAACCCTCTCTCTCTCTCTCTTCTCTCAATAATTCTCATCTCTCTCTCTCTCAACCCTCTCTCTCTCTCTCTCTCTCTCTTCTCTCTCTCTCTCTCTCTCTCTCTCTCTCTCTCTCTCTTTGCTTTTATGCCTCCCTAACACACTCTCTAACTCGCACCCTCTTTCTCACACACACACAAACACACACAAACACAACAAATCATTCTCTTCATCAGATATGGGTTCTTCTAGCCACTCTTCTCGTCCTTTGTCTGCCTGTCTGTCTGTTTGCCTCTCTCTCTCTCTCTCTCTCTCTCTCTCTCTCTGTGTGTGTGTTCTCTCTCTTACACACACGCACGCATGCACATCTACACAACACACACCTATGCCATATTTTATCTGTTCTAACGTAACCTGTCTCCCTTCTCTTCCCACATGTTTACTGATCTTTCTTTGTATTCCTTTACCCAGACTTTAAAACAACGGTTTTAACGAATCACATACCACGTTCTAATCTTCTCTCTTCTCTCTCTCAACCCCCTCTCTCCTCCCCCTCTCTCTCTCTTTCATTCTCTCTCTCAACCATCTCTCTCTCTTCTCTCTCTCTCTCTCTCTCTCTCTTTCATTCTCTCTCTCTCTCTCTCTCTCTCTTTCATTCTCTCTCTCTCTCTCTCTCTCTCTCTCTCTCTCAACCCCCTCTCTCTCTCTCCTCTCTCTCTCAGTTTATCTACATCTGTTTTAAACTCAATCTTGTTTTCCATTCTTTTCCCATTCTCTTTACAATTATATTCAGTTTTAAATCACGTTTCTCTTGCTCCTCTTCTCTCTCCTTCTCCCAACTTGCTCTCTCTCTCTCTCTCCTCTCTCTCTCTCTCTCTCTCTCTCTCTCTCTCTTCTACTTCCCTTCTCCCTATAATTCCCAGACATCCTTCTCCAGTCCCCTATCGCTCTCTCTCTCTCTCTCTCTCTCTCTCTCTCTCTCTCTCTCTCTCTCTCTCTCTCTCTGTATATCCTTCTATCTATCTATTTATCTATCTATCTACACTCCTCCCCACCAAACTCTACAACTCATCAATCACCACCCACCCCCTTCCCAAACTCGCCTTTCTCTTTCCTCCCTCCCCCATCTTTCCCCTCCCCCCTCTAACCCTCCCCCCACCCCTCACCCCGCCACCCCCAAAACCGCACAACGGTGATTAACGCGTGCGACCACGCGTGCATCAAATTAGAAAAAAAAGTCCGCATTGTTCAGGCCGAAAAGCACAATCCATTTCGTCGTTGACCAGTCGAATGCGACCGACTGCACAGTTAGCACACACAACAAATGTGTGCACCGCTGATTGTGCAGCGTGTCATTTGCTGCTCCGGGGGTGGGGGGAGGGGGGTTGACTGCAAGACACAAACGAACCAATTATTTCGTCACCGGGCGGAAAATTACTTCAAGTTTGGCTCGACTGCTTCGAAAGCAAACCAGTACGCCAAGAAGGGAACGACAATTTCAAGAAAAAAAAATACAAATTCTTTGACTTTTCTTTTTCTTCTTTTTCTTCTTCTTTTTTTTTTCTTTGCTTGCACACACATGCATGCACACACACACATACAAGGTGTGTCATAATAGTATGGAGATTGAAGCTGTATTTACCAAGATAAAATGAACAATGAATGAAACGTTAATTTTTTTCAGAATACAAGGTGTGTCCTAAAAGTATCGAGAGAGAGCTTCAATCTCGATAATAGAGCTTCAATTTACCAAGATAGAAATGAATAATGAATGAAACGTAATTTTTTTTTCAGAATACAAGGTGTGTCATAAAAGTATCGAGATTGAAGCTGTATTTACTAAGATATAAATGAACAATGAATGAAACGTTCATTTTTTAGAATACAAGGTGTGTCATAAAAGTATGGAGATTGAAACTGTATTTACCAAGATAGAAATGAACAATGAATGAAACTTCCTTTTTTTAGAATACAAGGTGTATCATAAAAGTGCCGAGCTTGAAACTGTATTTACCAAGATAGAAATGAACAATGAATGAAACGTTCTTTTTTTTTTCAGAATACAAGGTGTGTCATAAAAGTATCGAGATTGAAGCTGTATTTACCACGATAGAAATGAACAATGAATGAAACGTTAATTTTTTTTCTCAGAATAGAAGATGTGTCATAAATGTATCGAGATTGAAGCTGTATTTACCACGATAGAAATGAACAATGAATGAAACGTTAATTTTTTTTTCAGAATACAAGGTGTGTCCTAAAAGTGCCAAGATTGAAGCTGTATTTACCAAGATAGAAATGAACAATGAATGAAACTTTTTTTTTCTTTTCAGAATACAAGATGTGTCATAGAAGTGCCGAGTTTGAAGCTGTTTTTACTAAGATACAAATGAACAATGAATGGAACGTCGATTTTTTCAGAATACAAGGTGTGTGAAAAGTAACAAAAATCTCGATACTTTTTTGACACACCTTGCACACACACGCACACGCACACACACACACACACACACACACACACATTCACACGTTTATATGTGCATAAGTAAAATTAGTATTTTTTTTTTATTCAAAAGAGATGAACAGTATTTACTAAAAGTTTCACGCTAATAAAAATCGATGGTTATTTTTGTCCTTCTATTTGTATATTGTGTATAAATAACATTGATAATTTTTCATTCAAAAAATACGAATAGTCGTTACTAAAGGTTTTACGCTAATAATAACGATCTTCAGGCGATGGTTGTCCTTGTTCTTGTTCTTGTTCTTGTTCTACCTAATTTTGTTCTTGTGTGTGCATAAGTAAAATTCGGTAATTCTTCCTTCAAGAAATACAGTAGTTACTAAAAGTTTCACGTTATTAATAGCGATCACCAGGCGATGTTTTTCCTGTTCTTGTTCTTGTTCTACTTGTTTTTGTTTTTGTGTGTGTATATGTAAGTAAAGTCGTCGGGGCGGCCTAAAGTCGGTATCATCCAGACAGCAAGGGAGTCTATACACTTTTCACTAGCGCTAGACCAAGGAGATTGTTTTTGCGTCTGAGGTGGAGCGCCACACCTACCATTAGTTTCTCACTTTACCGCACAAATCTCTGTGTTATTTAAACGCTGAGTTGGTGAGGGCCAGTATCGAACCAAGAACCTTGTGTGTATAAGTAAAATCGGTAATTTTTCATTCAAAAAATAAAAGTAGTTACTAAATGTTTCACGCTAATAATAATGGTCTTGGGTTATTTTATGCCGAAGATATTTTTGTTTTATTCATTACTGTTGGGCATTCAATTTTGAACTCATTTTTTATCCATTCAACATCAAAATGATGGGACCCTAACAGTTACTACCACTCCGGGTCAGAGTGGACTTGGGAGTAATGGCAATGAAGGGGTACTCCACTTTTGTCCTGATCCTATTGCCATTATGGCAAATCCCCAACCCTTTTTTAACATAAATGTACTAGAAGGCGGTGGCTGAGGGTCTGGGCGTGACGCTAAACTGCATTTAATAGTGAAGTTCCGATTTTGAAGCTCTGTGGAGTGGGGGATGGGGAGTATCCCTTCCTTGCCATTACTCCCAGGTCCACTCAGACCCGAAGTGGTAGTACCTGTTAGGGTCACATCTATATGTTAAATAGATTTTTAAAAAGTGAGTTTTAAAAATATGTTAAAAATTGTATTTTAAAAAAATGTTGAATACGCAGTAAGAATAAAATAACCCAAGGGTTGACATGCCATAAAATCCAACCAACCAACCTACTCCGATATAACCAACCACAACGGGTACCTGCCACAGTTTGAAGATTGAACCACGTGATATAGGTGTTGCAAACTGGCCCATGCCAAAATTGTGCATACTAGCAGTGGATATACCACAATATGATGATTTAATTATTATAACGTTTGATATGTTTACTTAAGAGCTATTGCAAATAATTCAATATATGTAAAAAGTATAATAATCTTGGTGTAACTTTTTCTCACTCTTTATTTTTTTTTTTTCCTTGCTACTTTTCATATTTTCCTTATATTCGATTGAAACAGATTAGCGTTATCGCTTCTGCGAACTCACCCCTTCTCTATCTTTCCCCTGCTCTCTTTCTTTCTTTCTTATAGTTTTTTTTGTGTAGCATGTCCTACTTCTTCCTTTTCTTTCTTTTTGATAAAAACGGAATGGTCCATTATTCAGCTGAGGTGACGACACCCATAAGAAATAAGAATTCGGTGGATAAACAATACCAGATAATCAGGACTTACATTTTTGCATTTCATCTTGGAGGATTTGGATTGTCTCAATTTTAACCAGAGGGTGTTACAAGACGGTAATGGTCGTACAATTGAGGAACATTAGTATTAATATATAGATCTTCTGATTCACCTAAGTATATAAAAAGATTACTCTTCAGCATATGCATTAAAATAAACTATGTTTTAATTGCATGCAAATAAACCTGGTCTTAAAAATTAAAAAATAAAACATGTATTATTATGGGACACTGTGAGGCCGCATCCCCAAAGACTTACTGTATGGTGAATTAGTAGAGGGCACCCGACCGGTAGGGAGACCATGCCTGTGCCTTAAAGATGTCTGCAAGAGGGACATGAGGACATGCCACATCGACACCAACACATGGGAGACTTGTGCAAAAGACCGTGCGACCTGGTGACTCCTCGTCAAACAATGAACGAGAAGGAGTGAAAAAGAAAGGAAAGAAGCCGCCATGGAAAAGAGAGCCAAAAGGAAGGAGAGACAACAGCAACTCCAGCAAAAGCATCACTGTTTGTTTGTAGTCACTGCAGCAGAGATTGCACTACAAAAACTGGTCTGTTCAACCACTCACCCAGCTGCAGATAAATA
>CM042161.1:75965244-76002744 GCA_023376005.1 Doryteuthis pealeii | reverse complement strand
CTCGACTTACGAGCTTAATTCGTTCCACTCGTTTGGTTTGGTTTGTTTTACGGTCGGTTTAGCTCAGTCGGTAGAGTGTTCGGGTAGGAATCTCAAAGTTCTTGGTTCGATACTGGCCCCTGCCAACTCAGCGTATGAGTAGCACAGGGATCTGTGCGGTAAAGTAAGGAGCTGGTGGTAGGTGTGGCGCTCCATCTCAGATGCCCAAATAATCTCCTTGGTCTGGCGCTAGTGAAAAGTGGATAGACTCCCTCGCTGTCTGGCTGATACCGACATTAGGCCACCCCGACGACTTTACTTACGGCATATCAACCCCGGTGGGTCATTTAATGCCGGTAAAGTTTGAAATAAAATTAATTATTGATGGATACTGAGTTCGAACCCATAGTACCCTAAAATGTACTACCACTCCGGGTCAGAGTAGACCAGGGATCAATGGTGAGGAAGATGATGGATACTGATTTTTTTTATAAACTTATGTTTTTTCAATTTAACCTACACATGGGACCCTACCAGGTACTACCACTCCGGGTCAGAGTGGACCTGGGACCAATGGTGATGAAGGGGTGCTCCCCATTACCCAGATCTCCAGAACTAGAACCTCACCATCAGTTAGAGTTTAACGTGTTACCCAGGATATGAAGACCCTCAGCCATCGCCTTCTAGCACCCATCAGATAAAAAGGGCTTGGGGTTGCCATAAGGGCAAGTTCCGCTCGTAATTCAATTTTCTCGTATATCAAATCAATTTATTGGGGCACGTGGTGTAATGGATATCGTCATAGGAAATGGGCTCGACAAAACGAGTTCAAATCCTGTACGAGGTTGTTTACATTTACACATAGAGCTAATACCCTTGGGAAAGGTATCGATCCAACTAGTCTCCCTCCAGCTATGGGTAAGTAGTAGGGCAGACTGAAGTCTTCAGCGTTGATTTGGCAGCTAATCTAAGAGAAGGAAACTGACTCCGGGTCACCAGTGGACCTGGGAGCAATGCATTGGAAAGGATTTTTACTATAAAAATGCATTGGAAAGGATTTTTACTATAAAAATGCATTGGAAAGGATTTTTACTATAAAAATGCATTGAAAATGGTTCTTACTATAAAAATGCATTGGAAATGATCTTTACTATAAAAATGCAATGGAAATGATTTTTAATATAAAAATGCATTGGAAATAATTTTTACTATAAAAATGCATTGGAATGATTTTTACTATAAAAATGCATTGAAATGGTTCTTACTATAAAAATGCATTGGAAATGATCTTTACTATAAAAATGCAATGGAAATGATTTTAATATAAAAAATGCATTGGAAATAATTTTTACTATAAAAATGCATTGGAAATTATTTTTACTATAAAAATGCATTGAAAATGGTTCTTACTATAAAAATGCATTGGAAATGATTTTTCAGTAAAAATGCATTGGAAATGATTTTACAATAAAAATGTATTGGGAATGATTTTTACTATAAAAATGCATTCTATAGTAAAAATAACAGGGAGGATAACTGATGGATTTGTGTCTTTTCCCCCAGTACATTAGCACGCAGTGAAACGCAAACAACTTTGTCCAAGATTTGAACTCGGGTCACGGATTCCATTTATGGTTAGCATGCCACCATATCTGTACATGTGTACATGTATCCATACGCATATGTATGTGTGGATATGTGCAGATGTGTATGCATGTGTATATGGGTTCACGAGTGTTCATATGTACGTGTGTATGTATTTGTAAACCATGTGCATGTGTGTATATACGTGTGTTAATATTCTGGTGTGTAATATGTAATAATCTTATCACCAAAAACAACAACACTCCCGGCAATCCAGCAAAAACTTGTAGGTGTGATCGACAGGTGACAGGTCATAGTTCAATACCCGACAGTTCCAACTGTGAGAAAGGCATGAGCACTTATTTTATTAGCTGGAGCAATTACGTCATTTCAGCGAGATTTTAAGTCAGATTAAAAGTTAGTGACAAGTTGAAAAGCAAAGAGCCGGAGTGTTAAGTCGTATATATTTTGGGGTTCAGTGAAACCCCCCACGTCCTACATGGTGGGTGCGGCGATTTATAAATGAAAAAGAAAATCTTTTCTTCATTGACTGAAAAATCGCATCTTACTTTTATGGTTTGGTTTGGTTTAGTTTGATCTGTTTTCCGGCATATCAACCTCAGTGGGTCATTTAAAGCCGACTAAGTTTTGAAATAAATTCATTCTTAATCGATACTCATTTTTTTATGAACACATTTTTCTATTTAACCCATATATGGGACCCAAACAAGTACTGCCACTCCGGGTCAGAGGGAACTCAATGGGTTGACATGCCGGAAAATCCAACCATCTAATCAACCTACCGACCAAAAATGAATTTTTATCGTAAAAATCATTTCCAATGCATTTTTATTGTAAAATCATTTCCAATGCATTTTTATAGTAAGAACCATTTTCAATGCATTTTTATAGTAAAAATCATTTTCAATGCATTTTTACAGTAAAAATCATTTCCAATGCATTTTTATAGTAAAAATCATTTCCAATGCATTTTTTAGTAAAAATCATTTCGAATACATTTTATTGTAAAATCATTTCCAATGCATTTTTAAAGTAAAAATCATTTCCAATGCATTTTTATTGTAAAAATTATTTCCAATGCATGTTATAGTAAAAATCATTTCCAATGTATTTTTATAGTAAAAATCATTTCCAATGCATTTTATTGTAAAATCATTTCCAATGCATTTTCATAGTAAAAATCATTGTCCAATGCATTTTAAAGTAAAAATCATTTCCAATGCATTTTATTGTAAAATCATTTCCAATGCAGTAAGAACCATTTTCAATGCATTTTTATAGTAAAAATCATTTTCAATGCATTTTTACAGTAAAAATCATTTCCAATGCATTTTTATAGTAAAAATCATTTCCAATGCATTTTTATAGTAAAAAATCATTTCCAATACATTTTTATTGTAAAATCATTTCCAATGCATTTTTAAAGTAAAATCATTTCCAATGCATTTTTATTGTAAAAATCATTTCCAATGCATGTTATATAAAAAATCATTTCCAATGTATTTTTATAGTAAAAATCATTTCCAATACATTTTTATTGTAAAATCATTTCCAATGCATTTTCATAGTAAAAATCATTGTCCAATGCATTTTTAAAGTAAAAATCATTTCCAATGCATTTTTATTGTAAAATCATTTCCAATGCATTTTTATAGTAAGAACCATTTTCAATGCATTTTTATAGTAAAAATCATTTTCAATGCATTTTTACAGTAAAAATCATTTCCAATGCATTTTTATAGTAAAAATCATTTCCAATGCATTTTTATAGTAAAAATCATTTCCAATACATTTTTATTGTAAAATCATTTCCAATGCATTTTTAAAGTAAAAATCATTTCCAATGCATTTTTATTGTAAAAATCATTTCCAATGCATGTTATAGTAAAAATCATTTCCAATGTATTTTTATAGTAAAAATCATTTCCAATACATTTTATTGTAAAATCATTTCCAATGCATTTTATAGTAAAAATCATTTCCAATGCATTTTTAAAGTAAAATCATTTCCAATGAATTTTTTTGTAAAATCATTTCCAATGCATTTTTATTGTAAAATCATTTCCAATGCATTTTTATAGAAAAAAATAATGCAAATACATACGTGTGCCTATATACACGTGTATGTATACATGTGACGTGTCTGTGTGCTTGTATGTGTGTGCATATATGCGCACTCGTTTGCAATCGTTTGCATATGTCTTAAGCACTCAGCTATGTATATGTCTAAAGTATTCGGGCTGACCTAAAGTCGGTATCAGTAGACAGTGAGGGAGTCTATCCCTTTTTCACTAGCACTAACCAAGGAGATTGTTTAGTGTCTGAGGTAGAGCGCCACCTACCATCGGTTGTTCACTTTACCGCACAGATCTCTGTGCTACTCATACGCTGAGTTGGCGAGGGCCGGTATCGAACCAGGAACCTTGCGATTCCTTCTAAATCGGTTCTTATACATATAGGAATATATTCAATTACTTGTATGAAACCATATAAGTATATTATATATATATATATATATATATATATATCTTTGTTTCATCCCAAAACAAATTTTTAAATATATATCTATATATATATGTGTGTGTGTGTGTGTGTGTGTGTGTACTTGTGCATTCTTGTGTATGTTTTTAAATGTACATGAAAGGGGATATGCGTGTGCCTTTCTGTGTGCTTGTTTATGTGTATGTATACGTGGTCTTGTAGAAATATACGTGAACATATGCATTCACACACACATATATATATATATATATATATATATATATATATATGCTTGTGTGTGTGTGTGTGTGTGTGTGTGTGTGTGTGTGTGTGTGTGTGTGTGGAGAACTACATGTATGAGAGTGCATGTGCGTAGGTGTGCATATGGGCATACAAGGCTTATTGTGAATGTGTGTATGTATATATACCTGCACATGTGTATAAATATGTGTGCACATATGTATTCATGTACACATATATATATATAAGTATATATATATATATACATATCTATATATGTATGTATATATATATATATATATATATATATATGTTTGTGGATGGAGAGGTACATGTATGAGGATATATGTGCGTAAGTGTGTGCATATGTGTTTTTTCAAATACATATATGTATTTGTACATGAATCAGTATATATGTGTGTCTGCATCTGTGTGTCTGTGTGTGTATGTGCGTGTGCGCGCGTGTACGTAGGTGTGTATGTGTAATGGGTGTCGCTGGACTCCCTCGCCGCAAGTAGTCTTGTAAGTTTTATAAATCAACCCTTGTCGACAGGCGTGTAGTACAGCGGACCAACTAATTCTAATTAGAGAACATGGCCGCTCCCCCGAGGGCCGGGGCGGGAACTTGTTGCAGCGACTTGTTCCACAAATTCACATCCCGACCCTCGACATTAAGAAAAATACGACTACCGAAAAGAATAATTCAGTGTTATTAATAGGAAATCCATGGAGGATTTGGAAATATTCCCATAACAACAAAAGGCGACGTAATGAAGAGACTTGCTCTCAATTGATCTCCTGTGAAAAGCACCAGATATACCACTAGTGCAGAGTCTTTAAACCTTTTTCATCTGACGGTACAGTGAGCTGGGCAATAAATTGATCGAGGTATACCATCTATATAAAAAAAAGTAAAGTCGACGGGCCAGCCTAAAGTCGGTATTAGCCAGTCAGCTAGGGAGTCTATCCCCTTTTCAATAGCGCTAGACCAAGGAGATTGTTTTAGCATCTGACGTGGAGCGCCACACCTACCATCAGCTCCTTACTTTACTGCACAGATCTCTGTGCTACTCATACGCTGAGTTGGCGGGGACCGGTATCGAACTAGGAACCTTGCGGTTTCTAGCCGAACGCTCTACCGACTGAGCTAACCGACCCCTTACCATCTAAATACAGATATATAATTATTTTATTATTTAAATTTTGAAAGAAAAAAATATTGAAAATGTGCTACAAGTGTAGCATAATTAAAACAAAAAATATTAAATTAACTCTCAACATCCAGTTGAGAATTTTCTAAGTCCTGAGCATTCCTATAAGGATATATAAAAAAAAATGGCTAAAATGACCTTTGCATCTAAAGTTATTTCCCTTAAATCAAAAATTTCTAAATATGTTTAATATTACATTTAAACAAAGGCTATCATTTGGGTTGGACTGGGAAAACGAACGAGACTTCTGACCGGGTGGAATGAGGTGGTATAGGACATTAAGAGTTAAAACAAAAAATATTAAAGTAATAGAATAAAGATATAAGAGGATGATCAACCGACCTCAACACTCACGGGACACCCACGGAAGTTTCACGGTACACTAGTGTGCCGCTGCACACCGGTTGAAAAACTCTGCACTAGTGTTTAAATTCATCTACTGCTACTGATAAAGAATACTGAGGAGGGTCATATAGGATTAAGATTTTCATGTGTACTGAAAGACAGCAGATATAACTCGTGTAATCTTATTATAATGAAGATTCTGTGTGTCTGTCTGTAATCGAACCTATGTCACCACCAGCATCACAATTTCCTTAGTTATTTGAGTTATATTCTCAATGGTTAATAAATAATCATTATTTAATCTTAAGTAGCATCTTATTTATTAATGATATCTCTATTAAAGACTGAAAGTTGACTCTCCTTCTCTCCTTCGGGTTAGCTCAGCCGGTAGAGCGTTCGGCTAGAAACCACAAGGTTCCTAGTTCGATACCGGCCCTTGCCAACTCAGTGTATGAGTAGCACAGGGATCTGTGCGGTAAAGTAATGAGCTGGTGGTAGGTGTGGCGCTCCACCTTAGACGCCAAAACAATCTCGTTGATCTAGCGCTAGTGAAAAGGGGATAGACTCCCTCGCTGATTGGCTGTTATCGACTTTAGGCCACCATGGCGACTTTTCACTGTTGTTCCATGTTTTATTTTTATTTTTCAGTCTCTACTTGTGTAACGTAGCTTTTATTTTCAGGGATCATCTCGTGCGTCTCGTGGGCTGTATCGGAGAAGAGGAAAGGCAGAGAGAAAGAGAGAGAGAACACTGCTAGATTACTGTGATCCCACAAGGGACCGAACGGCCGATCCGCACCCTACGACGTCGGAAAGCACAAAGAGGCTGGTGTTTTTCTTCGTCGTTCCACGTCACCACGTGACTTCCGGTTACGGTCAACATCCGAAACTTCCGGTTGAGATTCAATTCTCCATTCGGGGGGGGCGGGGGTCACGTCCAGATCAAAATCACGACAACGGTTTTGTGCTCATCACTATTTTTTTTTAAACCTTTACTATCTCTTATTTCTTCTTCCTCTGTTTTCTAATATAGTAGTTCTTGCACAGGATAATCCCCATCTTACCCACTATATAGGTGTGATTATTGACATACTTGGCACATCCTAACCCCAGGAGGTAGCAATCCAAAGTCAGGCGTCAGAAAATGATAAATAATTACCTACCCACTATATAGGTTTGATTATTGAGCTACAGGGCACATCCTAAGTCCACGAGGTAGCAATCCAAAGTCAGACGTCAGAAAATGATAAATAATTACCTACCCACTATATAGGTTTGATTATTGAGCTACTTGGCACATCCTAATCCCACAAGGTAGCAATCCAAAATCAGACGTCAGTAAATGATAAATAATTACCTACCCACTATATAGGTTTGATTATTGAGCTACAGGGCACATCCTAACCCAGGGAAGTAGCAATCCAAAGTCAGACTTTTAGAAAATGATAAATAATTACCTACCCACTATATAGGTTTGATTATTGAGCTACTTGGCACATCCTAAGCCCACGAGGTAGCAATCCAAAGTCAGACGTCAGAAAATGATGAATAATTACCTACCCACTATATAGGTTATTAATGAGCTACTTGGCACATCCTAAGTCCACGAGGTAGCAATCCAAACTGAGACGTCAGAAAATGATAAATAATTACCTACCCACTATATAGGTTTGATTATTGAGCTACTTGGCACATTCTAAGCCCACGAGGTAGCAATCCAAAGTCAGACGTCAGAAAATGATAAATAATTATCTACCCACTATATAGGTTTGATTATTGAGCTACAGGGCACATCCTAACCCAGGGAAGTAGCAATCCAAAGTCAGACTTTAGAAAATGATAAATAATTAGCTACCCACTATATAGGTTTGATTATTGAGCTACTTGGCACATCCTAAGCCCACGAGGTAGCAATCCAAAGTCAGACGTCAGAAAATGATAAATAATTACCTACCCACTATATAGGTTTGATTAATGAGCTAATTGGCACATCCTAAGTCCACGAGGTAGCAATCCAAACTCAGACGTCAGAAAATGATAAATAATTACCTACCCACTATATAGGTTTGATTATTGAGCTACTTGGCACATTCTAAGCCCACGAGGTAGCAATCCAAAGTCAGACATCAGAAAATGATAAATAATTACCTACCCACTATATAGGTTTGATTATTGAGCTACTTGGCACATCCTAAGCCCAGGAGGTAGCAATTCAAAGTCAGACGTCAGAAAATTATAAATAATTACCTACCCAATATATGGGTTTGATTATTGAGCTACTTGGCACATCCTAACCCCAGGAAGAAGCAATCAAAAGTCAGACGTCAGAAAATGATAAATAATTACCTACCCACTATATGGGTTTGATTATTGAGCTACTTGGCACATCCTAACCCCAGGAGGTAGCAATCCAAAGTTAGACGTCAGAAAATAATAAATAATTACCTACACACTATATAGGTTTGATTATTGAGCTACTTGGCACATCCTAAACCCACGAGTAGCAATCCAAAGTCAGACGTCAGATAATGATAAATAATTGCCTACCCACTATATGGGTTTGATTATTGAGCTACTTGGCACATCCTAACCCCAGGAGGTAGCAATCCAAACTCAGACGTCAGAAAATTATGAATAATTACCTAATCACTATATAGGTTTGATTATTGAGCAACTTGGCACATCCTAAGCCCACGAGGTATCAATCCAAAGTCAGACATCAGAAAATAATAAATAATTACCTACCCACTATATAGGTTTGATTATTGAGCTACTTGGCACATCCTAACCCCAGGAAGTAGCAATATAAAATCAGATACCTGAAAATGATAAATAATTACCTACCCACTTTATAGGTTTGATTATTTAGCTACTTGGCACATCCTAAGCCCAGGAAGTAGCAATCCAAAGTCAGACGTCAGAAGATGATAAATAATTACCTACCCACTATATGGGTTTGATTATTGAGATACTTGGCACATCCTAACCTCAGGAAGTAGCAATCTAAAATCAGACACCTAAAAATGATAAAAATTACCTACCCACTATTATAGGTTTGATTATTTAAGCTACTTGGCACAATCCTAACCCAGAAAAGCAATCCAAAGTGAGACGTCAGAAATGATAAATAATACCTACCCACTATAAGGTTTGATTATTGAGCTACTTGGCATCCTAAGCCCACGAGGTACAATCCAAAGTCAGACATATGAAAAATTATAATAATTACTATCCACTATATAGTTTGATTTCAGCTACTTGCACATCGTAAGCCAGGAGGTAGCATCTAAAGTCAGACGTCAAAAATATAATAATACCACCATATAAGGTTGATATGAGCTACTTGGCACAGTCTAGCACGAGGTAGCAATCCAATAACTCAGAAAAATAATGAATAATTACCTACCCACTATAAAGTTTGATTATTAGCTACTTGGCAACATCGTAAAGCCCAGAGGTAGCAACAAACCAGACGTCAGAAAATGATAAATAATTACCTACCCACAAATAGGTTGATATGAGCTACTTGGCCATCCTAACCCATCAGGAGTAACAATCCAAAGTCAGGACGTCAGATAATGATAAATTACTCCCCACTAGATAGCTGATTATTGAGCACTTGGCACATCCCAAACCCACGAGTAGCAGCAATCCAAAGTCAGACTCAAAGATATATACAGACCTCTACACACTATAGGGTTGGATTATTGAGCTACTGGCACAATCCTATACCTCAGAAGTAGCAATCAAAATCAAACACCTGAAAATGATAAATAATTACCTACGCACTTAGTTATTATTTAGCTACTTGGCACAGTCCTAATTCCAGGAAGAAGCAATCCAAAAGTCAGACGTCAGGAATATAAATAATTACCTACCACTAGATAGGTTTGATTATGAGCTAGCTGGCACATCCTAACCCCTGGAAAGTAGCAACCAAATCAGACACCTGAAAATGAAATAATACCTACACACTATATAGGGTGATATTGAGCAACTTTGCACAATCCCACCCACGAAGTAGCAATCCAGTCAGAACAGAGAAAATAATAAAAAATTACCCATAGGGTTGATATGAGATACGCACTCCTAACCTCAAGGAAGTAGCACATCTAAATCAAGACCCTGAAAATGATAAATAATTACTACCCATATATAGGTTGATTATTTACTACTGAATCCTAACCCCAGGAGGTACAGTCCCAGCCAGACTCAGAAAATGATAAATAATTACCTACCCACGATATAGGTTTGATTATTGAGCTACTTGGCACATTCCTAAGCCCAGGAGTAGCATCCAAAGTCAACGTCAGAAACTGATAAATAATTACATACCCACTATATAGGTGATCTATTGAGCTCTGGCACATCTAACCCCAGGAGGTTAGCAATCCAAAGTCAGACGTCAGAAAATGATAAATAATTAACTACCACTATATAGGTTGATATTGGCTACTTGGCACATCCTAAGCCCACGAGGTACAAATCCAAAGTCAGACATCAGAAAATAATAAATAATTACCTACCACTAATAGGTTTGAATTATTGACTACTTGCACATCCTAAGCCCAGGAGTAGCAATCAAAGTCAGCACGTCAGAAAATGATAAATAATTACCTACCCACTATATAGGTTTGATTATTGAGCTACTGGCACATCCTACCCCAGGAGGTAGCAATCCAAAGTCAGACTCAGAAAATGATAATAATTACCTACCCACTATATGGTGATTATTGAGCTACTTGGCACATCCTAACCCACGTAGCAATCCAAGCAGACGTCAGAAATCCTACCACTATATAGTTTGTTATGAGCTACTTAAATCTAACCAGGAGGTAGCAATCCAAAATCAGACGTCAGAAAATAAATAATTACCTACCCACTATATAGGTTTGATTATTGAGCTACTTGCACATCCTAAGCCCAGGAGGTACAATCCAAAGTCAGACGTCAGAAGAAAAAATTAACCTATGGTTTGATTATGATACTTGGCACATCCTAACCCAGGAGTAGCAATCCAAAAGTCAGACGCAGAAAAGATAAATAATTACCTACCCACTATATAGGTTTGATTATTGAGCTACTTGGCACATCCTAACCCAGGAGGTAGCAATCCAAAGTCAGACGTCAGAAAATGATAAATAATTACCTACCCACTATATAGGTTTGATTATTGAGCTACTGGCACATCCTAAGCCAGGTTAGCAATCCAAAGTCAGACATCAGAAAATAGATAAATAATTACCTACCCACTATATAGGCTACTTGGCAATCCTAAGCCCAGGATAGCAATCCAAAGTCAGACGTCAGAAAATGATAAATAATTACCTTACCACTATAAGGTTTGATTATTGAGCTACTTGGCACATCTCTAAGCCCAGGAAGTAGCAATCCAAAGTCAGACGTCAGAAATGATAAATAATTACCTACCCACTATATAGTTTGATTATTGAGCTACTTGGCACATCCTAAGCCCAGGAGGTAGCAATCCAAAGTCAGACATCAGAAAATAATAAATAATTACCTACCCACTATATAGGTTTGATTATTGAGCTACTTGGCACATCTAACCCCAGGAAGTAGCAATCCAAAGTCAGACATCAGAAAATAAAAATAATTACCTACCCACTATATAGGTTTGATTATTGAGCTACTTGCACATCCTAAGCCCAGGAGGTAGCAATCCAAAGTCAGACGTCAGAAAATGTTACCTACCACTATATAGGTTTGATTATTGAGCTACTGGCACATCCTAAGCCCAGGAGGTAGCAATCCAAAGTCAGACGTCAGAAAATGATAAATAATTACCTACCCACTATATAGGTATTATTGAGCTACTTGCACATCCTAACCCAAAGTAGCAATCCAAAGTCAGACGTCAGAAATGATAAATAATTACCTACCCACTATATAGGTTTGATTATTGAGCTACTTGGCACATCCTAACCCCAGGAAGTAGGCAATCCAAAGTCAGGCGTCAGAAAATGATAAATAATTACGTAGTAGTTCTCGCTCAGGATAATCCCCATCTTGCTACACTTGCTACCTTCATCTTTCTCTCTTTTGTTCACTCTTCTTTCCTTCCTTTCCCCTCCCCTTCCTTTCACTTTTAAATTTTCCTCCACCCTTTTCTCTTTTTCCTTCCTCCCTTTCATTCATCCAACTTTCTTTCCTTTATTTTTCTCTTTTTTTTCAGTCTCTACTTGCTACCTTCATCTTTCTCTCTTCTTTTCACTCTTCTTTCCTTCCTTCCTTCCTCCCTTCCTTCCTCCACCCTTTTCTCTTTTTCCTTCCTCCCTTTCATCCAACTTTCTTTCTTTCTTTTCTCGTCCTCTTATTCTCTACTTTATTTTCATCTTTCACTTTCTACTTACTACCTTCATTTTTTACACTTCCTTCTTTTCTTCTCTCCTCTTTTCTTTCCTTCTTCCCTTCCTTCTCTCTCATCATCTTCTTCTTTTTTCCCTTTCACTCGCATTCCTTTTTCGCTTTACCTTTTATCTTTTTTTCTTCTTCTTCGGGCAATTTTTATTCTTCGTTCGTTCTTCCTGATTTCTTTCTTTTTTTTCCTTTTCTTTTGTCCTGTCTTTTATTCTTCATTTCCTTATTTCTTCCAAGCTTCAACCATTCTTCCTTCCTTCGTTCCTTTCTTCCTTTCATTTTGTAAGGTTATGCACGTGTGTGTGTGTGATTCCTTGTGTGACAGATATACTGATAGATATATATATATCTGATGAGTCTAATTTTCAATGAATATATTATATTTGTATGTATGTGTTATATAATATATATATATATATATATATATATATATATATATATATATATATATATATATATATGAGAAACTAGTTGGATGCTATCTAAGTTCCATTTATTTCCATCCAATAATTCAAAGGAAAGATCCCTCTCTTACTATGATTTTTTAGACTCTCTCTCTCTCTCTCTATATTATATATATATATATATATATATATATATATATATATATATATATATAGAAAGAAAGAAAGAAAGAAAGAAAGAATGAGTGAGAGAAGAGAGAGAGAGAAAGTTAAATAAAGCGGCTGAGATATCTAATTGTCACAATTGCTTCAGAGGGTAATTGTAATAAATTTGACACTAGACTCCAGTCAGATGTTAGCTCTCGAAAGAGAGTCATACTAGATTTTTATTGTAATAATGCCGGAATCAGTACTTCCGTTTTCCTAACACAATTGCGGACCTGGTACTTCCTGATTCTTAAAACTCAAGCACCATATTACGACAGTAATAATTTTTGTTTTATGCAGTCATCAGTATTTCAAGGTTTCTGTCTGACATATTTTTTTTTTTTTACTCGGAAATGGAATCGCCTAAATCTTATAAAATATGAAAACAACCGCATGAACTATAGACACGAGTAAAGGCGAAGAGCACGCCAACACAAAATATATCGACTGGTCACGTCAAGCCCTAGCACCTATATATATTTACCAATCCCTCCGCACGAGCAGGATGCGACACAAGGTCAATTTCTTAAGCGGAGTTTAACAGGATTGAATTCAGAGTTTTCCTTCTCCTAGACCGGTTGCCTAACCAAGGTTAAAGAGCCCAGTCTGCCCTACTATTTACCCATAGCTGGAAGGAGAGTAGGATTCATACCTTTCCCAAGAGTATTAGCGCTAAGTGAAATGTAATTACCGCCTCCAGGATTTGAACTCGGGGCGACGAGTCCATTTCCAATGACTTTAACCATTACCCCACGCGCTTCCTTATATAGCCCTAACACCTATATGATCAGGTCAACACACGTGGTGTAATGGTTAGCAAGCTAGATTCGCAGACCATTGTTAGTGAGTTCGATTCTCACTGGATGTCCCATACCTCTGGCCTTGTGCCACACCTAAGCTTAGTAAATAACTATATAATTGTCCCGACAGTATCGTTTTTATGGTTAATCCCCACCCACTCCTTTTAATCATATATGTGCTAGAAGGCGGTGGCTGAGGGTGTTACGGTCCTGGGTGTGACGTTAAACTGCATCTAATGGTGAAGTTCCAGTTCTGGAGCTTTGGGGAATGCGGAGTACCCCTTCATCACCATTACTCCCAGGTCCACTTTGACCCGGAGTGGTAGTACCTGTTAGGGTCCCATCTATTGGTTAAATAGAAAAACTGATTTTGAAACACGTGTTTAAGAAAATTGAGTTTGAAAAAAAGTTTGAATACCCATCAATAATGAATAATGAATAAAACGTCTTTGGTATAAAATAACTCAATAAGTGTTGGCATGCTGTAAAATCCAACCAACCAAACCAATTAAGACAAAGATAAAGATACTAAATATACCGTATTTGACGGCATATAAGACGCACGGGCATATAAGACGCACCTCCATATCAGCAGGTCAGATTCAGGGAAAAAAGTTTTTAGTGCATTTAATATTGTTGAAAACAGACTAGCTGTCCATTATATAAGCAGAAACATAGCTGTATAAAAGCAATTTGGCAGTACAGGCAAACAATAAGCATACACAAGACATCTCAATAGCAGGAAATAATAATAATAATAATAATAATAATAATAATAATAATAATAATGCCTACGGGAGGTCTCAAACTTCTCCTACGATGTATAAGACGCAGAGCAATTCTTTGAGCCAAATTTGGGGAAAAAAGTGCGTCCTGTATGCCGTCAAATACGGTAATAATTCTTTAGCTAAAGATGGTGGCTAATCTAAACATTTCAAGTTACGTTTGTTTGTTTGTTTGTTTGTTTTTTGTTTTTTTATTTGTTTTTTGTTTATTGTTTTCATTTATTCTTATATTGTACTGAGCTTTATGTGACCGATCGGGCTGTTGGGAGTGGGGTTAGCATAGCACTCACTCATTATGGCTTTGACAAGAATTTGTATACCATGGGATGCTAAAAGTGGGTGTGGGTCATAAGGACCATTCCTAGAAGACTTTAAATTAAGAGGGCGAGCCCCGTGATTGTAGCTGTTGGAAAGCAAGCTGAGAATTGATCAATAGCAGCTGGGTCACAGCGGGGTGGGGGGCTGTTTGTTGAAAAACCCCAAACACTTGATGAACCCAAGACACATAATTGACAATGTGTCTTTCGGAATCTGGCCACAGAAACGTGCCCCGGCATTAATATAAATATTCATCAGCCGAAATGAAGAAAAACGTTGTTCCGTGAATTTAACCAAAATTTTCAATATTACAACTTATCAGGCTTATGAGGCTTGTTTTAAAGTTCTATGTTTATCTAGTTTTAAAGGTTGCTACACAAGTTTTTGGGTTTTTTTATAAGCGTACTTACCGTATTTGACGGCATATAGGACGCACATTTTTTCCAAAATTTTGGGTCAAAAATTGCCCTGCGTCTTATACATCGGTGGAGATGTTTTCATTCCACCTTTTCATACTCATATATATATATATATTTGGGAGAATATGTGCTTTTTAATTTTAGTCAGAACTAATTTTTTGAAAGTTAATTCATTTATGTTTAATTAGGCGGGATTTAAACTACTTAAATGTGAGGCTAAACAAATCGAGAAAAATCAATCTCTGAATATATATTTCGACCTATTAGGTCTCATCAGCAGAGTTATAGATACGAGGACCGCCTAGCGTGTGACTTGAACCCTTTGTGCCGAAACGGCACGCCGGTATCTTACCATCACGCCAAACTCTGCTGATGAGACCTAATAGGTCGAAATATATATTCAGAGATTGATTTTTCTCGATTTGTTTAGCCTCACATTTAAGTAGTTTAAATCCCGCCTAATTAAACATAAATTAATTAACTTTCAAAAAATTAGGTCTGACTAAAATTAAAAAGCACATATTCTCCCAAATATACTGTCGGCTGAAAATAGCTAAAAGTTGTTTATATATATATATATATATATATATATATATATATATATATATATATATATATATATATATATATATATATATATATATATATGTATATATTATTTTTATAGTGTGTACAGAAATAACATACTTGAGTTTCACCATAAGGATCTGCGGGAGTTCATGTTGTAATTAATTACACATGATGTAATATAATTACAACATGAACTCCCGCAGTTAGCTGTAATTAATCAATATATTGATTAATTCAGTGGATTTAACCCTGAAGAACCTTATGGTGAAACTAGAGTATGTTATTTTTACACACACTATAATAATAAATCCGCTTTACTTTCATATTGAGCACTTTATATTTGTTATAACGCTGACTAATCCTGGTAACACTTATACCAACCAAATATTGAGACCTACCCAATATTTTTACCGGTAAGTCATTCCTTTTACATATATATATATATATATATATATATATATATATATATATATATATATTTATAATATATTAATAATTTGAAGGCAATGCGTATAAAAAATAAAAACAAAAAGATGTTTTTTTGTCTTATCGATTTCAAAGAAATCTTTATCTTCAGAGACGAAAACCAGAAATCTGATTTTCGTCTCTGAAGATAAAGATTTCTTTGAAATCAATAAGACAAAAAAACAACATCTTTTTGTTTTTATTTTTTATACGCATTGTAATTGCCTTCAAATTATTAATATATTATAACATACTTAATAATGCTTCAATCAAATTACCAATTACTTTTATATATATATATATATATATAATATATATATATATATATATATATATATATATATATATATCCTTGAAATTGAAGGAAAAGATTGAAAAGAAGGAAGTTAGAGTGAAAAAGAAGAGAGAAGGGTGAAGTTTAGAACAAGAAGGTGAAATAGGAAGGAAGGGGAAATGGATGGAAGGGAAGAAGAAAGGAGGGAAAAGGATGAAGGGAAATTGAAGTATGAAAGGAAGAGGATAGGAATGAAAGAAGGATGAAAAAGAAGAGGGAATGATAAAGGTAACAAGTAGAGACTGAAAGATATGAAATATGGAAGGATGGAACAAGATGACAGAGAAAGAAAGAAAGAAAGAAAGAAAGAAAGAAAGAAGGGAGGGGGGACGGTGGACGAAACAGAGAGAAAAGGATGAATAATGAAAATAATGAAGGGGGAGGGAGGAAGAGTGAAAAAGAAGAGAGAATGATAAAGGTAGCAAATAGAGACTGAAAGATATGAAATATGGAAGTATGGAACAAGATGACGAGAATGAAAGAAAGAAAGAAAGAAAGAAAGAAAGAAAGAAGAAAGAAAGAAGGAGGCGGGGGACGAAACAGAGAGAAAATGATGAATAATGAAAATAATGAAGGGGGAGGGAGGACGGGTGAAAAAGAAGAGAGAATGATAAAGGTAGCAAATAGAGACTGAAAGATAGAAATATGGAAGTATGGAAAAAGAAAGAAAGAAAGAAAGAAAGAAAGAAAGAAAGGGAGGACGGGGGACGAAACAGAGAGAATATGATGAATAATGAAAATAATGAAGGGGAGGGAGGAAGGGTGAAAAAGAAGAGAAAACAACGAAGTTACGATGTAGGGACAGAAATATGAAAATAAAGTATAGAACAAAAGGATGAGGAAGAAAGAAAGAAAGAAAGAAAGAAAGAAAGAAAGAAAGAAAGAGTGAAAAAGAAAAGAGGATGACGAAAGGGGTAAGTAGAGACAGAAAGAAAGTATAGCGCCAAACGACGAAGGAAGGGGGGAATATGGAATTAGTGAGTTCCTATTCTGTAGATATACGAAATATATGTATGAACACGAATATGAATATATATCAATAATATCATTGTGATCAAATATTCCATTTTATCTATTTGTTCGCAACCCACCCACCCCCCACACAAACACAAATATTCGCGCGTATATTATATGGACTGCACTAAGCTTACTTTAGTCTGGCACAAGACTGGAGCACTCAATGAAGATTGAATTGATTATACTATTTATACGTAAATTTACGCAGCCCTGTCCGCTGGGGCTTTAGAATACACCGACTGGTGACTCCAGTGAAAGACCATCAGCTAGCGCTGGCGTGAAAAACTCAAGGAGTGAAATAATAATAATAATAAAACCAGAATCTGTTCTTGAGAACGAAACACATAAAATTGTCTGGGACTTTGAGATAAAAACGGTTCACCTTATCCCAGCAAGAAGACCAGACCTAGTGTTGATAAACAAAAAAGACAGAACTTGTCAACTGGTGGATTTTGCAGTTCCAGCAGATCACAGGGTGAAGTTAAAGGAAAATGAAAAAATGGACAAATATCTGGACCTTGCCAGAGAACTGAAAAAGTTATGGAATGTGAAAGTGAAAGTGATACCAATTGTATTTGGTGCACTTGGAACAGTCCCAAAAGGATTAGAAAAGGGTCTGGAAAGTTTGGAAATCAGAGGAAGGATTGAAACCATTCAGAACACTGCACTGCTGCAATCTGCCAGAATACTCAGAAGAGTCCTGGAGACCTGAGGAAACTTGCTGTCACTCAGACTCCAGTGAAAGACCATCAGCTAATGCTGATGTGAAATCTCAAAAATAATAATAATAAAGTCGGGGTAGCCTAAAGTCGACATCAGCCAATCAGCGAAGGAGTATATCCCCTTTTCACTAGCGCTAGACCAAAGAGATTGTTTTTTGGCTACCATCAGCTCCTTTGCCGCACAGACCCCTGTGCTACTCATACGCTGAGTTGGCGAGGGCTGGTATCGAACTCGGTACCTTGCGGTTTCTTGCCGAACGCTCTACCGACTGAGCAATAATAATAATAATCTATATATAATAGATATTCAGTTTCTATTTGTCTGTAACCGAAACTACGTCACTGCTTACGCCAAAGTCATTTCAGGAATTAAGTAAGTTAATCAATGGGAATTTAATTATTTAATGTCCCTACTTAATAAAACAATAAACAACGCTCTATTATATATACTAGCAAAATAAAAAAAACGCCCTCTGGGCTACGTAAAATAAATATTGCCTGAGGGGATGGAAGTTGAAAATTTAATATCAGAGAGTTTGTATCATAAGTAAAGTAAAATCATCACATTTATTAAAGGAGTAAAAAATTAAATAAATTTATTAAAGGAGTAAAAAATATTTTAAAAATTGAATGGAAACTTAGTTCTGATAACTTTAAATATATATTAAAATAAAACAAACTATATATAGATAGATAATACCAGGTATGTATTTATTAAAACTTGTTTAAAAAAACAATGAGGATTGTCTAACATTGCATGCTCAAATTTTGAGCGTATTTATTCTACGTTATGACGTTTTAGGTAGTGTGACGTAATCAGTGACGTCGTTTTTGTTACAGACAAAAAAAGCGAATCTCCGTTATTAATATATAGATATTCATAAAGCAAGGGCAAACCTTAAATGGTCCATAGCGTTGTTTTTTAAATAGTTAAATAAATACATGGTCGGTATCATTGATTCATATATAGTTTGTTTTGCTTTAATATGTATTTAAAATATTTTTTTTGTTCTTTCCCACCCATGAGCTTCGGCTTGTGGGTGGGCCCACGTTAAAACGAGGCTTTGTGCCCAGCCCATACAAGTGGGGTATGAGGCAAATACCTGTATTTAAAATATGGTCGAGAATGTTTTTCTAACATTGGACTTTACAGTCAAAGGAGGCGCTGTAACTTCAGGGGCACAAAAACTATATTATAGTCTTCCGAGACTGAAATGCCAATAATATTTGAAATTATTTAACGTATAGAAATTTACGAAAAATATTATTTACAAACAAGAAATCGTCCAATAATCTTGTAATAATAATAATAATAATAATAATAATAATAATAATGGTACGTTGTCAACTCTACAGGCTACAGGCTGGTGACTGTTTGTTTTTTTTGCGGTGGGAATGGACATAGTTTTTACTGCTGCACTTGTACGTTTAGTTGATCTTTAACAGCTGCATTTGGCACAGAATTTATTAATCCCCCCTCTCTTAACAACCCCCCGCACCCATTTACTCCCCCCCCTCCACCTTGATTCCCGCCAAAAAAATATCTTGAAAAATAATGACTGACAAGCTGATGAAGATATGCACAGCTGGCCGGTTTGGTTTTACAATTAAGCGGCCCGTCTGGATGGATGACTGAGGGAGGCAGCAGCAGAGGGGGGGGGATGAAGTACGTATGGGCGCGGCGGGTAAGGCAAGACAGAAAATGAATTTATAGGTGGGATGGGAGATACGAGAAGGGATGGGTGGCGGAGGAGGGGTTGAGTGATAGATGAGAGGGTGAACCTGCGACAAGGGTGGGGTGGAGAGGGGGTTGACGGTGTGAATAGATTTCGGTATACGGGTGGGTAAGCTTAGAAGATATATGCAGAAGGTACAAACATATATATATATATATATATATATATATATATATATATATAGAGAGAGAGAGAGAGATGAACAGAATGAGATAGATTGATAGATTGGAATTAACTGGCTGATATATATATATATATATATATATATGGGAGAATATGTGCTTAAATGAAGTCGAACCTATTTTTTGAAATTTAATTAATTAATAATTAATTAGGCGGGATTAAACTATTTAAATGTAAGGCTAAACAAATCGAGAAAAATCAATCTCTGTATGTACATTTCGGCCTATTAGGCCTCATCAGCAGAGCTATAGATACGAAGACCGCCCCGTGTGTGATTCGAAACCTGTCTGTCAAATTAGCAGGCAAGTGTCTTACCTCCACACCAAACGGACTCAGCAGGATTTTCTTCGCTTTGTTAAGTAGTAGTATTTTATATTCCTCTTAAGTGACCTCTACACGAACTTACGAGACGTATATATATATATTGGGAGAATATGTGCTTAATTAATTCTCCCAAAAATTGTCGGCTAAATAAAGCCATATCAAAACACATTGTTTGTTTGTTTACTTCTCATATATATATATATATATATATATATATATATATATATATATTATATATTCGAATCACGCACAAGGCGGTCTTCCTATCTATAGCTCTGCTGATGAGGCCTAATAGGCCGAAATGTACATACAGAGATTGATTTTTCTCGATTTGTTTAGCCTTACATCTAAATAGGAATGCCGGCCTAATTAATTAATTATTAATTAATTAACTTTCAAAATTAGGTACGTCTTCAATTAAGCACATATTCTCCCAAAAATTGTCGGCTAAAAAAGCCACATCATAAACACACCGCGTGTGTATTTACTTCTCATATATATATTTAAGGAAAATGGAAATAAATCCGTCGATATGTAAGTATGGAAATATGAAAAACAAAGCAAATAATCAAAGGATGTGTTTGTTTATGAATTGATAAATAGGTGTGCCAACGTTAAAGCGTTTGGGTTTTAATATATATTGGATATATCAACCATCGTCAGGGTAATGAGCAATTTTATGAAGTTCCTTCAAAATATTTTATTTTCAAGTGAGATAAAACGAAGATATGGCAAATTTATTTGGTTATTCATATATATATATATATATATATATATATATATATATATATATATATATTGTACAAAAAGTTGAGCAAATCAATCTTTGTGTCCTAAAGACTTGTTTACTGTTTAGTTTAATGACACGAAAATCATACTAAATTATTCCTTAGATCTAGGATTGGGTTATGTCTTAAAAAAATCCATTTTAATTGTTTCTAATTAGTCGTAATTTGCAATTAAGTCAAAAACGGACCCGTCTCTCACTTCACTTTCCGCCTATCACTTTCTCCCTCTCTATGTGTATCTTCTCGTTATATATGTTAGTTTCTCATGTAGAGTAGAGAGTGGGAGAGGCTGGTGTGTGTGAAACGTATTTGTATGTCAAATTTCATAAGCAGCGAGCCCATAGCTTCAATATCTTGGCTTTCAATAGATTTAAATTAGCTCAAACATTCTCTTTCTTAGAAATCTTACAAAATGATTTCAATGTTGTTTTTTTTTTTAATTCTCCGACCGTTTTTTTTTAAATGTAATTTGCTTCGCAATCTCTCTTTTCCTTAATCCCAATTATCTACACAGAACTCAATGGGTGACCCAACGACCCCAGTTTTTCTAGTATATATATATATATATATATATATATATATATATATATATATATATATATATAGGCGGGCATATATGTTCAAATGTAAGGCTAAACAAATCGAGAAAATATCAATCCTGAATGTACATTTCGACCTATTAGGTCTCATCAGCAAAGTTATAGACATGGGAGATTGCTCCTTGCTAATGAGACCTAATAGGTCGAAATGTACATTCAGGGATTGACATTTTCTCGATTTGTTTAGCCTTAAATTTGAACATATATGTCCGCCTAAAAATTAATTAATTATTAACTAATTAATTTTCAAAAATCATATATATATATATATATATATATATATATATAACGAAAGTTCATTCGGGTCTCGAACCCGACCAGGGGTAGCTGTTAAACGGTATAACCACACTGATGAGGAGTGATACTCCGAAACACGTGTCTGTGGATTACTTATATATATAATATATATATATATATATATATATATATATCATTTAAGCTGCTTTTGGTAAAGACTACGGAATATTCCTTTTTTATGATTTTCAAGTGTAGACGTTCAAGTCTTTTTGTTGTTTTCCGTATATAGGGATCCAGATGTTAAAGAAACTGCCCCATGTTTTTACGCAAGCGCTTTCAACCATGTCACTGGTCATCCTCGGGGGATTATTGGTTATCGGAATTGTTTATGTGGTTCTCAACGGGGCCATATGGTCCCTGGGGGCCATATGGCCTCGTTGAGAACCGCCGGTCTAGATCTATGAACTGAAAACCAACCTAAAATGTTTCTCATGATAAAATCATTTCTTTTTACAAACACCAAAACATCTTATTATAATGGAGAATATGTAACTGTCTGTCTGTAACCGAAACTTCGTCGCCTCTGACGTCATGATTCCCTTAGTTATTTAAGTTATATTCTCAACGATTATGAAATAACCATTATTTAATCTTATTTAGCATCTTATCTATTAACGATGTCACTATCTAGCTGAGTTAGATTTGCCCATATTATTAATGCGTTTAAAATCCTGAATTAGGCGTTATATATCCCTAAAAAATAAAGATTTATATAGTATATGGTGGGAATAATTTGCATAAGGATATTAATAAAACTGGGTTTAATAAATAAGTCTCTGCTGTTACTTATTTCTAATAATATCATGTTTTTTCTCAAATGTATTAAAAGCAATACTATATATAATTTTATATAGAATTCAATTAAAATAACATTAAAATAAGTATAATATTTTTGTATTCGTTCTTATTTAGTTTCGTTGATCTTTCTAATTTAATATAATATTCTATTACATTAAAACTTAAATACTTGCGCCCAGGCAGGAGATACTTTTGCTAGTATTATCAATATTTTATCGCCTTGTCGGCGAGGCTTAGAACAATTTACTGACTGTAACACCTGCAGAAGTTTAAGACTCCTCGTTCCTTGAAGAAGAGTGTCCTTGGTGGGATACTCAGCTGTACCTGAAGGGGATACGCCAGTTCCGGAGATCCGGGAATTGTGGCGTAACCGTTCATTGCTATTACTCCACTCTGACCTGGAGTGCTAGTACCTGTTAGGATCCCAACTATGGGAAAAATAGATCCATTTAAAGATTTTTCGTATCCAATTATTTGCAGTTTTGTTTTTTAACTGGATTACGGTTACATATACGAGTTTTTGTTATGGACACCTCACGGGCTGTGATGGTTAGCAAACAAGTTTTGCAGGCCATTGTTAGTGTGTTCATTACGCACATACTTCTGGCGTTATACCACATCTAAGCTAAGCTTAAAAATACACCGTTCAAAAGACATCGTGATTGAAGCTGTACTTACCAAGACAGAAATTAACAATAAATGAGACGTTAATTCTCTTCAAAATACGAAGTGTGTTTAAAAATTATCGAAAATGAAGTTGCATTTTTAAAAAAAGTAAAGTCGTCGGGGCGGCCTAAAGTCGGTATCAGCCAGTCAGCGAGGGGGTCTATCCCCTTTTCAATAGCGCTAGACCAAGGAGATTGTTTTGGCGTCTGAGGTGGAGCGCCACACCTACCATCAGCTCCTTACTTTACCGCACAGATCCCTGTGCTACTCATACGCTGAGTTGGCGAGGACCGGTATCGAACTAGGAGCGCTCTAACGACTGAGCTAACCGGGCCCCTAAAGTTGCATTCATCGAGAGGTAAATAGAGAAAAATGAAATAAAAAATAAAATAAAAAATAAAATTTCATGTTCTTCAAAATACGAAGTTTGTTAAAAAAAGGTATCGACTACCAGAGTCGCAGAAGAATGGGAAAGGGGTAAATAGATATTGCTCTACTCCACATAAGCAAAACATACGTAACGCACTCATATCTGCTTAAAGGGGAAGATTATACATTTTGTGTTGGTAAACCTGATGCCATATAACTGTGAATTATTTGCATTAAGATTGAAGCTATGATTGTTTACAAAGGATTATTATTAGTTACTTGAAACTATATAACTAGGTGCAAATTATTTGTATTAAGAATAGTTACTTGAGGCTATGATTGTTTACAAAGGATTATTATTATTACTTACTTGAAACTATATAACTAGGTGCAAATTATTTGTATTAAGAATAGTTACTTGAGGTTATGATTGTTTACAAAGGATTATTATTAGTTACTTGAAACTATATAACTAGGTGCAAATTATTTGTATTAAGAATAGTTACTTGAGGTTATGATTGTTTACAAAGGATTATTATTATTACTTACTTGAAACTATATAACTAGGTGCAAATTATTTGTATTAAGAATAGTTACTTGAGGTTATGATTGTTTACAAAGGATTATTATTATTATTAGTTTAAACCCTATAACTGTGTGCAAATTAGTTGTATTTAGAATAGTTACTTGAGGCTATGATTTTTTACAAAGGAATATTATTATTAGTTACTTGAAACCCTGTAACTACGTTCAAATTATTTGTATTAAGCATAGTTGTTTGAGGCTATAATTGTTTACAAAGGATTATCATTATTAGTTACTTGAAACCCTATAACTACATGCAAATTATTTGTATTACGAATAGTTACTTGAGGCTATGATTGTTTATAAAGGCTTATTATTATTATCTACTTTAAACCATATATCTTGTGCAAATTATTTGTATTAATAATATTTACTTGAGGCTATGATTTCTTACAAAGGATTATTGATATTAGTTACTTGAAACCCTATAACTACGTCCATACAAATGACTTATATTGAATAGAAATAGTTACTTAAACCCATATAATTACAAGTATTAGAAATACTTGAACCCTACAACAGAAATTAAATTATTTGTGAGAGATAAGAATACTTGATATATAATTTGTTGGATTTGACAGCATGTCCTTGTTGGTTTATACCGAAGACGTTTGGTTTTATTCATTCAAGATGGGAATTCAACATTTTCTTTCAAACTCAAATTATGGAAACAACACACCACAAGGAAGTAGCTATACAGCCACCTGCCCCCAGCACACAAACCATCCAAGTGAGACAAACAAGACATGCTGGATACTGCTGGAGCAGGAAGGAAGGATGAACTCATAAGTGATGTTCTATGGAAATCAGCACATCAGTGTGAGCCACCCATCTGTACAGAGGACCTTGTGAGAGCAATGAATGATCGGGATGGATGGTTGGCGAAAGATTGTCATGGTATTAGCGCAAAATAATGATGATGAAATTCCACTTGAGCATGTTGAATAGTAGTAGTTAACAGTTTAAACAAGACACACAATAAATAAGTACTTTTATACAAATTTAGAATATAAGATTTAAACTCGGCTAAGAACTATGAAATGTCCATTTTGGAGTCAGTGAATTTCTACTCCATGGACTTTCTACTCAGGTACATAGTAGCAAATCCACGTTTAGTCCATTTGTAAATATTTTGGGACTAAAACATTTTTCTTCATACACATCATACACTCTTCTATAAATTTCAGATAGTTTGCACTTCTCAGCCACAAAGATTTGATGAAATGAATGCGATTCAATAACCTGCGACCATAATATAACCCTAGACGTGTTGACCTGCCTTTAAAATCAATCAATCATATCAATATCTTTAATTTATTACTTGCCAGAATCAGTTCTTAACTTAAAGAAGCAACAAAGTTTCAGAGGATTTCTTTTTGGCTTCGGCCAGATCTCCGCCCATCATCCGCGCGCCAGGTGCAGTCAAAAATACTGTTGTACTTTGGGAAATTTCAAAAGAACGCTTTTCAACATGGCGGCTCTCCGACTGTCGGCGGGTTTTGATGTCAGCGGAATTTCCTGACAAATTTATCATATTTTCGGAAGAAACCAATTCTTTCTAAACTATTCTGCGGCTCTGAAATGAATAGCCATGATATTTGTAGCGAGTCGTTCAACAAATTCGACCAACGATAACAACAAAAAGAGATAGACAAATATTTATGGTTGGGCACAGCACACGTCAGGTGCAAGGCTCCCGCGAAAACATCGGGAAACCAGAGAAGGCCACATGGATGATTGTAACATTAAGCATGGATTTTTTTTTCGGATCGAAATACACACACACACACACACACACACACACACATATATATATATATATATATATATATATGAGAAGTAAACAAACAAACATTGTGTTTTGATATGGCTTTTTTAGCCGACAATTTTTGGGAGAATATGTGCTTAATTGAAGTCGTACCTAATTTTTGAAAATTAATTAATTAATAATTAATGAATTAGGCGGGCATACCTATTCGAATGTAAGGCTAAACAAATCGAAAAAAATTATACATACAGAGATTGATTTTTCTCGATTTGTTGTAATGGTTAGCAATCTAGATTTGCAGACCATTGTTAGTGAGTTCGATTCTCATTGTGAGCCCCATACTTCTGGCCTTGTGCCACATCTAAGCTAAGCTTAGTAAATAACTATACCATGATTAGTCTGGCACTTCACATGGTGTAATTGTTAGAAAGCTAGATGAGCAGACTATTGTTAGTGAGTTCAATTCTCACTGGGTGCCCCATACTTCTGGCCTTGTGCCACATCTAAGCTAGGCTTAGTAAATAACTATAACACCAAAATATTCCAACATTGTTGTTATTGTTGTTTTTTTAGGGTATATTAATCCTTTTCAGGTCATTTAATGCCGAATCAAGTCATCTTTATATGTGGTTACTTACAGTACCTGCTGTTGCTTAAATAGTCAGAGAGAGGGGGAGAGAGAGAGAGGGAGGGAGTGAGTGAGTAAGTGAGTGAGAGAGAGGTTGGTTGATTGGTTTTACGGCATATTAATCCTTTACGGTTAATTTAATGCCGAATCAAGTCATTTTGATATGTGGTTACTTACAGTACCTGCTGTTGCTTAAATGGTTACCCATTTAAGTATTGAACAGGTGGAGGGGGTGGGTGAATATATAATGGGTCAAGTGAAATAGAGAAGGAGTTCGACAAATGGTGATTTCATTAATTCATTTCATTTATTCGGGCGTCAAATGGTCGCCGAATCAAAGAAACAGCTGCGTTCAAGGAATTTGCCCGCAAAGGACACACACTCAGAGAGACTCAGAAATGGACTCAGAAATACAGAGTCCTGGGCGTTGATAGATATTCAAACAATGTGGGTATTGTTGATCTTCTTTTTCTTTTTTCTTTTCTTTTTCTTTTTTTTTTTTTTTTTTTTTTTTTTTTTTTTTTTTAGTGTTCAAAATTCATTTGAGAATCCAAAGCTGAGAACAACAGATAGTGATAGATAGATAGATAGATAGATAGATAGATGGATGGATAGAAAGATAGATGGATGGATAGATAGATAGATAGATAGGATAGATGGATGAATAGATAGATAGATAGATTGATGGATAGATAGATAGATAGATAGATAGATAGATGATAGATAGATAGATAGATAGATAGATATGCACACACACACACACACACACACACACACACACATATATATATATATATAATATATATATATATATATATATATATAACTTAATCCAATAATGAGGCGAAATATCAACTTAATTTAACTGTCTGTGTTGTTATATCCACACTTTCTCTAGACTCAACCACATCTTGTCTGATTTATTCAAATCCTTCATTTATCATATATATATATATATATAGAGAGAGAGAGAAAGAGAGAGAGAGAGAGACAGGCAGACAGACAGACAGAGACAGACAGAAAGAGAGAGCGATATGCACTGATGGTGATATATAGAAACAGATTATGATAGATGGATAAATAGATACGAAACGATGATTGAATGAGATAGATAGATAGGTAGATACATAGATAGAGTCATTAAATAGATAGATATATAGGAACAGACGGTGATTGATAGATAGATAAATAGATAGATAGATAGATAGATAGATATGAATAGACTAAGACAGTCAAATAAATAGATATGATCAATCTGAGATATATGTAAATAGACTGAGATACGTATGAATAAAGTGAGATAGATAAATTACTTAATCTCTCTCTCTCTCTCTCTCTCTCTATATATATATATATATATATATATATATATATATATATATATATATATTATAATCAATAGTAATGGTATTATGGATGATTTGGACTCATAACTTAAAGTTTCATGTTATGCAATCCTCAGATGAGTCAAATGGTTGAGATCTTAAAAACTAGTAGTTTTTTTAGCGTTTATATAAACGTGAAGCGTTTTCACGCGATGGGATGATATAATGCTAAAAAAAAATTTAAACTGTGGCTAGTTTAACGTTTAAGTTAACTTTAAGTTATGAGTCCAAATCATCCATAATATAATTACTATTGATTGTAAATCTGCTCTGCTTTATTAGCATTGAGCACCTTTTTTATGCCAATACGTTTCTCATTCTCTATTCATTCTATATATATATATATATATATATATATATAATATAAGTAATCCACAGACACGTGTTTCAAGGTTTCACCTTTCATCAGTGTGGCTATACCGTAACAGCTACCTCTGGCCGGGTTCGAGACCCGAATGAACTTTCGTTCGCCAAACCTTTAACCCGTACGGCCAGAAGCAGCTGTCAAATATAGGAGAATATTTAATCGCTACATTTCTAAACGGAAATAAATTCACTAGAGTCCTCAAACGTTTGTAAATAACCGCGAGGGTTAGCTAGACGCCAGAACGGTGAATCTGCACCCTTTTCACTCCCTGTAACTTACATTCTTTTCCCCTTTTCTATCTCACTTTGTGTTCTTTCTCTTTCGTTTCAAATGCTCTCTTCCCTTTCTTCTTATATTTTCTTTCCTTTTTTCTTACTCGAGTGATTGGAAAATATTCCAATCGACTGATGCTCCTGTGTTCTTAAATGGCCAACACGACTGATGCCACCATATTTTTTTAAAGAATCGACAAATAGGAAAGGCCAACCTGTAAGTAAATAATTCCGTCATTTTTTACGGGCACTATGCTAATATATATTAATAAACTGAGTGACGTTTTCTATGTTTCTTTTTGACACGCCGAGTGAATCCTAATTTAAATCCAAACTACCAACAGAGAACGCCAGTGACACATCCACTACGCCTCTCTTGAAGAGAGCAGTAAACTTGGTTATTTGGTTGTTATTATCACTTATATAGTATTCTAAAGGATGCTACTTGCCTGACCAACCGCCCTGTCGTCTGGGGTGTTAGAATATACCGACTCCACCACTGCAGAGGGATAAGACTCCCCTAATGGAGCCATCTATCGGCCGTGGTGACTCGTGATGCTTAAGGGCGGAATCCTGTAGTATGAGCAGTCCATGACATCCAACACTCCATTTTTGGCCCTTACCTAGGTAAAGACAGGCGTTGTGAGATGCCCCCTCCAATAAATCGGCTTGGTCAGGTCAAGCCCTAGGACCTATAGGATTGCCCCAACCCTATTTTAGCTAGAAAGCGGTGTCTTAGGGTCTTACTGTCCTGGGTTTGACGTTAAACTCTATCTGACGGTGAAGTTCCAGAGACTTCACTTAGTCTGGCGTTCAGGGTAAAATTAATCGCGTCGTCCCCAGGCAGCCGTTCCCCAGGCAGCACCTGCCCCCTCGTCTAAAAGTGGCAGGATCGGGTTTATTGCCCAATGCCTGGGGTGCTCCAAAAGTGGAATGTCAACGGGACCATGAACTTTTTGCACTGGTCAATCACATGAGCTTCGGTTTGTACGTGGTTCCCTGTGTTAAAAAGACAGATTAGCGTTTCCCCGTGCTCACCCCATCCCTCTATGTTTCCCCTACTTTCTTTCTTACTTATCATATATGTCTGTGTAGCTTTTTTTTTTCTTCTATTTTATTTCTTTGTAATAAAAACGGAACAGTTCATTATTTAGCTGTGGTGATGACATTCATAAGAAATAAGAATTCGGGAATAAGCAACACTGGATAAGCAGGATTTACATTTTTGTATTTCATCTGTCCAAGATGTTTTTGCTGAGGTGGAGTACCAGCCTACTGTCCCGAGAAAGATTATATCTATTGATTTTTCTTACGTACAGTAAATTCAAAACTATTCAGCTTACCTCAATTTGCTAATATCTATCAATCTATCTATCTATCTATCTGTTTGGATGAACTTCTTTTCTTTTCTTTTTTTTGCAAGATAATAGCGGTCGTATTTTTTAGGAACACTGGTATTATTATATAAGTCGTCGGGGCGGCCTAATGTCGGTATCGACCAGACAGCGAGGGAGTCTATCCCTTTTCACTATCGCTAGACCAAGGAGATTATTTGAGAATCTGAGGTGGAGCGCCACACCTACCATCAGCTCCTTACTTTACCGCACAGATCCCTGTGCTACTCATACGCTGAGTTGGCGAGGGCCAGTATCGAACCAAGAACCTTGAGATTCCTAGCCGAACACTCTACCGACTGAGCTATAGATTCTGTTAATCCGGCCTATTGGGATGTCAGGAAAATAAACTTCACTTATCCTATGCAGAGGACCGAAGAGCGACAGGATCCTGTCCTGAGAAATATTATATCTATTTATTTTTCTTACGTACAGTAAATTCAAAACTATTCAACTTACCCTCAATTTATTAATATCTATCAATCTATCTATCTATCTATCTATCTGGACAAACTTTTTTTTGCAGATAATAGCGGTCGTATTTTTTAGGAACACTGGTATTATTATATAGATTCTGTTAATCCGGCCTGTTGGGATGTCAGGAAAATAAACTTCACTAATCCTATGCAGAGACCGAAGAGCGACACTTTGATCCTTAATCGAGATACGATGCTGGTTTTAAATACCTTTTTACTATATAAGCTTACACTTGACATTTCTAACCCTACAGTTTTGTCGCCTTGTAAAAGTCACTCGGTGTTTTTACAGAGTCTATTAGTGCGTCTTATACACGCGTAAATATGTAGTTTCTGTTATGTTACAGTAATTAGCTATATTGTTACCTTTCAGAAAACAAGTCCGTTCTCTCTCTTGTAGTAAAAAAAACGGGTGATTTTTCTTGTTTTTGTGTTCGTTTCGAAATATCTGAGCCGTTCAAAATGCTTGAAACTGACCCCCAATCGAACGGTGACCTTGTATCTGTCAGTAAAACGTTGAATCTTTTGTGTGTATCAAACAATCGGGTTGCCAACAATCAGGTTGTAGATGGACGTTGATACTGAAAGTCGCCCTGAATAGACACAGTGTGAAGCAAATGATTAGAATAAAAAAAGAATAAAATAAAATATTTTAAAAAAAAACGAAAAAAATGGGTCTGTTGGATTTAGGATCGTGTAGGTATTTGATGAGGGTTGGACCTGTCGTTATCAAACGAACAACCCCTTGACCTCATAATATAAATGTTGTTGACTTGTGGTTAATTGTCAGATCCTGACTGACCTAGAATTGCCTTCAGAATTTTCAATAGCTATTTTAATCAAGTTTCTCAACAAGCGATTTATTTCGGTGATTGTGTGTATCTTAAGTATTTCCGGTTTGTTTGTTTTTTGTTTTTGGGTTGTTTTTTTTACAGGGCTAAACAAAATTTAGTATTTGGGCTTAAGTTATCAAAGGTCGCCAACATTGGTTAGCCGCTAGTACATTTAAAATTGCCAGTACCTTGAATTGATAGGTTTTTTTTCTTGTGTTTCTTTCTATATTGTATTTTGTTAAAATAAAACCCTGTAAATATATTACAAGTGTTAAAAATTGGGTGGGAGGCTAGAAACCCCCACCCCACTCGCTATTTATATATATATATATATATATATATAAGCAATCTACAAACGCGCGTTTCGGGGTTTACCCCTCATCAGTGCAGCTATACTTATTTTTCAGCAACTACCTCTGGTCGGGATCGAGACCCGAACGAACTTTGGCTCGTGAAGTCTCTTACCGGTGGGTCCACAAGCAGCTGCCAAGAATAGAAGGCAGAATAATCGCTATATTAAACCGGAAATAAACTCACCAGAGGTCTCTAACTTATGTAAACAAGTGAGACTAGCTTTGCGCCGAAGCGGTGAATTTTTGTAATTAGTCCCTTCTAAACAGAGTACTCAACCTGAAAATTGGGAGCATATATATATATATATATATATATATATATATATATATATATATATTATGAAAAAGGCTTAAAAATCGCCCATTTTACGGTTATCTTTAACCACAAAATGGTCGATCTTTAGGCCTTTTTCTTTACCAATTATATTGCTCTGTTCAATTATATTGAACACCGAGCTCTCAACTTGGACCTGAACAACGCCAACATTCCGCAGTTGAAAGAAAGAGCCAACTTAGAATCATCCTTATACCAACTTACCTGGTAATCAATCTACGATATATCATCATCACCAGGTCGCGCTGTCACGGATATCCATGACAATCTCTCTCCATCCGTCCGTATCACTCATAATTCTCGGGAGGTCCTCTACGCAGCATCCTGTATCCGCACAGAGCTGATCAATGTACGTCTTTGCTGGTCGGCCCACACTGGCGTGCCCATGTGCTGGCTTCCACAGGAGGACGTCGCTTATGAGTTCGTCCTTGCTTCTCCAGCAGTGTCCCGCGTGTCTTGTCCGTCTTACTCGGATGGTTTGGGTGATATGTGGCAGGTGGCCGTACAGCTGCTTTCTCGTGGGGTGCTGTTTCAAGATCACCCGCAGCATTCTTGTGCAGCTCTCATCTAGTTTATTCTCTAGTCGCTTCGTTAGGGTACAGGTGGTGCAGCCATACAGCAGCACTGACACGACAACGGCCTGGAAGATCTGTCTCTTTAACTTGTCTGTGAGATTGGATTCCCATATGGCCGATAGTCTATTTATAGCGGCCCATGCCTTTCCTATACGTGTATTAACGTCGTTTTCTGTGGATGAGATGTTACTGCCTAAGTATCTAAATTGTTCTACGAGTTTAGGAGTTTGCCATCGATGGTTGAGATGTCGCTTTTTTTTTTTTTTTTTTGAAAGATATGAATTCAGTTTTATCAGAGTTTACGTATAGGCCAACATTTCGTGCTGCCTTTTTTAGGCTGTGTAGTAAGGATTCGGCTTGTGCAGGTGTATTTGCGAGTAGTGCCAGGTCATCAGCATAGTCCGCATCCGTAATAGTATGTGCGGGATATCGGCTGCTTCTTGATTTTTTTAGTGTGAGGCCTTTTTCTTTCATGGGGTCTAGTGATGTTCTGAGTACGTAGTCTAGGCATATTATGAATATATATGGCGCTAGTGTATCCCCTTGTAGGACTCCGGCGACAATGTCAAAGAAGTCTGTGTCGCCATCTAATGATCGTACCATTGCTTTTGTATTTTGGTGGGGCATCATTATGGCGTTAACTGTTTCCTTGGGTAGGCCATATGCTAGCATTATTTGCTCCATAGCCCCAATAACAACACACCCACAAAACACATATTTCTCAGCACAAAAACACAACTCACACACACTACGAAGACCAACGCTCTGGCACAAATACAGACACAGAAACGAAAAACAATACAAACCTACTTAGATGCAAAAAAACTCTTAACCTAGCAACATTTAACGTTCGAACGCTAAGAACGATAAGCCAACTACGCGAGCTAATTGCGTCTGCAGCTGAAAAAAAAAATTATATAGACATCATATGCGTACAAGAACACAGATTTGAGCATAATGATCTAGAAATAAAATACCATGAATCTAGTAATGGCTGGACATTTGTCTCGGCATCAGCAAGAAAAAACTCGGTTAACGCCACCATAGTAGGAATACTTCTTAGCCCTTGAGCACTAAAATCAGTGAACAGCATAGAAAAAAATCCAACCGAGAATTATGAGTGCTACGTTTAATGGCAACCCATGCCAAACTGTAGTCTCGTGTTACAGCCCTACAAAACATCAGCACTGCAAATTACATAGAAACGTTTTACAACGAACTATCGTCCCTGTGTAGACACACTCCCAAACATAATGTACTTATCATTGGGGGAGACATGAACGCGCAGATAGGCAGAAACGAAAACAATAAATTCTGCTTACACGACACCCCAAACAGGAATGGCGAATTCCTAGCTGAATTATCACTTGAGAACTGGCTTGTATGTCTAAACACTAAATTCCAAAAGCGAAAATCCAAATTATGGATATACACCTACCCAAATAACACAAAAGCGCAACTAGACTACATCCTAATAAATAGAAAATGGACAAACAGTGCTATGAACTGCGAAGCATACTCCTCTTTCGAAGGAGTATCCTCCGACCACAGAATAGTCACAGCCAAAATACGCCTAAGCCTACGCAAAAACAAAAGGCAAACCAGTAAATCGATACGATACGACTGGTCCTCACTTGCCAACAGCGACATACGCAATTGCTACTCGGTAACAGTTAGAAATAAATTTGACATCCTCCAGGAGACCTCAGCAAAATGAGGAATACGAAAACTTTGTAAATGCCCACCTAGAAGCTGCAGCAGAATGCATACCGACCAAACATAAAAACAAACATGCTGTCCCCTGGGAGACAGAAGCTGTTAGATTAAAGAGGAGAGATATTAAAAATAAATAAATAAATAAATAATATATATATATATATATATATATATATGAGGGTAAGTAAACAAACAAATGTGTTTTTTTTTTTTGTTTTTTATGGTTTTAAGCCGACAATTTTTGGAGGATATGTTCTTAATCATATCTAATTTTGAAAATTAATTAGTTAATAATTAATGAATTTAGGCGGGCATATATGTTCAAATGTAAGGCTAAACAAATCGAGAAAATGTCAATCCCTGAATGTACATTTCGACCTATTAGGTCTCATCAGCAAGGTTATAAACATGGGAGACTGCTCCGTGTGTGACTCGAAACCTCGACTGTGTGTCAAAAATGTATCGAGATTTTCGGTACTTTTTGACACACCTCTATTCTAAAAATTAACGCTCCATTCATTCTTCATTTCTATATTGGTATATACAGCTTTAAAATCTGTGCTTTTTGACACACCTTGTATTCTGAAAAAATTAACGTTACACTTATTGTTCATTCTTATCTTGGTAAATACAGCTTCAATCTAGATACTTTTTTGACACACCTCATATATATATATATATATATATATTATATATATATATATAATATGGGGGGAGAGAGGTATAGAGAAAGGGCGAGAAAGAGTTTTTGCACCTGTACGTTTGTGAAGAAAAAGGTTTTATTTTACATTTATTTAACACGGCAAATATCAAACATAATCTCCTTCTTATTTCTTAGCGTAACGGTTCTTAATTAATTTGGCTAATAATTCGGTTAGGCTGCAAACATATTGACCCAGCTTCGTGTGCACACACACACACGCACACACATACCTACATACATACACACACACATACACACATGCACGCACACACACGAACACACATATAAACATTGTAGTATGCTAATGTCAAAAAAACTTTGTCAGTAAAAATGTTATGTCAATATAAAACATCTGCAAACCGTGATTAAGGAAAATCCTAAGTAAACGGTACAAGAATTAGCAATGCAAGTCACACTTTGATCATAAACACACCTTCATAAATTACATGTTTGTCATTCAAGTCTTGACCTCCTACCCAATGTAGAAATGTACTTCATCTAGTGTATTATTTGTATCTGAAGATTTTTTTTTAAATATTGTCCGAATCATCGAGATCATTTATTAAAAAAGCTACCAACAATATATGTGTCTCAGATTAAAGTCTGTTTTCCCCTACCCACTGTAGAAATGTACTTCAGCTAGTGTATTATTTGTATCCGAAGATTTTTTTTAAATATTGTCCAAATCATCGAGATCCTTTTTTAAAAAAGCTACCAACAATATATGTGTCTCGGATTAAAGTCTGTTTTCCCCTACCCACTGTAGAAATGTACTTCAGCTAGTATATTATATATATTTTGATGATTTATAAAAGATTGTTCACGTTATCGAGATTGTTTTTTGTTTTTTTTTTTTTTTTTGTTTCGTTTTTTTTTTTTTTCAAGATACCAACATTATATGTGTCTTAGATTAAAGTCATGAGCCCCTACCCAATGTGGAAATGTACTTCAACTAGTATATTGTTAGCATCTCATCTGAGGATTTTAAAACTATTGTTCAAATCATGGAGATCATTTTTTTAAACCAACAATATATGACTCACAGATTAAAGTCTTCACCTCTTTCCCACTGTAGAAATGTACTTCAGCTAGTATATTATCTATATTTTGATGATTTTAAAAAGATTGTTCACGTCATCGAGATCGTTTTTTTTAAGATACCAACATTATAGATGTCTTATATTAAAGTCATGAGCCCCTACCCAATGGGGAAATGTACTTCAACTAGTATATTATTAGCCTCTCATCTGAGGATTTGAAAAAGATTGTTCAGATCAGCGAGATCATTTTTTAAAAAGACACCAACAATATATGCGTCACAGATGACAGATTTGACCTTCCCACAGTAGAAATGTACTTCAACTAGTATATCATTTGCATCTGATCTGAATATTTGTTACGTTTTTTCTGGGCCATCCTTTAGACTTCAAGCAAGAGCGCTTGTCCAGCGGAAATTGTCGGTAAAGAATCCTTTGGTTGTTCCTTGGTGCTCCTCAGTATTGCAAGTCCTTCGTCACTGATTGCAAATGGACGTCTCTCAGTATCAGTGATTAAGTAGTATGGCTATTGATTGGCGGAGGAATAGACCACGTGACCTCGCCCAGTCTATAAATTTAGGTGGTGTATTGTAGCACCCTTTATATGTAAAAATATTGTAGGAAGTGTGTGGTGTAATGGTTAAAGTCATGGGAAATGGACACGTCGCTCTGAGTTCAAATCCTGGACGTGGTAATTGCATTTCACTTAGCACTAATACCCTTGGGAAAGGTATGAATCCTACTCTCCCTCCAGCTATGGATAAATAGTAGGACAGACTGGGTTCTTTAACCTTGGTTAGGCAACCGGTATAGGAGAAGGAAAAATCTGAATCCAAACTCCGCTTAAGAAATTAACTTTGTGTCGCATCCTGCTCGTGCGGAGGGATTGGTAAATATATATATGTAAAAATATTCCAAACAGATTTTTAAAAGATTGTTCAGGTCATCGAGTTTATTCTTTTTAAGATACCAACAATATACGTGTCTGTGATTAAAGTCTTGACCTCTTACCCACTGTAGAAATGTACTTCA
>CM042161.1:75952744-75957744 GCA_023376005.1 Doryteuthis pealeii | reverse complement strand
ATATATAATATATATATATATATATATAGGGTCATCCACAGACACGTTTTTCGACTAATCAGGTCTCTTCGGTGTGGCTAGACATTTTGTAAGCTACCTTAACCATTAGGCTGTCTTCACTTACAGAATGGGAAGGGTTTTTTTTAACTGTTTTAATACACACATCGCTTTGTGTGTAAAGACCGTCACAGAGTGCTCCATTCCTTATAGAGAAGATATATATATATATATATATATATATATATATATATATATATATATATATATATATATATATAGGTAAGGATATGCATTGTAAGTATATGGAGGATAAAGAAGGTTCTGAATAAAAACATTACTACCACTAACTCATTTGGTCTATTGGATATATATATATATAGAGAGGAGAGAGAGAGACAGAGAGAGACAGAGAGAGGGGGGACTGGTATTAGAAAAAAGCGTTTATTGCCAGCAAAGAAGTACTTAAATCAGAAAGCAATCTGATTTTAAGCGTCATGGTTAGGGTTAATCTCCTTGATGGCAAACGTAAAAGACTTTGGCAAGACTCCATTATATTTGAATATATATATATATATATATATATATATATGTATATGTGTGTGTGTGTGTGTGTGTGTGTTTGTGTGTGTGTATATATATGATGTGTGTATGTGCCTATATCTTATATTTATATATATATATGTGTGTGTGTGTGTGTGTGTGTGTGTGTGTGTGTGCAAACTAAAATGCTCAAAATTTAGTGGCAGTTACTTATCAAAGTGTAACTCCTCCTCTCTACTGAATAACGTGTCTATCGATTTTGATTTAAATCTAATGTTTCCAACTTATTCTCACTTCGTTTTCCTTCTTTCTTATTTCCTTCCTTCCTTCCTTTCTTTCTTTCTTCTATTTATTCGAATTATCTAAAAGGATTTCAATCAAATTTAGAAATCAAATAATCCGTGATAAGCAATTTAATTGTTTCTTTAAACTCTCATAATCCAATTACTCCTTCGTCTGCACATAGTATTTTCCAAAACCGGAAGTGTGAATGTCATGTGACGAAATGTTTCCTATACATCTTCGATTTGTATTATTTTAATTTTTCGGACTATTGGCCACATCGTGATAATATATATAGGTTTTCCACTCTCTAGAATATGAAGATTTATAGCAGAAGATCCTAATAAGGTCTAATTTGTCTATCAAGAATAAAAGAACCAAATTTGGTACTCCGATTCCTGGAAGTGAACTTTTTTCTTTTATTTTCTCTCATCATTTTTCAGCCTATAATCCGCCTATAATGAGTTCCTATACATCTTCGAATTGTATTATTTTGATTTTTCAGACTATTGTCCACATCGTGATAATCGCAATATATAAAATGATTCAACCTGGGAAATAATTTTGAACAGCAAAATTTTGTCGAGCAAACAAGGCGTTGTAGAACTTGCGAAAAAGTATGAGCACAACAGTCCCCAAAATCTAAATAATTCAAATTATCAAGCTTCACCTAAAGAAGTTAAGACAAATAATATTCGATTTGAACGTGTAGCTCCTTATTTCGCCTGAATATTTTTCATCTTTGGAATTATTTCAATATAGATTATTATATTGTTTTTATTCTCGTGATCACCAACATTTTTATTATTATCCTTATCATTATTATTATTATTAATATTATTATTATTATTATTATTATTATTATTATCATTAGTAGTAGTAGTAGTAGTAGTAGTAGTAGTAGTATTGTTCTTGTTTCACCCCTTAAGAATTTTTCACACCCACTTTAGATTTCTACAGACAAACTTTATTTTGAACTCTTTGCAAACTGGATTTATTTTAAACTTTTACCAGTTTTAAGGTAACTCAAATTTGAATTGAAACAGGTTTATATAGTCCCTCTACAAACTATTAGTATTATTAGATTTCATTGTAAACAAATGTGCATTGGCCAAACATGAAAATTAGTGGAATTCATTTCTTAGGTTTTCATCTTAGCTGATATTTGGTTCATTTATGAAACTTAATTCACATTATAAAAAGGATAAACAAATTGTAGATTACATACAAATATATCACCAAGATATCTATGCTAAATTTCTGTCTTGTTAGAAAATGTGATTTTACCAATTCACTTTTGAGAATGAAACCTATTTCCTATTACCTATCACCAGGAAAGAGTGAACAGTTTTATAAGAAGAAGAAAGTTGGACACAGCAGTCAGAACCAGTTGAAAAAGATTATACTAGGTAATTAACTTTTATTTTTTTTGTTTTTTGCTGGTTTTTTTGTTTGTTTGTTTTTAGCTGGTGGTCTTTCACCGAAGTCTGACTGCAACTCTTTTCAGTTTTCCAGGACTTTCGAGTATTCTAGCTGATCTTAGCAATGTTGTTTTTATTTGAGGACCAACTTCTTCTTCTTCCTTTTCTTCTTCTTCTTCTTCTTCTTCTTCTTCTTCTTCTTCTTCTTCTTCTTCTTCTTCTATTTTTGAATTTCATATCTTTTCTTTCTTTATTTATTCAAAGGAAGCTTAGAGAAAAAACTGAGGCAATCGAGACGAGAGCAATATTAAAATCAGCTAGTATATTTCGAAGAGACCTGTCTCCAGTAAAAAGAAAACACCAATTAAAAGGAACAAAGAGAAAAGAAGAAGAAGAAGAAGAAGAAGAAGAAGAAGAAGAAGAAGAAGAAGAAGAAAGAAAAACAACAACAACAACAACAAGAAACGAAATAAAATATAACGAAGAAGAAAAAGATATATAAAGAACAAGAAAAAGAAGAACAAGAGCAAGAAGAAACGAAAGAAAAAATGTATTGAAGAAGAAGAAGAAGAAGAAGAAGAAGAAGAAGAACAACAGCAACAACAACAACAACAACAACAAACGAAAGAAAAAATATAATGAAGAAGAAAAAGATGTATAAAGAAGAAAAGAATATCAAGAGCAGAAGAAACGAAAGAAAGAATGTATTGATGATGATGATGATGAAGAAGAAGAAGAAGAAGAAGAAGAAGAAGAAGAAGAAGAACAACAACAACACAACAACAACAACAAGAAACGAAAGAAAAAATGTATTGAAGAAGAAGAAGAAGAAGAAGAAGAAGGGGGGGGGAGAATGAGAAGGAAGAGGAAAAAAGTTCCAATGCTTCACTCCTCTGGCTCACTGTAAATTACCTGTAATTATTCACTTCTATCATAAAAAAGAAAAAAATCTCAATCTTTTTTTTTTTTTACTTTTTTTCCCGCCTTTCACGACAGTTTGGCCACAATATTTATTCCATCGACCATTTTGTCCCCTGACCACTACAGAGGTCTGGCCAAATGCCACAGATGCTCCAAGACACACATCACAAAGCAGCCACACTTGCTCGCCAAGAGAAGAACAAAAAAAAAGAAGCAAATAAATATATATCATTGGCTCTATGAACGGATAACCGTCCAGGTAGCTTTCTATACTCAACGAGCCATTTTCCCTTTTTTCTTCCCCGAAGTTTTTGGTGTGAAAAGAATGAATGTGTTGAAAGTAAAAGTTTTTTTGTTCCTTTGCTGGTTATATTTAATATAAGCATTTATTTTTCGCTTTTTTAAGGTTTTGTTTTGTTTTGTTTTTCGCTTCTTAGCTGCCGGGTTGGTATCAATGAAAGTTAGGTGTCTGCCTTTATTCAACATTATTATTTTCTTATTCCATATGATATTAGCACGATACACCCAAAAATGTTAAGATTATTTATGTGCGGATCATTACTTCTGCCAAGGATCAGTGTAGTATCTGTGCACTCTACTTAGGCTCAAAGTGAGACTTATCGGCCCTCAGCCTAGGATCACCATAGTATCTGTGCGCTCTACGTAGGATCAAAGGGATACTTCTCGACTCTCAGCCTAGGATCAGTGTAGTATCTGCGCATTCTACTTAGGCTCAAAGTGAAACTTATCGGCCCTCCGCCTAGGATCACCGTTGTATCTGTGCGCTCTACGTAGGATCAAAGGGATGCTTCTCGGCCTCGGTCTAGGATCAGTGTAGTATCTGTGCACTCTGCTTAGGCTCAAAGTGAGACTTATCGTCTCAGCCTATGATCACCATAGTATCTGTGCGCTCTACGTAGGATCAAAGGGATACTTCTCGCTCTCAGCCAAGATCAGTGTAGTATCTGTGCACTCTACTTAGGCTCAAAGTGAGACATCGGCCCTCAGTCTAGGATCTAGTATCTGTGCACTCTACTTAGTCAAAGTGAGACTTATCGGCCCTCCGCCTAGGATCACCGTTGGTAGGATCAAAGGGATGCTTCTCGCCCTCGGTCTAGGATCAGTGTAGTATCTGTGTACTATTCTTAAAGTAAAAATGAGCTTTCTCGGTCCTAAGCCTAGGATCACTATCGTATCTGGGGACTCTATTTAGGATGAAAGTGAAACTTTTCGTCTCTCTAACTTGGATCAGTGTAGTATCTGTGCACATTGCTTAGGATCAAAGTGATCTATCGCGCCCCTCTATCTAGGATCAGTGTAGTATCTGTGTGCTCAACTTAGGATCAAAGTGATCCTCCTCAACCCTCTGCCTAGGATCAGTATAGTGTCTGTGCAATTTACTTGCGATCAAAAGTATCGCTTCTCGTCCCTCTACTCAGTGTATAATATGTGCATATATCATTTGTCTGTGAAGTTAAAGTTTAGTCGCTTAAACCAGTTTTTCAACCTTTTTGACCGTGGCCCACTTCAAGTTCTTTATGGTCCCACTATGCTAACTTGAGCTTCACCCCCCCCTCCCTCGCGCGCTATTCGTCAAATTAATAGTATTAAATATCTAACGAAATAATATGTTTAATATTTCATCTTAAATAATAATTACTTACAAATTGTTCCATATATAGGTATGATGGATCCGTTAAGGCCCACCACTTTTCAATTTGGCTTTGTGACCTCCTCAAAACCCAATGGGCCTGATTATACAATATCTTATTATAATGGAGATTGTGGTTTGTCTGTCTGTAACCGAAACTATATTACTATACAAGTCACAATTCC
>CM042161.1:75942744-75945244 GCA_023376005.1 Doryteuthis pealeii | reverse complement strand
TATATAATCCAAAAGTCCAGAGAAGAAATCTTCCTTACGACACAAGAGTTTTATTTTTAAAAAACCTGTCGCAGTTTGAGAGCTCAATGTGTGCTCTTAATGTTAGAGTCACAGAGCAAATATATAAGTAAAGAAATAACAAAAGACTTAGAGATTTAGCAATATAGTCTATTTCAGGGAGCTTAGACAAAGTGTCTAACTCTCCCGACTCATCAGATGCGAAAGATGAGTCTTCGCATCTGATGAGTCGGGAGTCCTGGGACGCACAGATCTGATTTGAATGAGTTCCCGGGGAATTTGATGGGTCCCGAATGCAGAGTTTTTATCTATGAACAACTAAAGACGTCTAACCCCTACCTTATACCCTATACAATGTAATTCGTTTCCAATATAGAAATGTATTTACAGTTAGCTTGAAATGGTGGGGGAAGAAAAAAACACTGGGACGCATTGATACGATTTTTCTGCGTCCTTTTAGATTTTTATTTGACAGTGACGCAGGATGCGTACCTATCAGTATCTCTGAATCAATATAAGTTTTCGAACATTTTAACACAAGTTTGACTAAGTAAGGGGATAAGTTTAAAATCCTGCAATGTGTCTTATATATCACTAAGAATTATAGGTTTACATGATACATGGTGTGCTTAATTTGCATACCGGTTTTAACAAAACAGGTTTAAATGAATAATTATGCTATTGATCTCTAATGTTGTTTTATTCCTTTTTACGTTTAATACGTAAATCGATCCTATGAATGGTCTTATATAGAAACCAATTACAATATAATTTAAAATAAGTTTAATATTTTCATATGCGTTCTTATTTAAATGTGTTAGACTTTCTAATTTAAAGTATTTAGGTGCCTAGTGCGATACCGGTCCTCGCCAACTCAGCGTATGAGTAGCACAGCGATCTGTGCGGTAAAGTAAGGAGCTGGTGGTAGGTGTGGCGCTCCACCTCAGATGCTAAAACAATCTCCTTGGTCTAGCGCTATTGAAAAGGGGATAGGTTCCCTCGCTGACTGCCTGATACCGACTTTAGGCCACCCCGTCGACTTTACTTTTTTTACTTACATTAAAACTTAAATACTTACCCCCCGGAGGGTGCATATTCTTGCTAGTATGTTATAATGAGGTGCAGCCAACATAATATCGCGATATTTTAAATTCATCTATCAATATTACGATTTCAATCAAAGATTCTTTTTTTTTTTTTTTAATATACAATTATGATGACATTTCTCTTCAAACCACAACCATCATCATCATCATAGACAACTTCTTTTTCGCTACCTGTCCTTTTCGCTTCCGCTTTAATTAGCTACATACAGATACATATTAAATCGCTTCTGTTTTCATACGACCTACCATATCGTCCTGTTGACATCTATATGCACACTCGAGCGCCTAACAACATATAGACAAAACCACTAATCTATACTAGGCACTGGCAAAATGAGCCTAAAATGCGTTTTTGACAAAATAACTTTAGCCCCCCCTACAGAAAATAATTTACCAAAAATCAGGGAATAATCGGATTTTAATGAAATTTTCAGTATTTATTTATCAATGAATGATCTTTATAATACATTATTTATTTTATTTCAAATCTTTCTGATTTTTTCAGGTCACTTAATTTTGACACCCCCTTACTTTGGGAGTGTAAAATATTGACGGGTTGGTCCTTGATTGATACTGATTACAGTAGAAATAAAAAGATAAAAGACCGAAGTTGTAAATAGAAAAAAAAAATTTTAAGTGGAATATTTTATAAGAAAAAAAAGTACCGAAAATCGGAAAATAAAATGTTAAAAAATAATAATTAATTAATTTTTTGGAGATTTCTTTTTTACTCATTTCGATAATTATTTAATTGGCTATTATCTTATAAAAGAAAAAAATATACATCTATATTTTTTCTGCTTAAACATTTTCAATGGAGTTTTTCTTCAAAACGTATACTTTGATTGACTAAAATAAGGTTTGCATTAAATAGATATTTATTTCTAGAATCTAAAAATATAATATTTTAAACTTAAAATCCGAATATTTTTATTTTAAATGAATTTTATATACTAATTTTTCCTAGCAAAAATACTAAATTAAAGTTTTGAAATAAAATAACTAATGCATTATAAAATTCATTAATTGATAAATCAATACTGAAAATTTCATTAAAATCGGATAATTACCTGATTTTTTTTTTTGGGGGGGGGGGGGTTGTTTTTTGCAATCGCGAATGTTATATCAAAATTGTAAACAAGCGCTTAACCCTTGAAAAAGAGACAGAATGGCGGATCGCGTCGAAATTGACCAAAACAAATCCCTTTAAATGTATTAAAAATAAACTGCATATGTAATGCTATTTTTCTTTTTTTTAATGATGGTCATTATGTTACTACTTATCGATTTAGACAAAAGGTTAACCTTAAATAATAGATTTGATTATTTTTAATTCGCTTTTAAAAATCGTAGTTTCCGTTTTTTTTTTGCCAGTG
>CM042161.1:75935244-75937744 GCA_023376005.1 Doryteuthis pealeii | reverse complement strand
ATGCGTGGATATGTCACGGAGACAAGAGCGGGATTTCGAGGTGGATTAAAAGTTTTGTTTTTAGAAAATTTTCAATTCTTTCAAATGTTTTTTTTTCTATTTCTTCGTTGTTGTTTTTTTCTTTTTTTTTTTTTTTTTCTTTTTTTTTTTTTTTTTTCTTTGTTTATTTTTCTCTGTCACTATTGAAAGGAAAGAAGTAATGCCAATATTTTTTATTCCTTTTTTATTTTTTCATTTATTTATTTATTTACTTTTTTTTTGGGGGGGGGGCTTTTTTTTGGGGGGGGTCTCACAGAACTTTCAGAATTTGAATCTATTTTCTGATTTGAAAGAAAGTTTCATTTTATGATTTGAAACTTGAGTACTTTGGAATTGGTTGGTACGTTAGGTATCACACTTAAACTACTCACTACATTTTAGACAGGCCGTCAAAGAATACGCCGACTGCACCTTTGTAGCCGTCGGTGGCGACCCATGTTGCCTGAAGATGGGATCCTGGTGGTTGAAACACTCTACTTTGGACCTTACTTAGGCTAGATAAGCGGTAGGAGAGGCCCCCTCCGATCAATCGGCTGGTCACGTCAAGCCCTAGCATCTATATGTTTGCCCCAACCCTATTGCCCTTATGGTAAACCGCAACCCTTTTTATCATATGTGTCAGAAGGCCGTGGTTGAGGGTCTCATTGTCCTGGGTATAATGTTAAACCATATCTGATGGTGAAGTTCTATTTCTGGAGGTTTGGGGGATGTGAAGCAGCCTTTTATCACCATTGCTCCCTGATCCACTCTGATCCGGAATGATAGTACCTATTAGGGTCCCATCTATGAGTTAAATAGAAAAATGTGTTTAAAACAAATTGAGTACCCATCAAGAATGAATAAAAACACAAGCGTCTTCGGCGTAAAATAACCCAACAAGGGTTGACATACCGTAACACCCAACCAACCAACCAACCAGCCAGCCGGCCAGCCAACTACGTTTTACATCTTTTAAATTGTTGATTAATAAATCTTAAATTGAACAAAAAAAGTACCATATAAAGGTCAAATGATAGTTTTTCTTATTGAAATGAAAGTAAATAATATTTCTGTCTGCATTGGCTGTCTTTCTTTCTCTTTCATATCATAATAAGTATTGCAAAGATTCTGTGTGTCCCTCCTGTGAGCATACACACACCCTATTCGGATGTGTGTGTGTTTTTAATTGGTTCATATACAAGCAATCCATCCACACAGACAGATGTACTTTGAAGGAAGAACATTTCCCTGTAGACAGGTAAACATTGCATTCCATCAGATCCAATACAGTCACGACACACGACACACGACCTCCTCTCGAACTGATGGGAACAGTGTAGAATCTGTGATCACCTTGTTAAAGCAAGGGCAACTGGATTGATCCTTGGTCTCGCCACTAATCGATAATCTCTTGGGACATGTATTTCATCATTGATATCTTGGGGGCGTAGTCGTGACGCACTGTGTAACGTTCTGGACTGCGACAATGTAGTAAGCGGGTTCGAACCCCAGACGTGCAATTACGTTAACTTTCGGACATACCCTTGGGAGGGATGGGTAGCCGTTACGATTTTAGTGGCCATCCTTTAGGCTTCAATCAAGAGCGCTTGTCCAGCGAAAATCCTTGGTAAAGAATCCTTTGGTTGTTCCTTGGTGCTCCTCAGTATTGCAAGTCCTTCGTCAATGATTCCAAATGGACGTCTCTCAGTATCAGTGATTAAGTAGTCAACCAGCCACGCATTATGGCTGTTGGATGGCTAAGGTTTAAACCACGTGACCTCGCTTAGTCTATAAATGTAAGTGTTATATTGTAGCACGGCTTATATACCACAAAATGATCCAACAGTAGGAACCACCTCACCCCCCAGGTATGAGTTAAATAAGTACTACTACTGTTCTTCTAAAAGGATATAATAGATAGAACCAAACACGCTGTTCAAAATCAGAATTTCCTCGTCTCCAAAATGTTGTAACAGAATTTATCAATAAACAACATTTAATCCGGAAAAAGTTAAAAATAAGTTTATTACCTTTTGGTACAGGGGGATGCAATAAATAGAATTAAAGAGGCAGTTTTTTCAAACAACAGTAACGAATACTCTGTTAGCAAGACTAGCTACTATGACTAACCTCATTTAGTATGTATCTTTTAGGTCTTTCGTTGGACAAGTCCAATTTTCTTGTAGGGGAAAAATTTTCCCTTACAACACTCTGAATTCAAACCTGTTAAACCCCGCTTGAGAAATTGACCTTGTGTCTCATCCTGAACCTGGGTAGGGGTTGGTAAATTCATACAAGGTTGAGTATGCCCCGCCGAACTGGATCGCAGAAGAATTAAACTGTAGCGAGAGAAATTACTCACCTCGGAGTTCAAAGCGAGCACGAATTTGTCTGGCGTGAAAAATGAGAAGATCAGGGGGTGTAACGGTGACAACAGAGATTGAACTCGCAAGCTTCTGATCGTGAGCCGTGGCTTGACGTC
>CM042161.1:75922744-75927744 GCA_023376005.1 Doryteuthis pealeii | reverse complement strand
ATATATATATAGATTTTTTTTTTTATATTATTTTTATAGTGAGTTAGAAGCATTAATTAAAATGTAATAATATATTTTTGAAGGCGAAATAATGCAAATTTATGTTTAAAAACATATTTATTTAATTTTTTTTTTTGAGTTTAACAAATACAGATGAAATTTAAAAAAAACATTTTTTCAACTCTCTGAAGATGGGCATAGCCTGAAAATATTAAGGGAACAAAAAAAAATTTTTTTTTTAAATTAAATAAATATGTTTTTAAACATAAATTTGCATTATTTCGCCTTCAAAAATATATTATTATTATTATTATTATATATATATATATATATATATATATATATATATATATATATATATATATATAATTGTTAATGTTATGATTTTATTTACTGCTGAATTACTATATCTGTCTTCTCGGAAAAATAACATAAGTACAATAGTGAAATCACCATGTACCCAGACTTTGTGGACACCCTGTAGAATGGCCTTCAACATCTTAATCTAACTGAAATCTACAAGAGAAAATATTCTTCACTGCGTTTGTTGCTTGCTTGCTTTTATAGCATGTCAGCGTTCCCAGAGTTCCACAGACTGAATGAATACACATTTTGAAAACCCGTTCTTTGCTAGAAATTTTATGAACACCTAATACTAAAGTTAGTTTTGCCTGACGCTAAACTGAAAAATAAATAGTATTATTTGTATTATTCGGACTATTTCCTCACCTTCATTGTTATTTGTACAAGGTTTCGGTCGATGTGCCCTCTGGGCCTTCTTCAGTTATTTCTTGTCGGACTCGTGAACGTTCTCGGACTCGGGAACCTTCTTCTTGTCGTAATCGGAAACCATCAGGGAACTTTGAAACTAACCCTTTATTCAGTCCATGGGGGTATCCTGAAGAAGGCCGGAGGGTACATTGGCCGAAATGTTGTACAAATAACAATGAAGATGAGGACAATAGTCCGAATAATACAAATAATACTAATTATCAAGCCTCATCTCAAAAATTCAGAGAAAATGAAAAATAAATGTATATAAAGTCAGTTTCCCGTTTACATTACTTAGGCTAGACTGGCGGTCGGAGAGGCCCCCTCCGATCAATCGGCTGATCGAATCGATCCTTAGCACCTATATGATTGTCCCAACCCTACTACCCTTATGGCAGCATCCAACCCTTTTTATCAGGATATGTGCTAGAAGGCGGTGGCTGGGGTGTTTTCATATCCTGGGAATGACGTCAAACTCTATCTGATGGTGAGGTCCAGTTTTGGAGGCCTGGGGAATGTGGAGCACCTCTTCATCACCATGGACCCCACTCTGACTCGGAGTGGCAGTACCTTTTAGGCTCCCATCTATGAGTCAAATAGAAAGAAATGTGTTTGAAAAAAAAATGAGTACCTATCAATAATGAATAAAACAAAAACGCTTTCGGCATAAAATGACTCAATCGGTTGACATGCCGTAAAACCCAACCAACCAAACTAACCCGTTTACATTAAATTTAAATTGTAAATTTGGTTTGGTTTGTTTTACGGCTTATCAACACTTTGGGGGGTCATTTAATATCAAGTCATTTTGAATCGGGCTGCTTGCAATACCTGCTGCTGTTTAAGTGATCACCCAATTAAGTACTGAACAGGATCATTGTTGCTTAGTTTAGAAAACAGACTAAGAGAAACTGGAAATCAGAGGAAGAATTGAGATCATTCAGACAAAAGCATTGTTAAGATCGGCTAGAATACTCTGAAGAGTCCTGGAAACCTTGACAGAGAATTGAAAAAGTTGTGGACTATGAGAGTGAAAGTGATACCAATTGTAGTCGGTGCACTTGGAACGGTACCAATAAACTTGGAAAAAGACTGGAGGATCTAGAAATCAGAGGAAGAATAGAGACCATCAGACTACTGCACTGCTGCAATCAGCTAGAATACTCAGAAGAGTCCTGGAGACCTAAGGAGACTTGTTGTCACTCAGACTCCAGTGAAATACCATCAGCTAATGCTGATGTGAAAAACTCAAAAAGTGTGAAAATAATAATAATAATAATAATCACAGAGTGAAAATAAAAGTAAACGAAAATATATATAAATACTTGGACCTGGCCAGAGAACTGAAAAAACTGTGAAAGATTAAGGTAATGGTCGTACCAATTATAACTGATGCCCTTGAAACGGTCCCCAAGGGCTTGGAGAAAAAACAGGGGGGCGGACCTGTACGAACCCCCCCTACCATCTAAAATTTTTGTTTTTAATCTTTTTTTTTAACGATTATTATCAATTGCACACCAATCTATCCGATTGTAAAAAAAAATTCTAAAAAGTTCTTTTTTTTTCGAGTTTTCAGGGGTGCTCATTTCCCGGTATAAGTTTGTTGTAAATCGATCCCCTATATCGGAACCGCTCGATAAAATAATTTGGGTTCTGTTTTTTCTGGGCCACTCTAACTTTGACACCTTTGCGCCAGTTTCCTTTCGAGCGGTTCCGATATGGGGGTTCGATTTACTATAAACTTATACGGGGAAATGAGCACCCCTGAAAACCCGAAAATAAATAACTTTTTTGAATTTTTTTTTTCAGTCTGATAGATTGGTGTGCAATCGATAATAATCCATTGAAAGAAAAAAAAATTTTTTTTTAAATTTTAGATAGTGGGGTTCTGAGAGTTTAGGTCCGCCAACAGGGGTTATTGGATATCATTGTTAGGATCAGCAGAATACTCAAAAGAGACCCGAGGAGACTTGTTGTCGCTCAGACTCCAGTGAAAGACCATCAGCTTATGCTGGTGTGAACAGCTCACAAGGAGTGAAATAATTTGGAAAACTTGCAAGGAGGAAATAATGATAATAATTAAGTGGACATAAATTCAGGGTCCAGATTATGTTGAATTTATTTTCCGACAAAATTGCCAGTATGTCAATTATCTAAATGTGAAACCACCCGAATAAATAATATGTGGTTATTGTTAATACTTACTTAACGTATGTGTCAAATTGATACAGTAATTTATTATTCTTTGCCCGTAGAATTTATAGCATTGGCACGTTCGTCTACACACTTGAGAGGATAGTATTTAATGCTCGCAATAGTGTTCGATAGAAAGCAGAGATGCTTCGGTTGTGGCCATCTTCCAATATCTGATGGTCCCCATGGTCATTTACGTGATTTTTCCACCCCCCACAACCTAAGGATTCCAAGATGGCTGCGCATGGATCCGTTCAATCTGAAGTCAGTGGGATCGGTTGGCCGGTCTCTCAAATCAAATCGGAGAGCTTGAATTGTCGAGAAATCTCGCTAATAAATATATCAAATTCACATCCAGTTCCATCTTTATTAGAGAACATTAGATTAATCACTATAAAACTTCTCTCTCTCTCTCTCTCTCTCTCTCTCTCTCTCTCTCTCTCTCTCTCTCTCTCTCTCTCTCTCTCTCTATTTATCTATCTATCTATCTCTGTATATATATATATATATATATATATATATATATATATGTGTGTGTGTGTGTGTGTGTGTGTAGTATCCAATTGCCGCTTTAAACTTTCCGTCGCATCATGGTATCAGTAAATAATCCAAAAGTGCTCAATATGTTAAAAATACAGAGCAGTAATAATACTAATAATATTATTATTAGAGGAAAAATAAAGTGTCTACCATGGTTTCAATTAAATTGAAATGATTTCTTCAGGACCCTACCTTACATTAACTAAGTCGATCTAATTCCTTTGTTAAATTTAACAAAGGAATTACATCGGCTTAGTTAATGTAGGGTAGGGTCCTGAAGAAATCATTTCAATATGATTGAAATATATATATATATATATTATTTATATTTTTGCTTGAAGGCAATTACAATGCGTATATCGTATAAAATTCGATAATTATAGAAAATAACCATGACAAGTGAATTTGGCAAATGATTATGCGATGCTAGAACATCGTACAGTATGTTTCAACCGATCTCAATAATACTGTAGTCTGGATTCTGTCGATTCTTTCTCTGATTCCCAGTTAATCCAGACTCTTTTGCAGACCTTCGGGACCGTTCCAAGTGCACTACTTACAATTGGCACAACCTTCACTTTCATGTTCCTCAGTTTTCTCAGCTCTCTGGCAAGGTCCAAGTATTTGTCTATTTGTTTCGCTTTCCTTCACTTTCACTCGTTAATTAACACTAGGTCTGGTCTCCTGGCCGGGATTAGATGATCCGTCTGTACCACAAAGTCCCAGTAAATTGTATTATTATTATTAGTAGTAGTAGTAGTAGTAGTAGTAGTAGTGTAGTGTTGGTCAATGTTATAATATATTGAACACTCTTGGATAAATTACTTAGGCCACTGCAACGGAAACCCTGTCGGCTGAGACAGTAGAATAAACCGACTGCACCTCTGCAGAGTTGTAAGACACCTCCAATAGTGGCATCTGTTGACTATGGTGGCGACGCCTGAGGCTTAATGACGGAATCTTCTTTGCTGAGCAGTCAATGACATGCAACACAACTCTTTGGCTCTTATTTAGGCTAGACGGGCACTCGGAGAGACCACCTCCAATCAATCGGCTCGTCACGTCAAGCCCTAGCACCTACATGATTGTCCGGACCCTATTGCCTTCATGGTAAACCCCAACTCATTTAATATATATGTGCTAGAAGACACAAGCTGAGGGTCTCGGTGTCCTTGGTATGACGTTAAACTGCATCTAAAGGTGAAGTTCAATTTGGAGGTTTGGGGGTGTGAAGTACTCCTTTATTGCCATCACTCCCAGGTCCACTCTGAACTGGAGTGGTAGTACCTGTTAGGGCCCTATCTATGGGTTAAATAGATGAAAAGATGAGTTTACAAAAAGATTTCTTTTAATTGGATTTGAAAAAAAATACCCGACAAGAATGAATAAAAAAACCTCTTCAGCATAAAATAACCCACGGGTTGACATGCCGTAAAATACAACCAACTAACCAAAGCGAGCATGACGGGGAGTGGGTCAGGTATCATTGGAATGTT
>CM042161.1:75865244-75917744 GCA_023376005.1 Doryteuthis pealeii | reverse complement strand
AAGAAAGAAAAAAGAAAGAAAGAAACAAACAAACAAACAAAACAAAAAGCGAAAAAGAAAGAAAGTAAAAAGCAAGGAAATAGAGAGAAGAAACAGAAAGAAAGAAAGAAAGAAAGAAAGAAATGTAAAAAGAAAGAAAACAGAGAGGAGGAAAAGAAAGAAAGAAAGAAAGAAAAATGTTTAAAAGAAAGAAAACAGAGAAAGAAAAAAGAGAGAAAGAAAGTAAAAAGGAAAGAAAAAGGAAGCAGAGAAAAATTAATAAAGAAAGAAAGAAAGAAAGAAAGAAAGGGGCGGAAAGAAAACAGAGAGAGAAAAAGATAGAAAGAAAGAAAAAGGAAAGAAAAAAAGGAAGCAGACAGAGAAAAATTAAGAAAGAAAGAAAGAAAGAAAGGGGCGGAAAGAAAACAGAGAGAGAAAAAGAAAGAAAGGAAACAGAAAAAAGAAAGAATAAATCGGAAGACGGAATCAAAATAAAGAGGAAAAAAGTATCATTTTCAATGAAAATGTTCGTATGAATTTGTGATTATTCAAACCATGTTGTTTTTTTTTTCAATAGAAAACCATCCAATCACCAACCACTTCGCCCAGGATCAATAGACCAATGAGATTTGTCTAAATTTACACTTTAGGGATCTTTACTTTGCGTAATGGTTATCGTCGAAAAGAAAATGAAATCGGTGAGCCGAGTTCAAATACCGGACGATACTATTTGTGTTTTACTTCGCGCTAATTCTTTTGGGAAAGGTATTAATCCATTTCTTCATCCATCCTCAACTATGAATAAATAATAGGGCAGACTGAATTCCTTATTCTCCGAAAGGCAACCACTCTAGGAGAAAAAAAAGCATTTTTGCCCAAGGAATCCAAAAATACTATTAAAAAAATCTTGGTTTCAACAAATTTTAAGTTATTGATGATTTCTGATTTTTTCATGGCAAGATCAATATCCCGATGTGGCACAGCATCTATGACATTTTTTCTATTATTATTTCACATATATTGAACATTATTTGTAGTAAAAAGATAGTTTGATTTTTGTTCAGAACCGAAGCTTCAACATCAGTTAAAATTTTGCAAATCAGAAATCATCAATAACTTAAAATTGGTTAAGGAATTTTTAATAGCATTTTTGGATTCCTTGGGCAAAAATGTTTTTATAAACCAATTTTTAGGAGTAGGGAAGTTCTAGAACTCATTTTACAAACAAAAATAATTTACAAAAAGTCGCCATTTTCCGAGACCCCCCTCAAATTTGGAGAGCTAAAAATCGACATAACTCTGTCTATTTTTGTAATTGGAAGCTCAAATTTTGTGGATTGTCTAACATGAACATAATCGACACATGGACAAAATTTCAGAAAAATTGAAGGGGGTGGGTGACATAGCCTGGAGGATTTGTCATGGAATTACTCAGTAGGATTTTAAAATATCGAATGGTTATGGGATTCCACCAGGGCAACATGTGAATCAAAAGGATCACAGGTAAAAAAAAAAAAAAGTGGGGGAGGACACTGCCCTGAATGATTAGTAGTGATTTATGAACAGGCATGGCCTTTTGCCAGACTTGACTTTCTCAGTGTTCGGGGAAAACTAAAGAGAAAGACAAGCATCGTATTAATTAAGTATATTCGATTGCTTTCTGTTTAATTACTCTAAACAAATATTGCGCAGACATCGTCACTGTTGAAAGAAGACGTTTGTTTATTGAGGAACCCGGATGTTGTTTATGCCCGTAATCAAAGTGTGTCTGTCAGTGGAGGTTTTGAATTTCATCCCTTTAATTTTATTGGTTGTATTTCAGCGAATGAGCTGCGAGTACGAGTCGGTTCGAATTTCAGGCAGATTCAAATGGAGACGATGGGGAATTTATCAAAATAGACTCAAGTTTCGAGAATTAAGATGGATTGTTGTTGGTTTAAGAAATGCGTTTGAATCAGAGGGAAATAGTGGGAGAGAAAGAGGGAAGAAGGAAGGAATGAAGGAATGAAAGAATGAATGAGGAATAAAGGAATGAGGGAAGGAAAGGAAAAGAAAGAGAGAGAGGGGGGAGAGGGATGGGGAAAGTTGTTGTTGGTTTAAGAAATGCGTTTGAATCAGAGGGAAATAAGTGGGAGAGAAAAGAGGAAGAAGGAAGGAATGAAGGAATGAAAGAATGAATGAGGGAATAAAGGAATGAGGGAAGGAAAGGAAAAGAAAGAGAGAGAGGGGGAGAGGGATGGGGAAAGTTGTTGTTGGTTTAAGAAATGCGTTTGAATCAGAGGGAAATAAGTGGGAGAGAAAGAGGGAAGAAGGAAGGAATGAAGGAATGAAGGGAGGAAAGGAAAGAAAAGAGAGAGAGGGGGAGGAGAGAAAAGTTGTTGTTGGTTTAAGAAACGCGTTTGAATTAGAGGCAAATAAGTGGGAAAGAAAGAGATAAGAATGAAGGAAGGAAGGAAGGAATGAGGAGAGAAGAAAGGAAAGAAAAGAGAGAGGGGAGGAGGGAAGGGGAAAAGTTGTTGTTGTTGGTTTAAGAAATGCGTTTGGATCAGAGGGAAATAAGTAGGAGAGAAAGAGGGAAGAAGGAAGGAATAAATGAAGGAATGAAAGAAGGAAAGGAAAGGGAAAAGAGAGAGGGGGAAATAGGGAAGGGGAAAGGACGTAAAAGATAAGAAGAAAAAAGAATGAAAAGGAGAGAAGGAAAAAGGGTCGGAGGAATGAATGAAAGAAAAGAGGGAAGAAGAAAATAGAATGAAATAGAGTAGAAAAAAGGAATGATGGAAGGAATGAAGGAAAGAAGGAGAAAAGAAAGGAGAAAGAGAGGAGTAGGGAAGGGAAAAGACGTAAAAGATAGTAGGAAAAGAAAGAGAAAGAAGAAATAGAAGAAAGAACGAAATAAGGAAAAAAATAGAAATAATGAAAAATAAAAAGGAAGGAGAAATGAAAGAACAAATGGAGGAATCGAGGAATAAATTAAAGAAAAAATGAAAGAAGAAAAATAGAAAGAAATGGTGTAAAAAAGGAAGGAAGGAAGAAAGAAAGAAAGGAAATAAGGAGGGAAGGAATGAAAAGAGAGAGAGAACTAGAGAAAGAAGAAATAGAAGGAAGGAAAAAATAAGAAAAAGAAAAAATGAAAAATAGAAAGGGGGAGAGAGAAGGGAGAACGAAAAAACAGAGGAATAAATGAAAGAAGATAAGAAAGAAGAAAAATAGAAAGAAATAGAGTAGAAAAGGAAGGAATGAAGGAAAGAAAGACAGAATGAAAGAAAAGAGAGAGGAAGTAGGGAAGGTTAAAAGATGCAAAAGATAGGAAAGAAGGAAGGAAGTAGAGAAAAAAGAGAGAATAAAGAACGAAGTAAGGAAGCAAAGAAAGAATGAAAAATAGAAAGGGGGTAGAGAAGGAAGAATGGAGGAACGGAGAAATAAATGGAAGAAAATAGGAAAGAAGAAAATAGAAAGAAAGAAAGAAAGAAAGAAAGAAAGAAAGAGAGTAGAAACGGAAGGGAGAAGGAAGGAAGGAATGAAGGGGGAGGAAGGAGGGGGAAGGAAGGGGAAAGGAATAAAAAAAATAGAGCCAGGAATAAATAAAAAAGAAAAGAAGAAAATGAAGAACGAAGGAACGAGAGAAAAGAGAAACAACGGGGAAAACGAAGTAAAGAATGAAATAAAAATGAAACGAATGAACGAACGAACGAACGAACGAACATAGGAAAAGAAGACACGAAAGAAAAAGAGGAACAAGGGAAGAAACGAAGGAAAAAGAAAGAATAAAGGAAAGGGTGAATGAAAATAAAGGACTAACGAAAAGAAAGAACGAGGAAAGAAACGAAGGAAAATAACGTTGGAAGGAACTAGGGATATGAATGAGCAACAGATGGAATGAAGTAAAAGAAGGAATATCAACAGGGATAATGGAAAAGAAGGAACAAGGTAAGAAACGAATGAAAATAGGGAATGAGGAAAGTAACTAGGGAAAAGAAGTAACAACGGGAAAGAAGAAAGAAAGAAAGAAAGAAAGAAAGACAGAAAGAAAGACTGGGGAAAAAAGAAGGGTGGAATATAGAAAGGAATGAAAAATAGGAGAACGAAAGAAAGCTGGAATAATAACACTGGCCTTCCAAAGTTCAAAGGTTTACCAAGTGATATATGATCGCTATTTTATGCTGAATTCAAAAATACCATTCATTGTGTTTAGTCAGGTCTGGTTTTTAAGATGTACTTGAATAAGTTGTATATAATGATAACATTATTCAAAAGCCTGTGGACTCAACTTGTCACAGATATAATACTGTTTTATACATTTCATGTAATAGCTTGTATCTTTAAAATTTGATCTGATTAGAAAAAACGAGTAGGATTTTTGGATTCAGCGTAAAAAAAATGCCTTACAATCAGCTGTTATATATTTGACTTTGCAAACATGACAGGCCAGTATAATAGATTGAGAAAGAACGAAAGACAGGAAAGAAAGGCGGAGTTGTCGATAGTCTCTTATTACTTTCTTAAACTGTTATGTTCTAATGTTTATTCTTCTCTGTTAGTTTTAAGTTCTTCGTTGTTTCAGAGTTGTATAGGGTGGTGTCTCAATCAACCTCCTTCTTAGTTCTTACTAATGAACACGGAGACTTAGATTGTTTTGGTGTACAATTCTTTATTTCCCAATAACCAACATTAACACTTCGTAGAAAATGGAATCGGTGACTCGTGTGTGACTGGCAGTCGAGGTTTCGAGTCACACACGGAGCAGTCTCCCATGTCTATAACCTTGCTGATGAAACATAATAGGTCGAAATGTACATACAGGGATTGACATTTTCTCGATTTGTTTAGCCCTACATTTGAACATATATGCCCACCTAAATTCATTAATTATTAACTAATTAATTTTCAAAATTAGGTATGACTTCAAATAAGCACATATCCTCCAAAAATTGTCGGCTAAAAAGGCCATATCAAAAATAAACATTGTTTACTTACTTTCATATATATATATATATATATAATATATATATGTGTGTGTGTGTGTGTGTGTGTGTGTGTGTGTGTTCTCTAACTGCAAAAGGATAATAAATATACATTATAGTATTTCTGAATACAAGAGATTTGTCAAATGTGGCAATATTTATACTTAAGGCTATCACAGTTCTTTCCATTACTAATTTAAACTTATTACCGATTTATTTTCATAAATAATAAACAAAGACTTCAAAAGATTCGTCTAGTTCCAGATTTTTTTTTCATCATACATGAACTCAAGAATTGATGCTGAATTTTAATATATATATATATATATATATATATATTATATATATATATATATATGAAAGTAAGTAAACAAACAATGTTTTTTATTTTTGATATGGCCTTTTTAGCCGACAATTTTTGAGGATATGTGCTTAATTGAAGTCATACCTAATTTTGAAAATTAATTAGTTAATAATTAATGAATTTAGGCGGGCATATATATTCAAATGTAAGGCTAAACAAATCGAGAAAATGTCAATCCCTGTATGTACATTTCAACCTATTAGGTCTCATCAGCAAGCTTATAGACATGGGAGACTGGGAGACATGCCAGATCGTTTTTTCTTTCTTTTTTCATCATACTAATATGAAAAAGGGGAATATTAATAATCGTTTTTATTTTATAGACATTTCTATTACGTAGCGTGATGGTTGGATTTTACGGCATGTCAACCCTTGTTGGGTTATTTTATGCCAAAAATGTTTTGTTTTATTCATTCTTGATGGGAATTCAACACTTTAAAACTCATTTTTTCTCAAATTCAATTTCTTTAAACATTTTTAAACTCATTTTTTCTATTTAATCCATAGATGGAACCCTAAAAGGTACTACCACTCCAATCAGAGTGAACCTGGGGGTAATGGTGATAAAGGGGTACTCCACATTCCCCAGAGCTCCAGAATTGGAACTTCTCCATCAGATAGAGTTTAATGTCATACCCAGGACAACAAGACCCTCAGCCGCCGCCTTCTGGCACATATATGATAAAAAGGGCTAGAACTTTCCATAAGGACAATAGGGCTGGGACAATCATATAGGTGCTAGGACTTTATGTTATTGATTGCACATGGCCTCTCCGACCGCCCCATCTAGCCTAAGTAAAGGCCAAAGATTGAATGTTGCATATCATCGACTGCTCAGCCACCATGATTCCATCTTTAAGCATCATATACTTACCACACCCGGTTTCGACTGGGGGTCCGGCGAGCTTCGGCCGCTGGACCGGTGATGTTATAATAATAGCGTCGATCCCTGGGGGCCATCTCCCCAGGCAACACCTGCCCCCTTGATTTAAAGGGGCGGGGCAGGGCTGGGTTTATTGCCCAGCGCCTGAGGCGCCCCCCTTGAGGGGGAATGCCGACGGGATCGACGCAATTTTTCACCCGCCACCCCATGAGCTTCGGCTTGTGGGTGGTCCCACATAAATAGGGCCTTGTGCCTGACCCGTACAAGTGGGGTACGTGGAAAATATTATCTCTAAGCATCATGGGTCGCCACCAACGGCTAACAGACTCGTCCAGGATTTGAATTCGAGTCGCCGTGTCCATTTCCTATGACGGTAACCATTACGCAACGGGCCTCCAGTTGCTATACCAAGGTTAAAGAGCCCAATTTCCCTTGCAATTTACCCACAGCTACAGAAAAATAGTTGGATTTGTACCTTTACCAATGGTATTAGCGCTCTGTGAAATGCAAACTGCCTCGTCCATGATTTGAACCCGTGCCGCCGTGTCCATTTCTTACGACGATAACCATTACACAATGGATGCCTATTGTAGCAACAACAAGCTGATATTTTCGCTTTAAGCAAATCAAAGAAAATAAGAAAAGAAAAGAACTGGGTGATAAAACCTTTAAAAAACGGTGCATCAGCAAAAAAGCGAACTTGGGCGAGAATCTCGCACTGAAATCTCGAAGATTCATAATCTCTTCTCGATCGTTCGCCGGCCATAACAAATTGTGTAACGTGCGAACTGGCACCAGGAATCTCGCCGAAAATGTCTCCCACTGCCTAATCGGAATTGCATTTTACACTTGGGCCTATCCAGGTCTTCACCAGGTGGCGCCCAGGGTGTCTAACGCCGAATGCCCCAGCATCGGACAAATGATGAGAAAAAAAAACTTTGCTTAAAGATACAGAGGGTGGGGAGATGAGTCGTTCTTGTAGGGTAGAGACATGGGTTCGACTTAAGTGCAGATGTAGGAAGTTCTGAAGGGTCAGAGAAAACAGATGCCCCCAATCTGTATCTAGTTATTTTCATTTAATGGGGAGAAAAACAACTAGGCAGAAATAGATAGATAGATAGATAGATAGATAGATAGATAGATAAGAACAGATTGAAATAGATAGATAGATAGATAGATAGATAGATAGATAGATATGAACATGCATATATATATATATATATATATATATATATATATATATATATATATATATATATAAAGAGAGAGAGAGATGTGAACAGACTGATATAGATAGGTAGATAGATAGATAGATGTGAATAGACTGATAGATAAATAGATAGATTTATATGAACAGACTGAGATAGATAGATAGATAGATAGATAGATAGATAATGAACAGACTGAGATTGATAGATAGATAGTTAGATAGATAGATAATGAACAGACTGAGATAGATAGATAGATAGATAGATAGATAGATATGAACAGACTGAGATAGATAGATAGATAGATAGATAGATAGATAGATAGATAGATATGAACAGACGGGGATAGATAGATAGATAGATAGATATGAACAGACTAAGATAGATAGATAGATATGAACAGACTGAGATAGATAGATAGATAGATAGATAGATAGATAGATAGATAGATATGAATAGTATGAAAGATAGATATGAACAGAATGAGACAGACAAACAAGAAGACAGGCGAACAGAACCATCCACCCATCCACCCATACATACACAGATAGATAGAATAATTTTCTGAATAATCTTCCAATCTGTTTGCCTTGATAATTATTCCCCTTTGCCATTATTCGTGTTACTAACACAATTATTATTCGGCCTAAGTCTTCAGGTGTATCTTTCCAGGATTTGAACTCGGTTCCGCTTCCATTCTCTGTATTGATGACAGTTAAACCGCCTGCAAGCACCAACCCTCCCATATACACATACATACATACATACACACACATACTCACACTCACACACACCCTAAATCACATGTACACACACACACACTCACACACATTCACACGCTTATTCACTCACGTACACGCATACACTCACTCACTCACACACACTCACACACATGCTCAATCACGCATACACACTCACTCACACATACACATATACACACTTACTCACACACTCACTCACTTACACATACACATACATACCTTCACTTACACACACACGCTCACTCATTCACGTATACACACACGCACACACTCACACACACACACACACACACACTCACTTACACACACACACATACACTCACTCACTCACTCAAATACACTCATACACTCACACACACGCTCAATCACACATCCAAACACTCACACACACATACACATACACATACGCACACACACATTTAAACATACGTTCATTCACACATACACACTCACTCACAAACGCACTCACAAACTCACTCATTCCCACACACGTACACACACACACATATGTTGGCAGCATATCGTCTGTCAGACTTTTCTCTCTTGCTATCACCGTGTAGTTGATGCGGCATGAGCATAAGAGAGAAGATGGGCGCTGTCATGGGCTGAAATGCCATAAATAATAGACAGAAAAAGAGCGTCAATTTTGGCGACCTAACATGGTCGATTGTGTTGGGTGAAACGGAAGAACAAGGAGAAGACTGACAAGTAAAGGTGGGATGGGGGGGGGGAGAAGATGAGATTTCAAAAGAAAGAAACATTGGTGTCAGTAGAAAGAAAGAAAGAAAGAAAGAAAGAAAGAAAGAAAGAAAGAAAGAAAGAAAGAAAAGGTCTATGATAGATAGATACTGAGAGACAGAAAGAGAGAGACAGGCAGACAGAAAAGTGTCTGAGAGAGAGAGAGCGAACAGTCTGAGAGAGAGAGAGAGAACAGAGATAGATAGATAGATAGATAGATACTGAAAGAGAGAGAGAGAGAGAGAAAGAGAGAGAGAGAGAGAGAAAACAGACTGAGATAGATAGATAGATAGATAGATAGATAGATAGATAGATATGAGGAGATTTCTCGTTAGAGAAAGAAAGAAAGAAAGAAAGAAAGAAAGAAAAGAAAAGAAAAGAAAAGGAAAAGAAAGAAAAGGAAAGGTGTATGATAGATAGATAGATAGATAGATAGATAGATAGATAGATATGAGCAGATTTCTCGCCAGAGAGATAAGAAAAGAAAAAAAGAAAAAAGAAAGAAAGAATAAGCTGCTGATGAAGAAATAAAGAAAGACAGAAATAAAATAAAAAAAGAAACAGAGAAGAGAAGAGAAAAGAAAGAAAGAAAGAAAGAAAGAAAGAAAGAATGAGAGAGAGAGAGAGTGAAATCGTAACCAAGGTACATGCAATTTCACAACGCCGGTGGATTTATCGATGTGTTCACTGGACGGCTATTAATCACGTGACTCTTAAGCTGGCTTTGATATGAGAACATCATCATCATCATCAGCAGCAGCAGCAGCAGCAGCAGCAAGAGAGAGACCCACACCCACACCCACATCTCGACGGGCACAAACTACGCACTCCCTACCAGCACCTGTCTCCTTACTATTGCCCATTACCCAAAACCCGTAAAGAATCACTCCATCATCAATCTCATCTCCCAGCTATCCCCTGGAAACAGGCGATGCTCTGAACGGAGAGGGGTCGCACCGGGCGTCACGAAGCCAGTTGAAGGCCTCGGTGATCGCCTGCTGTCTGTTGTCAATGGAAAAAAGATTTAATACTGACTAAATGATAGCTCCTTAACTGGCTTCGTCCGGTGAGTATCTTCGATCGTTAACGAAGGCGGGGGGCGGGGCGTGGGGGGGGGCTTGGAGAGAGAGAGAGCGAGAGAGAGACGTGGGACAGGACTAAGGGGTTAGAAAAGAGCGAGGGGTCAGGGAATATGATAAAAAATTGTTTCAGTGATCTTGTGTCGTGTTGACGGGACTTTAGTTTGAAGGGTTGTTGTTGGGCGGGGGTCGAGATTGAAATTTGGTGATAAATTATGAGTCGTTTTTGTTTGTTTGTTTGTTTGTTTGTTTGTTTGTATTGCCGTCGAAAAGATCGCTTGTGAAACCAGACAAGTTCAAATCCAGGATGTCGATTTTCGAGATTAGAAGGAAATATATGGGAACAGCATGTGATAGATAGATAGATAGATAGATAGATAGATAGATAGATAGATAGATAGATAGATAGATAGATAGATAGATAGATAGATAGATAGATAGATAGATAGATAGATAGATAGATAGATAGATTGAGATAGATGATAGATAGATAGAGACTGTGAGATAGATAGAGAGAGAGAGAGAGAGAGATAGAGAGAGAGAGAGAGAGAGATAGATAGATAGATAGATAGATAGATAGATGATAGATAGATAGATAGATAGATAGATAGATAGATAGATAGATAGATAGATAGATAGATAGATAGATAGATAGATAGATAGATAGATAGATAGATAGATAGATAGATAGATAGATAGATAGATAGATAGATAGATAGATAGATAGATAGATAGATAGATAGATAGATAGATAGATAGATAGATAGATAGATAGATAGAAGGAAATAGAAGAAATTTTGCAAATAAATTTTGTAAGGGAGAAAAATGAAAAAATGTTAAGTGTATATATATATTATATTCACACATTCACCATACACTTAACAATTTTATTTTTCTCCCTTACAAAATTTATGTGCATTGTCCTGATGATGGTTTATCATAAACAGAAATACTTAAGTATAGACATATAAAATTGTCCTTTGACCGTAACATCCTGTGTCTGTTATATTTTTAAATATTTTCTTCATATATATATATATATATTATATATATATATATATATATATATATATAAATGACCTACTTCCCCTCACTCTGAGCCACCCCGACTATCAAATTTTCTCTTATACACAACAAACCATTTGATCCACACATTTGACCCACACTCCAAATATCAAATTCCTCTTTTAAGTCAACCGACTGACCCCATAGAAAAATGTTTAAAAATCCCTACATACCAACCCATCCGTCTTTACCTCACCCTCACCCATTCACCTTTTCACTTAAAAGCGAATGTACAAGTACTTTGTTCAATAAAGCTCTGAAGTTTCATTCAAAATGAGGCGAAATGTCAATCAAATTTATGCTGTCTGTGCTGTTTTATCCACACTTTCCTCTATTCTCAACCACATCTTTTCAAATCCTCCATTCCTCGTATATATATATATATATATATATATATATAGATAAGAGAGAGACAGAGACAGAGAGAGAGAGAGAGAGAGAGAGAGAGAGAGAGAGAGAGAGAGGATCCAAAACTTGGTAGTATGGATGATTCTATATGTGATTTCTCCGATACACTGTATTATTATTGTATGATCCAGTATGTATAAATACAGTGAATCTTTAAATCACTAAAAAGAGCTCAATGTATAATAAACTTTTTAGATTATATACACAGCAATATTTATCTTTGAAAGGAAGGAAAAACTCAACACCGTTATTCCATAATAAATTTATTTCGACCAAAATTGGGGCCTTTATAAATCTAAGTTGATTTAATATAGCTCCCCAAAATTCCGTCTCATCAGATGGGAAATTGATTTACCATCTGATGAGACGGAATTTTGGGAAGCTTTATTAAATCAGTTCGACAGGAAACACCTGAAGAAATCTGGGGGCACATCGGCCGAAACGTAGTGTATATACTAATAATGATGAGGACAACAGTCCGAAAAATCAAAATAATGTCAAATGGCAATAAAAGAGTGCTCAACACACATCAGAGCACTATAACTGCAGCCTCACTTCCGAATACAGTTTACTGCAATATTCAGAGAAATTCATTTGGGGATGGGGATGGGCAGTTTTAGCCTTCTACAGAAGATACTAAACCTCACGGATAAGGTGGCCTAATTTTTTGTGTAGCTGTTTCATATATGTGTTACGATTTACGAATGGAGGCGCGTGGTCTAATGGTTAGAGTCGTAGGAAATGGACTCGTCAACCCGAGTTCAATTCCTGGATGAAGCTGTTGGCATTTCACATGGCGCTAATACCCTTGGGAAAGGTATGATCCAATTCTCCCTCCAGCTATGGGTAAATAGCAGGGCAGACTGGGATCTTTAATTATGGCTAGGTAACCAGTCTTGGAGAAAGAAAACTCTGAATTCAAACCTGTTAAACTCCGCTTAAGAAATTGACCTTGTGTCGCATCCTGCTCGGGCGGAAGAGTTGGTAAATATATATATATATATGTTACGATTTTTGTGATCATTTTAGGCTCCAATTGAGAGCACTTTACAGTGGAGATTCCTTACTGCAGCCCTACTATTTTACCCATAGCTGGAGGGGGAATATATGGATTCATACCTTTCCCAAGAGTATTAGCAATATGTGAAATGCAAACAGTCTTATCTAGGATTTGAACTCGGGTCGCCTAGTCTATTTCCCACGTTTCTAACCATTATGCCGCGCGCCTCAATGCGGAAGTGAACATGTACAAAGATGCCCGTGGTATAATGGTCGCCGTTAAAGAAAATGGACTCAGCGATACGAGTTCAAATCCTAGACGAGGCTGGTTGTATTTCATATGGCACTGATACCCTTGGGTATGAATCCAACTATTCTCCCTCCAACTATAGGTAAATAGTAGGGCGGACTAGGCTCTTCAACATTGGTACGGCAACTGGTCTAGGAGAAGGAAAACTCTTAATTAAAACCTGTTAAACGCTTATAAATTGACCTTGTGTCACATCCTGCTCGTGAGGAGGAGTTGGTAAATATATACTTAAGTAAATATCTTCTGCGTAATAAATTTGGAAACTTTAACTTTGAATTTTAGTTATGATTCCTTTTCTTATATTTTTCAATGTTACAAATCCAACCCTAGAAAGCGGTGGATGAGGACCTACATGTCCTGGGTATGACGTTAAACTCTGTTTGATTGTCAGGTTCCAGTTCTGGAGATCTGTAGAATGTGGAGTACCCCTTTATCACCACTGTCCCCAGGTCACTCCAACCCGGAGTGTTAGTATCTATTAGATTCCTATCTATTCTATAGAAACAAATGAAATGTTTTTGTTTTTTTAATCGAGTGCCTATCAAGAATGAATAAAACAAAAATGTCTTCGGCATAAAATGAACCAATGGGTTGATATACCGTAAAACACAAACAACTTACCAACCAACATCCAATACAACCCAAAAGTTTCCCGACACATATATTATAAAGAAGCATAATAACATGAAATATACAAGATGTGTCAAAAAAGTATTGAGATTTTAAAAACTTTTTGGCACACCTTGTATCTGAAAAAAATAACGTTCCATTCATTCTTCATTTCTATCTTGGTAAATACAGCTTTAAATTTGGTATTTTTTTTGACACACCTTGTATTCTGAAAAAATTAATGAATAGAACGTTTTTTTTTCTCAGAATACAAAGTGTGTCAAAAAGTACAAAAAATCTAAATACTTTTTTGATACATCTTGTATATATATATGTGTGTGTGTGTGTGTATGTGTGTGTATGTGTGTGTTGTGTTTTGTGTGTGTATGTGTGTAAATCTATGTGTCTGAGAGGTTGTATAAAGCGTGCCTATGAGTATGTATACATGTATGTGCGTGCATGACTATGTGCATCTGTGTGCACATATCTGCATTGTTGTGTGTGTGTGTGTGTGTGTGTGTGTGTGTGTTTATAAGAGCTTAACGACTTCATATTTATTTAATAGAGTTCAGGAACAACATTTAAAAGAAACCTTCTCGATTTCGTGGCATTCGTTTAAAGTTTTCTAAGTAACATCAAACATTTTTCCCTTGATGACTCTCTCTCTCTCTCTCTCTCTCTCTCTCTCTCTCTCTCTCTCTCTCTCTCTCTCTCTCTCTCTCTCTCTCTACCTCTCTCTCTCTCTCTCTACCTCTACCTCGCCTACATACACTCTAACTCACAACATTCTCTCCCTCCCCTCCTCGCTCTCTAACTTACAACACAGTCTGTCTGTCTGTCTGTCTGCCTGTGTCTCTCTCTCTATCTCTCTCTCTCTCTCTCCTAATCCTTTGTCTACCTCAAATATATACATTATAACTCCCAACACTCTCTGTCTGTCTGTCCCCAATTTTAAGTTTCATAAATAGCCAGCGCGTAGCTTCAACATCTTGGCTTTTAATAAATATGAATAAGGTCAGACGTTTCCTTTCTTAGAAATCTTACAAAATGATTGTAATATTTTGTTGTTTTGTCTTGTTTTGTTTTGTTTTGAATTCTTCGGTCTTATTTATTTTCAAATTTAATTCGCTTCGCAAATCACATTTCACTAATCCCAATTATCTATCAATTATCTGGCTCAATGGGTGACCCAAAGAATATATATATATATATATATATATATATATATATATATATATATATGTAAAAATGGAAAAGGAATTGAATCCGACACTATGAGGAAAAATGAGTAAAGAAAAGAAAAGTAAATGGATAAAATGAATTTAATCGATATCACATTAATCGATATCACTTACACATGTGTTTCGGTCAGTTTATGTGTGTGAAAATATTTCGCACACATACAAGAATCGACCTTCATCAGAGTGAACATTTATTTTTATGAAAAAATTCGTTGGGAAAAAACAACAGAGATTTTTGGAAATTTTCGAAAATCGAATTTTTTTAAAATTTGGAACGCTGAGAAATAGCTAAGATAGACCGTTATGATTAGGATATTTGGGGTTTTTTTTGTTTTTTTAGGGGTTATGGTACAAAATAGTTTTTTATTGTTACAAAAAATAAATAAAATAAAAAATAAAGTGTTATTATTTATCAATAACATGTTGAACATTTTTCTCGGAGCTTAGTTTATGTTTTGAAAAGAAATCGGTGAAATGTTGAAAAAGTTGTCGATTAAAAAAGAGACCACATATATATAGATAATTTTGTATAAGTTGTTTAATTTATTGAGATGTTATCGTAAGATGGTTCAGTTTCAGTGGTGAATATATTTTTATTTAACAGATTAAGTAAAGAAGAATCAGGTATAATACATGTTGCGTTATATAATAAGTGTGGAATTAATTAATAAGTTATAAAATATGTGTGGTGTGGTGTGGTAATTTATAGTAAATAAAAGTAGGGGAAGTTTGAATGAAGATCTAAAAGATTTTTGAATAAAATATTTGTGGTATGGTAATTTAAGGTAACTAAGTGTAAGGAAGAGTTTGCGTGAAGATCTAGATTTAAAAATAGTAAAATAGATGTAGGATGGGATAATTTATGATAATAAGAGTGCGAAATATTTTCACACACATAAACTGACCGAAACTCATGTGTAAGTGATATCGATTAATGTGATATCGATTAAATTCATTTTATCCATTTACTTTTCTTTTCTTTACTCATTTTTCCTCATATATATATATATATATATATAAAAGGTTTTACATATCTATTTATTTGGTGACAAAGGAACAGACACAACCATTTTTGGTTTCATGCGTCAACAATCATCAGGTGAACTTGTTTCAAAACAAGTGTTTTTGAAACAATTTCACCTGATGATTGTTGCCACATGAAACCAATATGGTCGTAACTGTTCCTTTGTCACCAATTAAATAGATATGTAAAACCTTTATATATTTATTTTATTATATTATATAACAGCTCTATTTTATATTGAGAACTCTCCCAATAATACTGCGTTTGACACACCCTTCCAGTAAAAGCTGAAGCAGTGAAAATCCCACACTATATATATATATATATATATATATATATATATATATATATATATATATATAATATATATATATATATATATATATATATATATATATATACGTGTATGCCAACATTTAAAAGCACGTCAATCTTACAACAACATATATAAATATTTTAGTTATAAGCAAATACTTGATACTGACAATAATATAAAAAGAATTAAAAATCTTTTAACCTCTGTACATAACATTTAGACATTTCACTATTGATAGAAATGACTTTGAAACAAGCGAAAATATTCTAAAATGTTTAAAAAATGTTTAAAAATGCCTTTATTCTAAATTACGTTTGCTTAGCTCATTGGAGATATTTCAAAAATAAACTGCCATAGTAATTTAGTATCGCCTTAGTGACAAAAACAAAACAATTGTTTGAGTTAATAAAAACAATTTTTGATAATGATAGTTTAGAGACACATATACAATACCCTGATAATGGTTCGAAAAAGAACCGAAAGTACTTGGTCTACAAATTATAACTCTTTTGAACTAATTATTAACAATTTTCAAGATAACAACATCAAAAGAATTGTTAGGAAACTTGAAAGAAAAAAGAAAAAAACAATAAGGGTGTTATGTTTAACCAAATTTGTTTGAATATATTTATATATATCAATTCGAATCACACACAAAGCGGTCTTCCTGTCTATAGCTCTGCTGATGAGGCCTAATAGGCCGAAATGTACATACAGAGATTGATTTTTCTCGATTTGTTTAGCCTTACATTTGAATAGGTATGCCCACCTAGTTCATTAATTATTAATTAATTAATTTTCAAAATTAGGTACGACTTCAATTAAGCACATATTCTCCCAAAAATTGTCGGCTAAAAAGCCATATCAAAACACATTGTTTGTTTGTTTACTTCTCATACTGTCGGGTAGTAAAAGTCAACATAAGTGGAATATAACCTACTTCAAAAACGAACGAAAAATATGGAAAAAACCAGCTGGTGTAATGGTTAGAGTCCCCACCTGTCAGCTTGACAGTCAGGATTCGAATCACACACAAAGCGGTCTTCCTGTCTATAGCTCTGCTGATGAGGCCTAATAGGCAGAAATGTACATACAGAGATTTATTTTTCTCGATTTGTTTAGCCTTACATTTGAATAGGTATGCCCACTTAATTCATTAATTATTAATTATTAATTGATTAATTTTCAAAATTAGGTACGACTTCAATTAAGCACATATTCTCCCAATATATATATATATATATATACTATTTACTTCTGAATTTTTTTAAAAAGACTATTTAAAAGGGCTCAATATAAAGAGCTAAATGTAAGTTTAAAATCGATAAAATCGAAGGAAATGATAACCCGTGTATACTGTGCCTACAAGAAAAACTAAAAATACCAGATTTCAGGGACCCAGAGAAGAATATATATATATATATATATATATTATATATAATAAATATATATATATAATATTATATATAGTTCAATGAGAAATCAAAACAAATAAAAGTTTTTTGCTTTTATTTATTTAATTACGGGAACGGTATTACAACCAGCGGTTTCTTGCTTAGAGCATTCATCGGGTAATACGAAAAGTTCCTTTAAAAATGACAGAAATTGTGTAAAATATATATATATATATATATATATATATATATATATATGGGGGAGTTTGTATATTTTACCGATCAGCATTCTAAAATCCTGAATCGTTGTGGTCACATGATGTATTGGTGACCATCGTAGGGAAATGAACACGGCAAGACCAGTTCAAATCCTGGACACGACTGTTTGCATTTCACATAGCACTAATACCTTTGGGAAAGGTACGAATTCAACTATTCTCCCTCTAGTTATGGGCGAAATAATAGGGCAGACTGGGTTCTTTAATCTTGGTATGGCAAATGGTCTAAAAGAAGGAAAAGTTTGAATTCAAACCAAAGGGACTATCTTCTTCTAAGTCAAAACTACTTTGAGAATTCCTATTCGTTTATTTGGGCTAGACGGGCGGTCAGAGAGGCCCCCTCCGATCAATCGGCTAGTCATGTCAAGCCCTAGCACCTATATGATCACTCAAACCCTATTGCCCTTATGGCAATTCACCAATCTTTTTAATCATATATGTGCCAGAAGGTTGTGGCTGAGGGTCTTCATGTCATGGATGATGAGGTTCCAGTTCTGAAGGTCTGGGGATTGTTGAGCACCTCTTCATCACCATTGCTTGCTGGTCCACTCTGGCCCAGAGTGGTAGTACCTGTTAGGGTCCTATCTATGGGTTAAATAGTAAAATGTGTTTATAAAAAAATTGAGTATCCATTAAGAATGAATTTATTTCACAACTTTATCGGTATTAAATGACCCACCGAGGTTGATATGTCGTAACAAAACAAAGCAAACCAAACCTACTCCTCGTCCTTCCTCCTAACAAAAAAAAACATGGCTTTATCTCAGCTCGAACCCCAATCAGTAGCTGCAATTTTATTTTATTTTATTTATTTTTTTATTTTTTTGTTAGTTTAGCGTTTGACAAAGACAGGTCATCATTACTGGATCATGTGACCTTCTGCGTCATCAAGTTCGGAGTTCTTATTCCGGCCCATTAACAAGCACATTAACTGAAGTATTAATACGGCGTTCCATTACTAACCATTAAATCAAATCAGAGCGGGAAACATTAGACTTTGCTTTTCAACGGAACGACCGACGGGGTTTAAAACGTTTGATGAATTTGCATTTTAACGAGGAATTACGCAAGATGGCCGCACCTATTTTGTAATGGAAACAAGGGATGGTGGGAGGGAGAAGTAAAACGAAAGAAGGAAAGAAGGAGAGAGAAGAGTTAGGGAGATAGAGAAGAGAGGGGATGGGAATAGAGATACTAAGAGTATTAGAGAGGTTGAGAGAGAATAGTGCAGAAAGAAAAGTTACAAAGGTAGAGAGAGAAGGGGATAGAGATATAGAATGTTAGAGAGGTAGAGAGAGAAGGGAGTAGATATATAGAATGTTAGAGAGGTAGAGAGAAAAGAGAGTAAAGATATAGGAAAGAAGGAGAGAGAAGAGTTAGAGAGATAGAGATAGAGAAGAGAGAAAAAGGGAGTAGAGACACTAAGTGTATTAGAGAGGTTGAAAGAGGAGCGAAGAAAGAAAGGGTTAAGGAGGTAGAGAGAGAAGTGAGTAGAGATATAGAATGTTAGAGAGGTAGAGAGAGAAAGAAATAGAGGGAAGGGGAGAGAAAAAAGATATGGAGAGAGTTAGGTTGGTAGAGAGAGTTTTGTTTTTTTTTGGAATGGCATAACAACCTTCGTGGATTATTTAATGGCAAAACCATCCTTGAAGAAGAACAGTAGTGGTTCTATTTAACCCTCCTTTTCCTTTCCTTTTACAAGTCCGTCGCAGACGATGATGACGTCACTCCATGTCTTCAACAGTGGACCCTCTGGTGGCTAGTTAGTACAATTTAGAACTTGTAGATGCAATCACATACATTGTAAGGGAAATTCCCATCTGCATTTGATGTTTCATGACGACAAAGACATTGATCTCGATATTGAGCCGCTCAGCTCTTGTGCGGCACGCGTCTCGCCAACCCTGTCTGATGGAGGCCAGATCTTCCACGCTTGAAGGTGTGATGGTGCATTTCGTCAGCGTTATGGTTTTTGAATCGCTTTTGTGGGTCTCCTGTCCTTTGCATACCATCTGCGAATTCACCATATAGTATTTTACGGGAGAGTCTGTCTACAGGCATGCGGATGATGTGACCCAACCATTGCAGTTTGTGTTTCGATAGGATGGTCTATCTGTATATTAACTGCTTGCCACCTTAAACTTTTAACCCATAGCTGGGGAGATTATGTGTTCATGCCTTTCTGAAGAGCATTAGTCCGAAAGTGAGTGCAATAGCGCGGCTGGTGTTCGAGGACATTAACCACTACGCCCTCACCGCCCTATCGGCTGGGGCGTTTGAATGAGATAGAGAGTGTATTAGAGAGTAGAGAGATAGAGAAACAGAGAGAGAAAGAAGTAGAGGTAGGAATAGAGTTAGGGAGATAGAGAGAGAATGGAGTTGGGGAGAGATAGTTAAGAAGGTACAGAGAGAAGGAGTGAAGATAGAGAGAGAGAGTTAGATAGAGAGTAGGGAGAGAAGGGAGTAGAGGTAGATACTTAGAGAGTAGAGTGAGCTAGGGAGCTAAAAAGGAAAGATAGAAAGAAGTGATTAGAGAGACAGAATTAGGGAGTTAGACAGAGAAAGGAGTTAAATTAGAGAGTAATTTAGGGAGAAAGAAAGAAAGAAAGAAAGAAAGAAAGAAAGAAAGAAAGAAGTGATTAGAGAGAGGTGGGAAGTTAGAGAGAGGGGAAAGTAGAAATAGAGAGTAATTTAAGAGTAAAAGGAGAAAGAAAGAAAGAAAGAAAGAAGAAAGAAAGAAGAAGTGATTAGAGAGAGGTGGGAAGTTAGAGAGAGGGGAAAGTAGAAATAGAGAGTAATTTAAGAGAAAGGAGAAAAAAGAAGAAAGAAAGAAGTGATTAGAGAGAGGTGGGAAGTTAGAGAGAGGGGAAAGTAGAAATAGAGAGTAATTTAAGAGTAAAAGGAGAAAGAAAGAAGAAAGAAGAAAGAAAGAAAGAAAGAAAGAAGTGATTAGAGAGAGGTGGGAAGTTAGAGAGAGGGGAAAGTAGAAATAGAGAGTAATTTAAAGAGTAAAAGGAGAAAGAAAGAAAGAAAGAAAGAAGTGATTAGAGAGAGGTGGGAAGTTAGAGAGAGGGGAAAGTAGAAATAGAGAGTAATTTAAGAGTAAAAGGAGAAAAGAAAGAAAGAAAGAAAGAAGTGATTAGAGAGAGGTGGGAAGTTAGAGAGAGGGGAAAGTAGAAATAGAGAGTAATTTAAGAGTAAAAGGAGAAAGAAAGAAAGAAAGAAAGAAAGAAAGAAAGAAAGAAAGAAAGAAGTGATTAGAGAGAGGTGGGAAGTTAGAGAGAGGGGAAAGTAGAAATAGAGAGTAATTTAAGAGTAAAAGGAGAAAGAAAGAAAGAAGAAAGAAAGAAAGAAAGAAGTGATTAGAGAGAGGTGGGAAGTTAGAGAGAGGGGAAAGTAGAAATAGAGAGTAATTTAAGAGTAAAAGGAAAAGAAAGAAAGAAAGAAAGAAAAAAAGAAGAAAGAAAGAAAGAAAGAAGTGATTAGAGAGATGTGGGAAGTTAGAGAGAGGGGAAAGTAGAAATAGAGAGTAATTTAAGAGTAAAAGGAGAAAGAAAGAAAGAAAGAAAGAAAGAAAGAAAGAAAGAAGAAAGAAAGAAGTGATTAGAGAGAGGTGGGAAGTTAGAGAGAGGGGAAAGTAGAAATAGAGAGTAATTTAAGAGTAAAAGGAAAAAGAAAGAAAGAAAGAAGAAAGAAGAAAGAAAGAAAGAAAGAAAGAAGTGATTAGAGAGAGGTGGGAAGTTAGAGAGAGGGGAAAGTAGAAATAGAGAGTAATTTAAGAGTAAAAAGGAAAAAGAAAGAAAGAAAGAAAGAAAGAAAGAAGTGATTAGAGAGAGGTGGGAAGTTAGAGAGAGGGGAAAGTAGAAATAGAGAGTAATTTAAGAGTAAAAGGAGAAAAGAAGAAAGAAAGAAGAAAGAAAGAAAGAAAGAAAGAAAGAAGTGATTAGAGAGAGGTGGGAAGTTAGAGAGAGGGGAAAGTAGAAATAGAGAGTAATTTAAGAGTAAAAGGAAAAGAAAGAAAGAAAGAAAGAAAGAAAGAAAGAAAGAAAGAAGTGATTAAGAGAGAGGTGGGAAGTTAGAGAGAGGGGAAAGTAGAATAGAGAGTAATTTAAGAGTAAAAGGAAAAAGAAAGAAAGAAAGAAAGAAAGAAAGAAGAAAGAAAGAAGTGATTAGAGAGAGGTGGGAAGTTAGAGAGAGGGGAAAGTAGAAATAGAGAGTAATTTAAGAGTAAAAGGAGAAAGAAAGAAAGAAAGAAAGAAGTGATTAGAGAGAGGTGGGAAGTTAGAGAGAGGGGAAAGTAGAAATAGAGAGTAATTTAAGAGTAAAAGGAAAAGAAAGAAAGAAAGAAAGAAAGAAAGAAAGAATGATTAGAGAGAGGTGGGAAGTTAGAGAGAGGGGAAAGTAGAATAGAGAGTAATTTAAGAGTAAAAGGAGAAGAAAGAAAGAAAGAAAGAAAGAAAGAAAGAAAGAAAGAAGAAAGAAAGAAGTGATTAGAGAGAGGTGGGAAGTTAGAGAGAGGGAAAAGTAGAAATAGAGAGTAATTTAAGAGTAAAAGGAAAAAGAAAGAAAGAAAGAAAGAAAGAAAGAAGTGATTAGAGAGAGGTGGGAAGTTAGAGAGAGGGGAAAGTAGAAATAGAGAGTAATTTAAGAGTAAAAGGAGAAAGAAAGAAAGAAAGAAAGAAAGAAAGAAAGAAAGAAAGAGATGTAAAGAGAGAAGGGAGAACAGATAGGGATAGTGACAGGTTTAGAGTGTATGTTAGAGAGGTAGAAAGAGAAGAGTGTAGAAAGAGAGGGGGAATAGGAAGGTAGAGAGAGAAATGAAAATTATACACAATCTATCTCATTATTTAATAGAGCGACCTTGTGTAGGATATGTTGGTCGACTCATACACATAAGCGACCTCTATTTGCAATGCCTTAAGGGGCTTTAACTGCTTTTTGTAATGCCTGAAGGGTCTTTAACTGCAGAAATTATGGGAGTAATAAACATTCTGTAGCTCACACATGCCTCGGAGAATTTCTAACAGAATACAAGAAAATTAATTAAATGAATTAAACAGATGAATTAAACTACGGAAAAGAATATGTCAAATTTTTGTTCTTATCCGAGAAATAACATTTTCTTCGTTGTGTTATTCTGTATTGTAGGTACCACCAATTTTCCCCGTGAAATTTACCTTCCCCCCTATATCTAACACAATGAAACTTGTATAAAGGTTAATATTATTTTGAGAATTTTTTGTCCATTCAAAAGAAGAAACATTACAAAAAACTCCTGATCATGTAAAAAAAAAATACAGCTCACGGAAATCATGAAAATCATGAAAATTATGATTGAAAGCGGTCGCTTAGTTTACCTAAAGGATTTTGCCGGCTCTGTGTTGAATACATAACTTTTAAATTCAACTTCAGTAAAATAAAGTAAAATAAAATAAAAATAGAGCAAATGACGGAAACTTACTCTCAATTAAATTTCGAAATTGTTGTACTTATCTAGGCACTGGCAAAAAAATCGGATACTACGAGTTTTAAAAGCGAATTAAAAATAATTAAATCTATTATTTAAGTCAAACTGTTGTCTAAATCGATAAGTAGTAACATAATGACCATCATTAAAAAAAAAGAAAAATATCATTACATATGCAGTTTATTTTTAATACATTTAAAGGTATTTGTTTTGGTCAATTTCGACGCGATCCGCCATTCTGTCTCTTTTTCAAGGGTTGTAAGCGTTTGTTTACTATTTTAATATAACATTCGCGATTGCAAAAAAAATTACCAAAAATCAGGTAATTATCCGATTTTACTGAAATTTTCAGTATTGATTTATCAATTAATAAACTTTACAATGCATCAGTTATTTTATTTCAAAACTTTATTTTAGTATTTTTGCTATGAAAAATTAATATATAAAATTCATTTAAAATGTGAAAAATCTCATGTTAAGTTTAAAATGTTATATTTTTAGATTCTAGAAATAAACATCTATTTAATGCAAACCTTATTTTATAGCATCAAAGTATACTTTTTTTTCCTTTTTAAGCAGAAAAAATATCGATGTATAATTTTTTTCTTTTATAAGAGAATAGCCAATTAAATAATTATGGAAATGAGTAAAAAAAATCTCAAAAAAATTAATTATTTGTTATTCTTTTACATTTTATTTTTCGATTTTCGGTACTTATTTTCTCATAGAAAAGCCACCGTAAATTTTTTTTTGTTTCTATTTATAACTTCGGTCTTTTATCTCTTTTCTGTCTTATTTATACTGTAATTAGTACAGTATAAGACCAACTTGAAAAAAATGTTACGCCCCCAACATAAGGGGGGTCAAAATTAAGCAAACTGAAAAAATGAGAAAGTTTTTAAATAAATAATGCATTATAAAGATCATTCATTGTTAAATAAACACTGAAAATTTCATTAAAATCCAATAATTCCCTGAATTTTGGTAAATTATTTTCTGTAGGGGGGCTAAAGTCATTTGGTCAAAAACGCATTTTAGCCTCATTTTGCCAGTCCCTATAATTATCCGAGAAATAACATTTTCTTCGTTGTGTTATTCTGTATTGGCACTTATTTTTCTATATAAAGTGCACAATTTAACATGTATCATCATCATCATCATCATCATCATGTCGCGCAATCAGCACGGATATCCATGACAATCTCTCACCAACCTTCTCTATCATTCATTGTCCCTGGGAGGTCTTCTGCACAGCATCCAATATCCGCGCAGAGCTGATTAATATAGGTCCTTGCTGAGCGACCCATATTAGCATGTCCATGTGCTGGTTTCCGCGAGAGAAGGTCGCTTATGTGTTTGTCCTTGCTTCTCCAGCAGTGTCCAGTATGTCTTGTTCGTCTCACTCGGGTAGTTTGCGAGATAGAGGGCAAGTGGCCGAACAGCTGCTTCCTTGTAGAGTGTTGTTTCCACGACTTGTTCAAGATAGCACACAGAATGCTTAATTTGTAATACACAACCAATACTGTATAAAAAAATAAATTAGATGAAATAAACTAAACTACTGAAAAGAATGTCAAATTAATTTTGAAAGTCCGAAAAACAATAACTAAATAAATTCCAGAGGGCCGGCTTAGCTCAGTTGGTAGAGCATCAGCCTAGGAGCCACAAGGTTCCGGGTTCGATACCGGCCCTCGCAAACAGCGTATATGTGCGGTAAAGTAAGGAGCTGATGGTAGGTGTGACGCTCCAACTCAGACGCAGAAACAATCTTCTAGCGCTAGTGAAAAGGGGATAGACTCCCTCGCTGAATGGCTAATACCGACTTAAGGCCACCCCGACAACCTTACTTTTCAAGGAAAGGCTAGTCTTTGTTAAAGTTAGACAATCCCCAAAATTTGAGCTATGTTAGTTTTTATCTCCCCAAATTTGGGTGTGTTCGCGAAAAGATGGCGACTTTTTGTAAACTATTTTTGTCTGTAAAATATTTATTCCCTTGACGCCATTTCTGCAGAAGAGTTTGATTTCAGGAAGTTTTCTTGTTCTTCTCATGTATTCTTTTCTTACTTTTACTTTTGTCTATGTTTTTTTTATGGTGTCCGCTTCCAATATTCCCATGTACTTGTAATTTTTCTTTTTCTCTTTAGGTTCTTATAATTTCTTGATTTTGTAGTTCTATTCCTTCTGCTGTTTCTTTTTCCCCCTTTTTCATCACGAGTATGGCACACTTTTCGGTCCCAAAATGTCCATACCTATATCCTGACTGTATATTTACGTGGTGTGTACAAGGGTTTCCGGGTCTTTTTCATTTCGGGCAAATATCTTGATATCACCTATATACATAAAGAGCTATTTAGCGCTAATACCCTTGGGAAAGGTATGAATCCTACTCTCCCACCAGCTATGGGTAAATAGTAGGGCAGACTGGGCTCTTTAGCCTTGGTTAGGCAACCGGTCTAGGAGAAGGAAAACTCTGAATTCAAACCTGTTGAACTCCGCGTAATAAATTGACCTTGTGTCACATCCTGCTTGTGCGGAGGGGTTGATAAATATATATATACATAAAGAGGTTGATTTTTATGAGGTGGTTTATTATTATTAGTTTTTCACACTTGCCGTAGCTGGTGGTTCACTAGAGGCTGTGTGACAGCAAGTTTCCTCAGGTCTCCAGGCCTCTTCTGGGTATTCTAGCCGATTCCAACAGTGCTGTAATTTGGTTGGTTGCGATTCTTTCTCTGATTTCTAATTCACCCAAATTCTTTTCCAGAGCTTTGGGGACCGTTCCAAGAGCACCAATTACAATTGGTACGACCTTCATGTTTCAAATGTTTCTCGGTTCTCTGGCAAGGTCCAAGTATTTGTCTATCTTTTCGCTTTCTATCATTTTCACTCTGTGGTTGACCGGGTTCTCTTCTTCTTGTCGATTATTATTATTAGTTTTTCTCACCTGTCGTAGCTGGTAGTTCACTGGAGGCTGAGTGACAGCAAGTCTCCTCAGACCTCCAGGACACTTCTGAGTATTCTAGCCGATTCCAACAGTAATGTAGTTTGGATGGTCTCGGTTCTTCTTCTGATTTTTAGTTCACCCAATATTATTATTATTATTAATTATTATTATTATTATTGTCGATGTTGTGTTATTATATTGTCGTTGTTGTAGTTATTTTATTTTTATCTATTTTTATTCATCTATGTATCGATCTATTTTATTTTTTATTATTTTTTTATTAATTTGTTTTATTTTTAGTCTTTGGGGTCGTTATTTTTCATGCCTACATTTAGATATGAGTTCTGATCGTTTGATAGAAAACTATATATATAATATATATATATATATATATATATATATATATAATGAAATTTGTGAGAGTGTATTTGTATGTGGTTGTTATGCAAGGTGTGTGGGGGGGTCGATGAAAGAAAGAAAGGAATGAGCTAAAAAGAAAAAAGAAAGGAGTTATGAAAACTCTTTCTCACAGAAAGTGCTTGTTGAACGGTAGCAACACAAAATTGAATTAGGCTATTGGGGCCTGATTAAATTTTCGTACAGCCCCAAATCGAATTGTATTTCTCTAAAAGATTCTTTTTAAGAATCCAGTAGGGCCGGTCGAGGGAAAGGGGAGGGGGTCACCTAATTATAAGAATGGATAAGGAATACACAGAATCTTTCTTGATAAGTGTATTGGTGGGTGTGTTTTGTGGGTCACGTGGGATCGGATATATAAAAAAAATGTTATTTGAATATTTCTTTCTCTTTCGTTCGGTTTTAATAGCTATCGACTCAGTCGGTTTTTTTTTTTTTTTGGGGGGGTTTTTTGGGGGGGTCGATGGAGAACTGAAACATCCGAATAAAGAAAGACATTTACTTCAATTTCACATTCTAAATTTAGCGGAAACTTTGACCCGATTCTACAAATTTCAAACGATCTTTTTTTTTTTTTTCACTGAATTATTTTCTCTGAATTTTAGTTTCTCCGAAGAGAAGGTCCCCGAGTCCGACAAGAGTATGAAGTATAAAAAGAGTATTACACTTTTCAATTTTTCCACATTCGTTCAACATCAACCCACCGCTGACGTCGCACACTGACCTCCACATTTATTATTTTACACTACGCACAAATAAAAAAAAATGCTAATGTCTGTAACTTATAAGTTATCACTCACCCGTCTACTTATTCTGGTTATTTTCCTATTACACTTTTCAATTTTTCCACATTCGTCCCACGTCAACCTACCACTGACGTCACACACTTACTTCCATACTCATTATTTTAGTTTGAATTCAGAGTGTTTTTCCTTTCTCCTAGACTGGTAACCAACCAATACCAAAGAAAAACAGTCTGCTCTACTATTTACTCCATATCCAGGACGAGAGAAGGGTTCACGCCTTTTCAAAGGACATTAATGCGAAGTGAAACGCAAACAGCCTGGTACAGGATTGAAACTCGGGTCGTTGATTCCATTTCCTGTAATAGGCTGACTGCGGCTGGGTAAGAAACCCAAAAAAGGGATACTTTAGGTATTTCACAAACTGCATCTGGTGGTGAGGCTCCAGTACTGAATATCTTTGACCCAGAATGATAGTACCTTTTAGGTTCTCATTAATGGTCCGATGGCTTTTTAAATCTCAAATATTAATTAAAATGAATTATTCTAATTGATTTAAGGTATGTTCCTGAAGAAGATCGGAGTGCACATCGGCTGAAACATTGTACAGATGACAATATAGATAAGAACAATAGTCCGAATAATCCAAATAATACGAGTTTTTTGACATTCAATGTTTTCTGTCTCAGTCGAGGGTACTTAGAATACACTATCAACCCAACCACCCCCCGCGATATCCCGTAGGATATGACACAAAGTCAATTTTGAAGCGGAGTATAGCTGGTTGTGTAACGCAGTCGTGCCAAATTAAAAGAAGGGTGTATATTCATTCATTCATGAGGAGGCGCGTGGTGTAATGGTTAGAGTCGTAAGACTCGTCTACCCGAGTACAAATCCTGGACGAGGCTTTTACATTTCACATAAAGGTAATACTCTTGGGAAAGGTATGCATTCAACAACTCACCCTCAAGCTATGGGTAAAAAAAGTTGTACTGACTGGGATCTTTAACCTTGGTTAGGTAACCAGTCTAGTAAATCTGTTAAACCCCTTTTAAGAAATTGACCTTGTGTCATATTCTGCTGGTGCAGTGTGGTTATTATGAAACCACAAGGTCCTAATTCGATACCGGCCCTCGCCAACTCAGCGTATGAGTAGCACAGGGATCTGTGCGGTAAAGTAAGGAGCTGATGGTATGTGTGGTGCTCCGCCTCAGACGCAAAAGCAATTTCCTTGGTCTAGCGCTAGTGAAAAGGTGATAGACTACCTCACTGATTGGCTGATACTGACTTTAAGCCACCCCGATGACTTTTTACTTCTTTTATATATATATATATATATATATATATATATATATATATATATATAATATTGTGTGTGTGTGTGTGTGTGTGTGTGTGTGTGTGTGTGTAAAATAAATATATAAAGGTTTTACATATCTATTTATTTGATGACAAAGGAACAGTCACGACCATTAGGTTTCATGCATGCGTAAGCGCAAACATTCTTCAGGTGACGTTGCTTACGCATGCATGAAACCTAATGGTCGTGACTGTTCCTTTGTCACCAAATAAATAGATATGTAAAACCTTTATATATTTATTTTATTACATTATATAACAGTTCTATTTTATATTGAGCACTCTACCAATAATACTGCATTTTGGCACACCGTTACAGTAAAAGCTGAAACAGTGACAATCCCACGCTATAGTTATATAAATATATATATATATTTTGGAGGATATGTGCCTAATTGAAGTCATACCTAATTTTGAAAATTAATTAGTTAATAATTAATGAATTTGGGCGGGCATATATGTTCATTATGCATTAATTTTAATCTTACATCATACATAAATTCATTAATTACAAAAAAAATAAATAAAAATAAACACATTGTTTGTTTACTTACTTTCATATATATATATATATATATATATATATATATATATATATATACATGAAAGTAAGTAAACAAACAATGTGTTTATTTTTATGAGAAAAGTATTTGCATGGAAATGTGCTCAATGCTAATAAAGCAGAGCAGATTTATAATCAATGGTAATATTATGGTTTTACACTCATAACTTGAAGTTCCATGGTAATCCAATCATCAGATGAGATCAATGGTTGAGATGTTAAAAACCAGTCGTGAAATTTTTAACATCTCAACCATTGATCTCATCTGATGATTGGATTACCATGAAACTTCAAGTTATGAGTGTGAAACCATAATATTACCATTGATTATAAATCTGCTCTGCTTTATTAGCATTGAGCACCTTTTCATGCCAATACTTTTCTCATTTTTTTCATTCACTATTCATTATATATATATATATATATATATATATATATATATATATATATATATATTAGGGTCGCATCAATGGTGTCATTGTTCTGTTTTGTTTTTTAATCTTGATAATTAATTATAATAAATTATTCTAATTGATTTAGGATATGTTCCCTGAAACGAGAAAGTTTGTATATCAAATAAAATATAGATTGTCTCAGATTTGTGTTTAGCTTATTTTCAATAAAAAAAACAACAATAATAATATAAGAACAACAGAAGAGACGTTTTCTAGGGATGTATTTACCCAACCCCTCCACACGAGCAGGATGTGACACAAGGTCAACTTCTTAAGCGGACTTTAATGTTTTCAATTCAGAGTTCCCTTCTCCTAGACTGTTTGTCTAACCAAGGCTTAAGAGCCCAGTTTACCCTATTATTTACCCATAGCTGGAGGGAGAATAGTTGGAATCATACCTTTCACAAGGGTATCAACGATATGTGAAATGCAAACAGACTCGTACAGGATTTGAACTCGTTTTGCCGTGTTTATTTCCTATGACTGTAACCATTACACCAAGCGCCTCTACGTGAATATAGGGAAATAAATCACTATTTCTTTTTATATGAGAGAGAAAACTTTTACTCCCATTTTTACCATAATCCACATATTTATATATATATATATATATATATATATATATATATATATATATATGTATGTATATATAATATATACCATTCTTTGTCGGAGCAAGAGAAAGTGGGTTTGGATACGGATTACAATCCAAAAGGATTATCCGCAACATCCGATGATGTAAGATTAAAAGCTTTATGAAACCGAAATGAATTTCCGAATCTCATAGTCACTGATTGTGGATAAAAGGAAAATTACGGACAAAAACGATCTATCTATCTATCTATCTATCTATCTGAAGCAGTTCATGTCTATCAATCAATCTACTATCCCAGTCATTTCATATCTATCAATCTATCTCAGTTCATATTTATTTATCTATATATCTATCTATAACAATCAGCTCATATCTATCTATCTATCTATCAAATTTAAGACTGTTCATATCTATCTATTTATCTATCTCAAGCAGTTCATGCCTATCAATTAATTTATCTTTCTCAGTCAGTTCATATCTACCAATCTATCTCTGTTCATATCTATCTATCTATCTATCTATAACAGCTTATATCTATCTATCAATCTCAGTCTTTTCATATATGTATATATATATATATATATATATATATATATATATGTATATATATATATATATATATATTATATATATTATATATATATATATATAATATATACATATTATATATATATATATATATACATATATATATATCAGCTCATATCTATCCATCTATCTCAGTCACTTCTTGTATATATCAATCTCAGTTTGTTCACATCTATCTATCTCAGTCTGTTAATATATATATATATATATATATATATATATATATATATATATTATATATATATGGTGTGTGTGTGTGTGTGTGTGTGTGGTGTGTGTCCAGACATGTTGATTAATCAAATCATTCATTCATTCATTCATATATATATATATATATATATATATATATATATATATATATATATATATATATATATATATATATATATATATATATATATATATATATATATATATATATATATATATATATATAGCCTATGTATGAATATCTTTCTTTCGTTGGTTCATTAGTTCTATCTATCCCATTTCCAATCTCTTCATATCTCTCTCTCTCTCTCTCTCTCTCTCTCTCTCTCTCTCTCTCTCTCTCTCTCTCTCTCTCTCAGCCTGACAGCGAGGGAGTCTATCCCCTATTCACTAGCGCTAGACCAAGAAGATTATTTTATCGTCTGATATATTATATATATATATATATATATATTATATATATATAGAGAGAGAGAGAAGAGAGAAAGAAAGAGAGAGAGAGAGGAGAAAAGAGAAAGAGAGAGAAATAAACAAATTCATACAGAAACATACATACAAACAAACAGACTTAAATAGATAGGTAGATAGATAGATAGATAGATAGATAGATTTGATAAAATTGAGATAGGTAGATAGGTAGATATATAGATAGATATCTCTTATAAGACTGATATATACATAGAGAGAGAGAGATAGAGACAGACAGACAGACTGACAGACAGAGACAGAGACAGAGACAGAGAGACTGAGAGACAGAGAGAGAGATAAAGATAGGTTTGAAGGGACAATGATAGATAGATTCATTGTTTAAAGAAAACATTAAGAAAACTGCCTGGTAAAATAAGTAAGCAAGAGAAAGTGGTTCGGAAAGACAGTGAGAAAGAAGAGAGAGAGAAAAGAGAGAGAGAGAGAGAAAGAGAGAGAGGGGAATGGGGGGAGTGAGAGAGTGTGTGTAAGTGATTACGTGAACCGTATTTATATTTTCCGGTTGATGTATTTTTTTTCTTGATTATTTTGTTTGTATTTTTATAACTTTATCTTCGTGTTATTTTTGTGAGTTTTCAACAAAAACTTGTTTACATCTCTGGTCGCGCTACAAATCAATAATGTTGTTTTTTGACTTTTCTTTTCTTTTCTAACATACAGGAGAGTTCTTGATATAAAAAAATGTCTAATTGAAACTAGCTACAGCCTTTTCATGCATTGTCAAATATTATATATCTCTTTCTATGCCAGAATATATATTTATATGTATGTGTGTATACATATATATATATATATATATATATATATATATATAATGTCCATATATATACATATGTATATAATATATACATTCTTAGCGTGGTTATATATATATATATTTAATATATATTGTAACGTATATATATATATATATATATATATATATATATTATATATATATATATGTATATATTGTAACGTATTTTTTATATGGATTTCTGTTCATCCTTTCATGCTTCTGTTTTGTTCTTTTTCTCTTCCTCTTCCCTGTGTGGCTTTCTTGTTTTATTTGTCCTTCTGTATTTCCCTACTTACTTTTCACCTCTCTCTCTCTCTCTCTCTCTCTCTCCTCTCTCTCTCTCTCTCTCTCTCTTCTCTCTCTCTCTCTCTCCCTCTCTGTGTATGTATGTATGTATATATATTGCTTTTCTAGCTTTTCTCATTATCTTCTCTCCCTCTTCCTCTCTCTCTCTCTTCTCTCTCTCTCTCTTTCCCTCTCTCTCTCTCTCTTTCCCTCTCTCTCTCTCCTATATATATATATATATATAATATATGTATATATATATATAATTTATATATATATATATATATATATATATATATATATACTGTATTTTATGATATAATATGATATAACAATAATATTACATTTCTCGGTCTGGTTTATTATATTCTGTCCTAAGCCGGACTGAGAAAATATATTTTGTTATATTATGTTATATCATATTATATTGCACAACACAATATATATATATAATATATATATATATTATATATAATATATATATAATATATTATATATAATATATATCGCTCAATTGAGCACTCTAAAATGAGATTAAAAAAATTAAAAAACGAAAGAATATTCCATACACATATATATATATTTGTGTGTATATAAGAACACACACACACACACATATATATATACATATATATATATATATATATATATATATTTATATATATCGCACTTTTTTCGTTTTTGTGTCTTATTGATACTCTTATTCATTCCTATTCCCTTCTCGTCAACCTTATTTCTCTCAGTCTCTTTTTACCATTGATATTTCCTTTCTCTCATCTTTTTGTCCCCCCCACACACACACACACTCGTTTTCCCTATTCTCAATCACATTTCATTCTTTTCCTGACTCAATCCATCCATCCACAGTCACGGATACGTCCGATGATCTTCGGAGAATGGGCCACCATTAGCCGAGTTTGTTTTTTGTTTTTTTTTTTTTTTTTTTTTTGTTTTTTTCGTGATATCTACATGACGTCACTTGGATATTTGAGAGAAGTGGGGTAGAGTCTTTCGTTCTTCTGTGGGTGAGGCTAAGATGAAAAGAGGCCGAAGAATGGTTGGTGGACAGGGGTGGAGATTTTTCAGGATTCTTCAGGATTATGAAAACGGTTAGATATGGATGAAGGGTAAATAAAATCGAAGTGGAAGAAGAAGAAGAAGAAGAAGAAGAAGAAGAAGAAGAAGAGAAGAAGAAGAAGAAAACATATTTTAGGAAAGAAGAGAGAGAGAGAGACAAGAACAACACATGAAAAAGAGAGGTAGAAAGAAAAAAGGAATTAGATAAATAAAGAACTGTAAATAGAGGGTGTGATAGTAAAAGATATACCGAAAGAAGAAGAAGAAGAAGAAGAAGAAGAAGAAGAAGAAGAAGAAGAAGAAGAAGAAGAAGAAGAAGAAGAAGAAGAAGAAGAAGAAGAAAACATATTTTAGAAAGAAGAGAGAGAGAGAGACAAGAACAACACATGAAAAAGAGAGGTAGAAAGAAAAAAGGAATTAGATAAATAAAGAACTGTAAATAGAGGGTGTGATAGTAAAAGATATACCGAAAGAAGAAGAAGAAGAAGAAGAAGAAGAAGAAGAAGAAGAAGAAGAAGAAGAAGGAGAGAGGAGGAGGAGAGAGGAAACACATCTTAGAAAGAAGGGAGAGAGAGAGAGTAGAGGTTAGAATAAGAAAAATCAAAGAAGAGAAGAAGAAGAAGAAGAAGAAGAAGAAGAAGAAGAAGAAGAAGAAGAAGAAGAAACATCTTAGGAAGAAGAGAGAGAGAGAAGTAGAAGTTAGAATAAGAAAGACCAAAGAAGAAGAAGAAGAAGAAAGAAGAAGAAGAAGAAGAAGAAGAAGAAGAAGAAGAAGAAGAAGAAGAAGAAGAAGAAGAAGAAACATCTTAGGAAAGAAGGGAGAGAGAGAAGTAGAAGTTAGAATAAGAAAGACCAAAGAAGAAGAAGAGAAGAAGAAGAACAATCTTAGGAAAGAAGAGAGAGAGAGAGAAGTAGAGGTTAGAATAAGAAAACCAAAGAAGAAGAAAAGAAGAAGAAGAAGAAGAAGAAGAAGAAGAGAAAGAAGACTACGAAAAAGAGGGAGAGAAAAGAACGGGGTAAAGAACGAGAGAAAGGAACGAAGAAGAAAGAAAATCAAAAAGCTAATGGATAGTTGCAAGATGAATTAATCCCCCACCCCACACTCACCCCCAAATAAATAAAACCAAAGATAAAAAACAAAAAAAGAAGGAAAAAAGAACGAAGCCATTTCAAAAAAAGAGACAAGTACAAATCTAGGAAAGAAGCTAAACGTAACAGATTGAAATGAAAGGTGAGGAGAGAAGCAAATTGAAGCCGAGAGTCGAGTGAAGAATGGTCGTGTTTGGTGCCGAGACAAACACCAGATTCTTCATCGTCGTCTTCGACAATAAACAAAGGAAACGACCAAAATTAGCATTGGCCAATGGTGCCATCGACTTTTGGTAAAGTAATCGTATTCTTCGTTTAGATTTGTCTGTAATTGTTGAAGGAGCTTCCTCCTTGCTCTGACAATAACACATCTGCTGTGAAATGGATGTTTATATGCATTCTCGCCGAATGCCAAGACTGATTGCAAAGTGAAAGGGGTACAAGGCCGTCGAATAACAAAAAAAAAGACCCTCTACCTTTTAAGAGATACTGATAATAAATAGCATCTCACCGGTTTTTATCTTCAGTCATCTTCAAGATGAATTTAGCCTCGAAGAGTCGAATTCTTTCTTTAGTCTGGTACAAGGCAGTGATAATTTGAGTACCTTGAACTTACTATTCTAAGATGGTTTATGGTATACGCATTTTTCATTCTTTTTTCTTTCGTTTTTCTTTTTTTATATATATACTGAGCCTAGTATAGTTTGACAGAACGCAAATATAATTTGGATACCTTAAACTCACTATTCTATGATGGTCTACGAGATACGCTTTTTTTCTTTCTTTTTTTACCAAGCATTGTATAGTCTGACACAAGGCAATGATAATTTGAGCAACTGGAACTGACTATTCTAAGATAGTCTACAGTATACGATTTTAAAATTCTTTTTTCTTTGTTTTGCTTTCTTTTTCTTTCTTTTTTTACCAAGCCTTTTATAGTCTGACACAAGGCAGCAATAATTTGAGCACTTGAACTCACTATTCTAAGACGGTCTACGAGATACGCTTTTTTTCTTCTTTTGTCTTTCGTTTTTTTTTGTTGTTTGTTGTTTGTTTGTTTTTTTTTGTTTTTTGTTGTTTTTTTTGTTTATTGTTTTTCATACCAAGCTTAGTATAGTCTGTCATGAGGCAATAATAATTTGAGCACCTTGAACTCAATATTCTAAGATGGTCTTCGGTATACACTTTTTCCATTTTTTTTTCTACCAAGCCTACTATAGTCTGACACAAGGCAATAATAATTCGAGCACCTGAAACTGACTATTCTAAGATGTTCAACGGTATACACTTTATTTATTTATTTATTTATTTATTTATTACCAAGTCTAGTTTTGTCCGACACAAGGCAACAATAATTTAAGCACCTAGAACTTACTATTCAAAGATGAGCTATAGTATATGCTTTTTTTCTTTCTTTCTTTTTTCTTTCTTATTTACCAAACCTAGTGTTGTCTGGTACAAGGCAATAATAATTTGAGCGCCTTGAACTCACTATTCTAAGATGACCTTTGGTATACGCTTTCTTTCTTTCTTTTTCCCTTTTTTTACCATGCTTAGCATAGTCTGACACAAGGCAATAATAATTTGAGCGTTTAGAGTTCTAAATCATTATTTTATTAATGGTCTTGCTTGTTTGTAATTGTTGAAGGAGTTTCCTTGCTCTGACACTAACACATCTGCTGTTAAATGATTGTTGGTTAAATCCTACGTAATGGACATAAATTCCATCATCGTATAGTCAGTTCCAATTGCTCAAATTATCATTGCCTTGTGTCAGACTATACAATGCTTGGTAAAAAAAGAAAGAAAAATGCGTATCTCGTAGACCGTCTTAGAATAGTAAGTTGAAGGTGCTCAAATTATCATTGCCTTGTGTCAGACTAAAGAAAGAATTTTTATTTTTCAGTAAGAGCAAAATACATTTCGACTCTTCGAGCCTAAATGCATCTTGAAGATGACTGAAGATAAAAATCGGTGAGATGCTATCTATTATCCCTGTACCCCTTTCACTTTGCAATCAGTCTTGGTATTCGGCGAAAATGAATATAAGCAATCAGGTTAAATCCTACTTAATGGACATAAATTCCACTATCGTATGTCACCCCTCCGAAAGAAAAAATACCAAAAATCAAGGAATAAACCGAATTTAATGAAATTTTCAGTGTTGATATATTAATGAATAAACAATATAATGCACTAGTTATTTTATTTGAAAACTTTTACACTCTTTCAGGTCAGTTAACTTTGAACCATGTATCTTTGAGGCATAACACAGATTCACAAACATATGTGGTTCAAAGTTAATTGACCTGAAAAAATGTAAAAGTTTTTTAATTAAAATAACTAGTGCATTATATATTTTATTCATTAATATATCAACACTGAAAATTTCATTAAATTCGGTTAATTCCTTGATTTTTAGTATTTTTTTTTTCAGCGGGTGACATACGATAGTGGAATTTATGTCCATTAAGTAGGATTTAACCTGATTGTTTATATTCATTTTCGTCGAATACCAAGACTGATTGCAAAGTGAAAGGGGTACAGGGATAATAAATAGCATCTCACCGATTTTTATCTTCAGTCATTTTCAAGATGCATTTAGGCTCGAAGAGTCGAAATGTATTTTGCTCTTACTGAAAAATAAAAATTCTTTCTTTAGTCTGACACAAGGCAATGATAATTTGAGCACCTTGAACTTACTATTCTAAGACGGTCTACGAGATACGCTTTTTTCTTTCTTTTTTTACCAAGCATTGTATAGTCTGACACAAGGCAATAACAATTTGAGTACCTTGAATTCACTATTTTAAGATGATCTACGGTATACGCTATATTTCTTTCATTATTTCTTTTTTTTTCAATCCTACTATAGTCTGACACAAGACAATAATAATTTGGGCACCTAGAATTCACTATTCTAAATATACACCTTTTATTTATTTTTCTTTCTTTTGTTACTAAGTCTAGGATAGTCTAATACAAAGCAATGATAATTTGAGCGTTTAGAGTTCTAAATCTTTATTTCATTAATGGTCTTCCTAGCTAATTCTATAGCATGCACTTTTTCGCAATCAGAGATGCTGGCATAATTGTCTGGTGACAAGTTGGTGGTGAGGCTGCAATATTCCAATGGGAAAAACTAGTCTTAAATGGGCGAGTAAGGAAACGCAACTACCTCGCTCGCTAAGCCTGTTTCTCTAGGTGAAGATATATAGGGTGTTTAAAAAAGAAAGTTATTTGAAATATATATATATATATATATATATATATATATATATATATATATATACATATATATATATATATATTTATATATATATATATATATATATATATATATATATATATATATAGGAATTGACACTCACGATACACAGTTATTTCTTTCGGTTCTTTCTTTACATTCTCCTTTCTTTCTTTCGTCCTTTCTTTCTTTCTTTCGTTCTCCCTTTCTTTCTTTTTTTTCTTTTTCTTTCTTTCTTTCATTCTTTCTTTCTTTCATTCATTCATCCTTCTTTCTTTCTTTCTTTCATTCCTCCTTTGTTTCTTTCGGTTTTTTCTTTCTTTCGTTCCTCCTTTCTTTCTGCCTTTCTTTCTTTCTTCTCTTTGTTTCGATCCATCTTTCTTTCTTTCCATTTTTCTGTATCTTTCATTTTTTCTTCTTCAAATTCACCTCTTTATTTATCTATTTATTCATTCATTCATCTATTTATTTATTTATTTCGGTTTGTCTCTTTTTTCTTTCTTTCCCCTTTTTTTCTTTCATCTCAATTTTTCTTTGGCTTCTTCCTTTCTTAATTTCATTTTTTCTCGTCTTTCTTTCTTTCTTTCTTTCTCGTCCTCTTTTTCCTTTTCCTTTTATCTTTCTTTCTCCCTTCCATCTTTTTTTCTCTGCGTTTCCTCTTTCTTTCTTTCTTTCTTTTTTTCTTTTCCCGTCTTTTATTTGTTAGTTTCTTTCTTTCCATCATTTTTCTTTCTCTGCACCTCCTTTCTTTTTTTCTTTCATCTCAACATTTTCTTCAGATTCTTGATTTCTTAATTTCACTTTTTCTCATTGTCTCTTCCCTCTTTCTTTCTTTCTTTCTTTCTTTCTCGTCCTCTTTTTTTCTTTTCTTTCTTTCTTTCTTTCTTCCGTTTTTTTTTTCTTTCTTGCACCCCATAACTTTTCTTTGAATTATTTTTTTCTTTCAGTCATTTTTCTTTCTCTTCGTCTCCTTTCTTTCTTTCTTTCTTTTTTGTTTCCTTCTTTTTTCTTCGGATTCTTTCTTCTATTATTTTTCTTCTTTTTCACCCCACCCTTTTTCTTTTCTTTTCTTTTTTTCTTTTTCTCCCGTCTTTTTCTTCGATTTCTTTCTTTCTATTATTTTTCTTTCTCTTCTGCTCCACTTTCTTTCTTTCTTTCTTTCTCTTGGCTTTTTTCTTTCTTTCTATCATTTTTCTTCCTCTGTTTCTCCTCTTTTTTTCTTTCTTTCTTTTTTTCGTTCTTTCTTTCTCTCATCTTTTTTCTTCGCATTCTTTCTTTCTATCATTTTTCTTCCTCTTCTTCTCCTCCTTTTTCATTCTTTATTTCTTTCCTTCTTTCTTTCTTTTCTGTTTTCCATCATCTTTGGCAAATAGCATACTTCCTTGTGTATTTCTACAGCGGGATTCCATCAATAGGGACCCACCCTCCTCGACTCGGCCAATCCCCCGACTCCACTAATCATAGCCGTAAGAAGAAGCTGAATAGAAACCGTCTGAATTTGATGTCATTAAGTGCACCTCTATTGTTGACAGAAAACCAGTCAGACCAATTTGTTCGCACACAAACACGAAACGTAGACACACACGCTCAAAAGATGCACGCAAAAGCTTTTCAATATTTATCCACTGGCCATCTCAACACCTGACATTAACTCGTTTTATTATGCCGTTTATTTTACGAACTATTATCTGCCATCTTTTAAAGACACTATTTCGGCCGATATACTCTCCTGCCTTCTTCTATGACCTCAAGTTATGAGATTAACTATCTTTTTGTTTTAATATTCCGTATATTTTTTTTTTTTGTATCTCGACGAACAAAAGACTGAAATGCTAACATTCAGATTATCTAATGTTTACATTTCAGCCGATATATTCTCCTGCCTTCTTCTATTGCCTTAAGTTTTGAAATTAACTATTTTTAATATTCACAATATTTTTTTTTTTTTTTTTTTTTTTTTTTTTGTATCTCGGCGAACAAAAGACTGAAATGCAAACGTTCAGATTATTTAATGTTTACATTTCAGCCGATATATTCTCCTACCTTCTCTATTGCCTTAAGTTTTGAAATTAACTATTATTAATATTCACAATATTTTTTTTTTTTTTTTTTTTTTGTATCTCGACGAACAAAAGACTGAATGCTAACGTTCAGATTATCTAATGTTTACATTTCAGCCGATATATTCTCCTGCCTTCTTCTATTGCCTTAAGTTTTGAAATTAACTATTTTTAATATTCACAATATTTTTTTTTTGTTTTGTTTTTTGTATCTCGACGAACAAAAGACTGAAATGCTAACGTTCAGATTATCTAATGTTTACATTTCAGCCGATATATTCTCCTACCTTCTTCTATTGCCTTAAGTTTTGAAATTAACTATTTTCTAATATTCACAATATTTTGGGGATTTGTCTTGTTTCTCGACGAATTCATATATTTTTACGATTCATCCAGTATTTTAGTACAAAAGACTGAACTACAACCGTTTATATTATTCTATGATTTTATTTCGATCGATATACTCTCCAGCCCTCTTCAGTTGCTTTAACTATTTTTAATATTCCGAATATTTTTAGTGTTTTTCTTGTATCTCGATGTACAAATGATTGGAATAGAAACTTTCAGATTATCCGATTTTATTTCAGCCAATATATTCTCCTGCCTTCTTCTATGGTCTCAAGTTCTGAGTTTAACTATTTTTTAATACTCCATATATTTTCAAATTTGATCGGTAATTAAATGGGTGGTCATTTAGAAACAGCGGTTAGCGTAAACAATCTGAGTTTTGTGTAGCAGACTTAAGTAAAAGTAAAGTCGTCGGGGTGGCCTAAATTCGGTATCAGCTAGACAACGAGGGAGTCTATCCTCCCTTTCGCTAGCGCTAGGAGATTGTTTTGGAGGTATTTTTTTTGGGGGGTGCCTGAGGTGGGGCGCACCTCCTACCATCATCTCCTCACTTTACCGCACAGATCCCTGTGCTACTTATACACTGAGTTGGCGAGGGCCGGTATCGAACCAAGAACATTGCAGTTCGACTTAGAAATTCTATGAAACGCAGGATTTTAAAACCTGATTTTCAAGGCAGGTTGGGTAGGTGAGCACACCGTATAGACTGGCACAGCACACTTTTCTTACCCCCTCCCCTCCGTATTCCCCCCAACCCGGTCATCCCCCCTCCTCAGGCATCCCCCTTCGCTTTGTAAATGGCTTTGTGCCAGTCTTGGTCTAAGCTTCGTAAATACCTAAATATTCTATTTGATTTTTCCTCTCTTTCGTGGTCACCCTAAAGATAACATATTGCCAAAAATTGATTCTGTCCCATCCCAACGAATCTCATCGAATAAAAAAAGAATGAGATCTTTTAACATCTAATCTGATAAGATTTTAAATAAAAATAGTGAATAACATTTAATGAAATAGATTTAAATATGGGACAGATGCCAATAAACGGTAAACTGTGTCTGTTACTGTCTATATGTCCATATACCTGTGCTTTATATTGTATATATATATAATATATATTATATATATATATATATATATTGGGAGAATATGTGCTTAATTGAAGTTGTACCTAATTTTGAAAGTTAATTAATAATTAATTAATTAGGCGGGCATACCTATTTAAATGTCAGGCTAAACAAATCGAGAAAAATCAATCTCTGTGTGTACATTTCTCGATTTGTTTAGCCTTACATTTAAATAGGTATGCCCGCCTAATTAATTAATTATTTATTAATTAACTTTCAAAATTAGGTACGACTTCAATTAAGCACATATTCTCCCAAAAAATTGTCGGCTAAAAAAAAGCCATATCATAAACACACCGCGTGTGTATTTACTTCTCATATATATATATATATATATATATATATATATATATATATATATATATAATCATTATTATTATTATTATTATTATTATTATTATTATTATTTATAGTGTGTACAGAAATAACCTACTCGAGTTTCACCCATAAGGATCTTCAGGGTTAAATCCACTGAAGATAATCTTCATTATTTCAGTGGATTTAAACCCTGAAGATCCTTATGGTGAAACTCGAGTAGGTTATTTCTGTACACACTATAATAATAAATCCACTCTACTTACGTATTGAGCACTTTATATTTGTTATATTTGTTATAACGCTGACTTATCACTTGTACCAACTAGATATTGAGACCAACCCAATATTTTTACCGGTAAGTCATTCCTTTTATATATATATATATATATATAATATATATATATATATATAATGTGTGTGTGTGTGTGTGTGTGTGTGTGTGTGTGTGTGAAGAAAAGGAAAGTGAATCCGACGGTATGTAGTATACTTAAGAAAATTGAAAAAACACAAGTTAATAAGTTGAGTGGTAAGTTTATTGGTCGACGCTGCAGTGTTTCGATCTATTAATTAGATCATCTTCAGGACATTTGTTGGTATATGGAAGGTGATAAAAAAATGTTATCATCATGCTTTTCTCGTTATTCTGTGATAAAAAATTTTTTATCACTTTCCATATACCAACAAATGCCCTGAAGATGATCTAATTGATATATCGAATCACTGCAGCGTCGGCCAATAAACTTACCACTCAACTTATTTAAACCTGTGTTTTTTCAATTTTCTTGATATATATATATATATATATATGGATGTTCAGAAAATGGGGCGTAAGGTAGATAAATGCGTATCCCAAGAAGCGATAACTTTTTTTTTTTACATAAAATCAAAGGACTGAATCTATGGTAGGCCTATTATTTCTATCTCGTATGTTTTCACATCCGGGTATTTCAAAGTTCAATTCTTTAATTTATCACCCAAAACATTTAATAGTGAATTTTAAAAGTATTGGACGATTATGATAAAGAAAAAAAAAAACAAAGACTTTAAAATTAAAAACTTCTTTTTTCTTTTTTTTCTTTTTTTTTTTCTTTTCATGTTATTTATTTATTTAATTTTATTTCCTTAACGGAACCTTTTTAATCATTAATAACTACAAAATTTTATTTTAGTATTACATTTTCCATGATTTCACAGTATCTTTACTGATAAATTAATGTAATTTTACTGGAGAAATTACTATTAATATATATACATCCGATAGGGAAAAAAAACATACACACACATACATGCACAGGCACAAGCGCTCGCACGTAAGCACTGTTAAAATACCACACACTCACAGATCAACGTATTATGTGTGTGACCAGTTACTACGCGTACGCAACCTTTATGCAGCCCATAAACACTCTCACACATTCAATTCACCTTCACATACACACACACATCATTTTATCCAATCATACGCATCCCATGTCTATTGAATTTTTTGAAATTTTTTGTAATTTTTTCGATTTTCCTTACATTTGAAACATCTTCACCTGATGATTGCATCACATGAAACCAATATGGTTGTGATTGTTCCTTTGTCACCTAATAAATAGATATGTAAAACCTTTATATATTTATCTTATTATATTATATATATATATATATATATATATATATATAATATATGTGTGTGTGTGTGTGTGTGTGTGTGTGTGTATACTCTCAATCATTGCATCTTTGCATCTAGCTTATATATATATATATATATAATATATTATATATATATATATATATATATATATATAAACTCTCAATCATGTGCATATAGCCTTTAGTTTACATTTAGAAGTTTATTTTTCAAAGACCCTATATACACACATACACACACATACATACATACATATATATATATATATATATATATATATATATATATATATATATATATCCCTCTCTCAATCATTGCATCTAGCTTTTTACTTTAAAATAGGAAGTTACTTTTCAATCACCAACATATATATATATAATTGCATCTCGCTTTACGTGTCTATCTTATCTATCGTGGTTGTTCGGAGAATATTGAAAAGGCTGAATTGAAATATTAACATATTTGGCCAGAAAATTGACTTACAACCAATACGATCAATCAAAATATGAACGGTTATGTCTTTGCCATTTAAGGGAATAAGATCATTTTTGCCCTTACACGTGACTTCTTGTAGCGTAACGGTTATCGTTGAAGGAAATGGACTCGGCAAGACCGAATTCAAATCCTAGATGAGACTGTCTGCGTTTCGCTTCGTGCTTATGCCCTTAGGAAAGGCATAAACCCATCTCTTCTTCCGGCTATGGTTAAATAGTAGGGCAGACTGGGCTCTTGGTTAGGCAGCTAGTCAAGTAGAAGGAAACCAGCTGTACTCCGCGCAAAATTTATATATATATATATGTGTGCGCGTGTGTGTGTGTGTGTGTGTGTGTGTGTGTGTGTGTGTGTGTGTGTGATCTGAAATCCGTGAGACGGGAAAATGATTTGAAATTTTCAAATTATCAAAAATCAGACTGAATGAGGCAAAAATGCCAAAATAAATTTATATCTGAACTAAGGTCTTCATTTATTTATAATATTCCGTATATGTAAAACATCTTTATATGTACTTGAATCCTATCACGGAAACACTTGATACCATCTACCTATATATATATATATATATATATATATATATATATATATATATATTCCTTACGACGTGGTAGTTTTTCAGTTGTAACTTTTAGAACTCAGTGTGTACTCTTCTTATATAGGGAACAAAAAGCAAAGATTTGGGTTTAAAACATAATAGACTATTTCACGAGATCAAAAGGAATTATCTTTCGGTCTCCATTATCAGATGCAAAATTAAGAATCATTTTATTATTGTTATATATGTTGAAACCAGATGTTTGTTGTTTTGTTTTTGTTTTGTTTTTTACCTATATAAGAATAATAAAAGATTCTTAATGTTGTATCTGATAATGGGACCGAAAGGTAATTCTCTTGATCTCCTGAAATAGTTTATTATGCTTTCAACTTGAATATTTTTTTATATATATATATATATATATATATATATATATATATATATATATATAGGTAGATGGATCAAGTGTTTCTGTGTAGGATTTCAGTAATATAAAGATGTTTTAACATATACGGAATATTATATAATAATGAGACCTTAGTTCAAGAATATAAAATTTATTTTGGATTTTGCCTCCATTCATCTGATTTTGAGTAATTTGAAATTTCAAATCATTTTCCCGTCTCACGGATTTCAGATCACACACACACAGCACACACACACACAACACACACACACACACACACGCGGCACACATATATATATAATAATTTTGCGGGAGTACAGCTGGTTTCCTTCTACTTGAACAAGCTTGCCTAAACCAAAAGAGCCCAGTCTGCCCTACTATTAATCCAATACCGGAAGAAAGAGATGGGTTTTTATGCCTTTCCTAAGGGCATAAGCACGAAGCGAAAACGCAGACAGTCTAATCTAGGATTGGAATTCGGTCTTGCCGATCCATTTCCTTCAACGATAACCGTTACTGCTACAAGAAGTCACGTGTAAGGGCAAAAATGATCTTATTCCCTTAAATGGCAAAGACATACCGTTCATATTTTGATTGATCGTTTGGTTGTAAGTCAATTTTCTGGCCAATAATGTTAATATTTCAATTCAGGCCTTTTTCAAATATTCTCGAACAACCACGAATAAGATAAGATAGACACGTAAAGCGAGATGCAATTAATATATATATATTTTGGTGATTGAAAAGTAACTTCCTATTTTAAAGTAAAAGCTAGATGCAATGAAATGAGAGAGGGGATATATATATATATATATATATATATATATATATATAATATATATATATGTATGTAATGTATGTGTGTGTATGTGTGTATATGGGTCCTTTGAAATAACTTCCTAAATGTAAACTAAGGGCCTATATGCAATGATTGAGAGTTTTATATATATATATATATATAATATAGTATATATATATATATATATATATATATATAAGCTAGCATGCAAAGATTGCAATGAATTGAGATTATACACACACACACCACACACACACCCACATATATATATAATATTATATATATATATATATATAAATAAATAAGATAAAAATATATAAAGGTTTTACATTATCTATTTATTAGGTGACAAAGGAACAATCACAACCATATGGTTTCATGTGATGCAATTCATAGTGAGATGTTTCAAATGTAAGAAAAATCGAAAAGATTACAAAAAATTTCAAAAAATCAATAGACATGGGATGCGTGATTGGATAAAATGGAATTGTGTGTGGTATGTGAAGTGAATTGAAATGTGTGAGAGTGTTTATGGCTGCATAAAGGTTGCGTACGCGTGTAACTGGTCACACACATAATACGTTGATCTGTGAGTGTGTGGTATTTTTAACAGTGCTTACGTGCGAGCGCTTGTGCCTGTGCATTATGTGTGTGTATGTTTTTTTCCCTATCGGATGTAATATATATTATAGTAATTTCTCCAGTAAAATTACATTAATTTATCAGTAAAGAACTGTGGAAATCATGAAAATGTAATACTAAAATAATTTGTAGTTATTAATGATTAAAAAGGTTCCGTTAAGGTAAATAAAATAAATAATAAATAAACATGAAAAGAAAAAAAAAAAAAAAAAAAGAAAAAAAGAAGTTTTTAATTTTAAGTCTTTGTTTTTTTTTTTCTTTATCAAATAGTCAATACTTTTAAATTCACTATTAAATGTTTTGGGTGATAATTAAGAATTGAACTTTGAAATACCCGATGTGAACAATACGAGATAGAAATATAGGCCACCATAGATTCAGTCCTTTGATTTATGTAAAAAAAAAAGTTATCGCTTCTTTGGATACGCAATTTATCTACCTACCGGCCCCATTTTTCTAACATCCCATAATAATATATAAGTATATTATATCAAGAAAATTGAAAAAAACACAGGTTTAAATAGTTGAGTGGTAAGTTTTATTGCCGACGCTGCAGTGATTCGATATATTCAAATTAGATCAATCTTCAGGGCATTTGTTGGTATATGAAAGTGATAAAAAATTTTTATCACAGAAATAACGAGAAAAGCATGATGGATAAACATTTTTTTATCACCTTCCATATACCAACAAATGTCTGAAGATGATCTTAATTAATAGATCGAAACACTGCAAGCGGTCCGACCAATAAACTTACACTTCAACTTAATTAACTTTGTGTTTTTTTCAATTTTCTTAATATACTACATACCGTCGGATTACTTCCTTTTCTTCCACCCCACACACCACACACACACCACACACAATATATATATATATATATATATATATATATATATATATATATAAAAGGAATGACTTACCGTATAAAATATTGGGTGGTCTCAATATCTAGTTGGTACAAGTGAAAGTCAGCGTTTATAACAAATATAACAAATTAGTGCTCAATACGTAAGTAGAGTGGATTTATTATTTAGTGTGTAACAGAAATAACCTACTCGAGTTTCACCATTAAGGATCTTCAGGGTTAAATCCACTGAAATAATGAAGATTATCTTCAGTGGATTTAACCCTGAAGATCCTTATGGTGAAACTCGAGTAGGTTATTTCTGTCACACTATAATAATTAAGTAATAATAATAATAATAATAATAATATGATTATATAAATATATATAATTATATATATTTGATATATATATTATATATATGAGAAGTAATACAACACGCGGTGTGTTTTATGATATGGCTTTTTTTAGCCGACAATTTTTGGGAGAATATTGCTTAATTGAAGTCCGTAACCTAATTTTTGAAAAAGTTAATTAATAAATAATTAATTAATTAAGGCGGGCATACCTATTTAAATGTAAGGCTAACAAATCGAGAAATGTACACACAGAGATTGAATTTTTCTCGATTTGTTAGCCTGACATTTAAATAGGTATGCCCGCCTACTTAATTAATTATTAATTAACTGTTCAAAAATAGGTACAACTTCAATTAACACATATTCTCCCATATATATATATATATATATATTCATATATATATATATTAACAATAAAGCAAGGTATATGGACATATAGACAGTAAAGACACCAGTTTTACCGTTTTATTGAGCATCTGTCCCATATTTAAATTTCTATTTCCATTAAATGTTATTCACATTTTTTATTTAAAATCTTATCAATTAGATGTTAAAAAAGATCTCATTCTTTTTTTATTCCGATGAGATTCGTTGGATGGACAGAATCAAATTTTGTGGCAATTATGGTTATCTTTAGGGTGACGCACGAAAGAGAGGAAAAATTCAAATAAGAAATTTAGGTATTTACGAAGCTTAGACCAAGACTGGCAACAGCCATTTACAAAAGCGAGGGGATGCTGAGGAGGGGGGATGACGCGGGTTGGGGGAATACGGAGGGAGGGGGTAGAAAAGTGTGCTGTGCAGTCTATACGGTTGTGCTTCACCTACCCAACCTGCCTGAAAATCAGGTTTTAAAATCCTGGCGTTTCAGTAGAATTTCTAAGTCGGAACTGCAATGTTCTTGGTTCGATAGCCGCCCTTCGCCAACTGAGTGTAATAAGAGCACAGGGATCTGTGCGGTAAAGTGAGGAGATGATGGTAGGAGGTGGCCCCCACCTCAGGACCCCAAAAAAAATACCTCCAACAATCCCTAGCGTAGCGAAAGGAAGGATAGACCCCCTCGTTGTCTAGCTGATACCGAATTAGGCCACCCGATCGACTTTTACTTTACCTTAAGTCTGCTCACAAAATCAGATTGTTTTACGCTATACCGAATGTTTCTAAATGACCACCCATTTAATTCCGATCAAATTTGAAAATAATGGAGTAATTTAAAAATAGTTAAACCTCAGTAACTTGAAGACCATAGAAGAAGGCAGGAGATATATTGGCTGAAATAAAATTCGGATTATCTGAAAGTTTTTTCTAGTTCCAATCATTTGTTACATCGAATACAAGAAACACACTAAAAATATTCGGAATATTAAAAAATAGTTTAAAGCAACTGAAAGAGGGCTGGAGAGTATATCGAGTCGAAATAAAATCATAGAATAATATAAAGGTTGTAGTTCAGTCTTTGTAGCTAAAATTACTGGATGAATCGTAAAAATATATGATTTCGTCGAGAACAAGACAAATCCCAAAATATTGTGAATATTAGAAAATAGTTTAATTTCAAAAACTTAAGGCAATAGAAGAAGGTAGGCAGATATATCGGCTGAAATGTAACATTAGATAATCTGACGTTAGCATTCAGTCTTTTTGTTCGTCGACGATACAAAAAAACAAACAAAAAAATATTGTGAATATAAAAAATAGTTAATTTCAAAACGTTAAAGGCAATAGAGAAGGCAGGAGAATATATTCGCTGAAATGTAACCATTAGATAAATCTGAACGTTAGCATTTCATCTTTTGTTTCGTCGAGATTACAAAAAAAAAAAAAAAAAAATTTGTTGAATATTAATAAATAGTTAATTTCAAAACTTAAGGCAATAGAAGAAGGTAGGAGAATATATCGGCTGAAAATGTAAACATTAAATAATCTGAACGTTTGCATTTCCAGTCTTTTGTTCGCCGAGATACAAAAAAAAAAAAAAAAAAAAAAAAATTATTGTGAATATTAAAATAGTTAATTTCAAAACTTAAGGCAATAGAAGAAGGCAGGAGAAAATATATCGGCTGAATGTACAATTAGATAATCGATGTTAGCATTTTCAGTTTTTTGGTTCGTCGAGATACAAAAAAAAAAATATACGGAATTTAAAAAAAAAGATAGTTAATCTCAAATAACTTGAGGTCATAGAAGAAGGCAAGAGAGTATCGGCCGAAATAGTGTTCTTTAAAAAGATGGCAGATAATAGTTCGTAACAAATAAACGGCATAATAAACGAGTTAATGTCAGGTGTTGAGATGGCCAGTGGTAAATATTGAAAGCTTTTGCGTGTTCTATCTTTTGAGCGTGTGTGTCTACGTTTCGGTGTTTGTGTGGCGAACAAATTGTCCTGACTTGGTTTTCTGTCACATAGAGGTGCACTTATGACAATCAAATTCGACGGTTTCTATTCAGCTTCTTCTTACGCTATGATTAGTGGAAGTCGGGGGATTGGCCGAGTCGAGGAGGGTGGGTCCTATTGATGGGAAATCCCGCTGTAGAAATACACAAGGAAGTATTGCTATTTGCCAAAGATGATGGAAAACAGAAAAGAAATAATTAGAAGAAGGGAAATAAAGAATGTAAAAGGAGGAGAAGAAGAGGAAGAAAAATGATAGAAAGTAAAGAATGCGAAGAAAAAATGAGAGAAAGAAAGACGAAAAAAGAAAGAAAGAAAAAAAGAGGAGAAACAGAGGAAGAAAATTGATGAAAGAAAGAAAAGCCCAAGAGAAAGAAAGAAAGAAAGAAAGTGGAGCAAGAAGAGAAGAAAAATAAATAGGAAAGAAAGAAATCGAAGAAAGAACGGGAGAAAAAGAAAAAGAAAGAAAAGAAAAAAGGGTGGAGGGTGAAAAGACAGAATAATAGAAAGAAGAATCCGAAGAAAAAAGAAGGAACAAAAGAAAGAAAGAAAGAAAGGAGACGAAAGAGAAAGAAAAATGACTGAAGAAAAAAATATTCAAAGAAAAGTTTATGGGGTGAAGAAAGAAAAAAAAACGGAAGATAAGAAAAAAGAAAGAAAGAAAAAAGAGAAAGAAGGAGAAAGAAAGAAGAGGGAAGAGACAATGAGAAAAGTGAAATTAAGAAATCAAGAACTGAAGAAAATGTTGAGAAATGAAAGAAAAAAGAAAGGAGGTGGCAGAGAAAGAAAAATGATGGAAAGAAGAAGNCTTCTTAAATTCTGTTTTCTCGTCGTCTCGTAAACTTTCTCTGTTCTTTTTTCTCGTTCCCTCTTGTTGTTCCTTTTGCCCTCTTATCTCTCTCTCCCATTCATCTCTTTGTTGTCTCTGGCGCTTTACCTACTTCATACTTTCTTTCTTTTCCTTTTTCTGTCTTTCCATCATTTTTCTCTTCTCTGCCCCCAGCTCCTTCTTTTTTTTTCTTTCATCTCAACATTTACTCCAGATCTTGCTTCTAATTTCACTTTTTCTCATCGGTCTCCTTACCCTCTCTCTTTCTTTCTTATCTTTCTTTCTTTTCTTCTTTCTTTTCTTCTTACAGTCCTCTCTTTCTTCCTTGTTGTCTTCGCTGACGGCCTTTCCTTCCTTTACTCCGTTTTTTCTTCTTGCGCCACACCATATCTTTTCTTGTGAGATTAGTATCTCTTTCTTTCATGTCATTTCTCTTCTTCGTCTCCTTTCTTTCTTTCTTTCTTTTGTTTACCGCTCCCCCCGTCTATTTTTATCTTCGCGCATCATTCTTTCTATTATTTTTCTTTCCTCTTCTGCCCTCCACCTTTGCTAAGTCTTCTTTCGCTCGTTCCGCTTTCTCTTGTCTTTTCTTCTTGGTTTGCTAGTAATTTTTCTTCTCTGTTTACTCCTCTTTTTTCTTTTCTTTTTTTTCGTTCTTATCTTCTCTCGTCTTTTTAATACTCGCCATCTCTTGCTTTCTAATCAATTGTCGTGGCGGGCGGAGTCTCCCCCACATTCTGTATGCACGCGGATCTGACGAACCCCTCGGGTCGCTTCTGCATCCTATCTTCCTCTTCTTCTCTCCTTTTTCTTCTTATTTCTTCCTTCTTTCTTCTTTCGTTTCCATCATCTTGCAACAATAGCATACTTCCTTGTTATTTCTACAGCGATTCCATCAATAGCGACCCACCCTCTAACTCGCCATCCCCGACTCCATAATCATAGCCTAAGAGAAGCTGAATAGAAACCGTCTGAATTGAGTCATAAGTGCCACCCTCTATTGTTACAGAAAAACCATCCAGACCAATTTGTTCGCACCACAACCACGAAACCGTAGACCACACGCTCAAAAATGCACAAGCAAAAATAACTTTTCAAATTTATCACTGCCATCTCAACACCTGACATTAACTCGTTTATTTGCTATTTCGAACTTTATCCTCCATCTTTTAAGACACTATTTCGGCTGATATAGCGTCTCTGCCTCTTCTATACTCAATTATGAGATTAACTATCTTTTTTTTAATATTCCGTATATTTTTGATTTTCTTTTTATCTCGCACAACAAAAGACGAAATGCTACGCTCAGATTATCTAATTAAACATTTCAGCCGATATATCTCCTCCCTTCTTCTATTCGCCTTAAGTTTTGAAATTAACTAATTTTATAATATTCACAATATTTTGATTTTCTTGTTTCCGACGAATTCCAAAATATTTTACGATTCACTCCCAGTATTTTATCTACAAAAGACTGAACTACAAAAACGTTAGACTTATCTATGATTTTATTACGATCATATATTCCAGCCTTCCAATTACTTTAACTATTTTTGATATTCCGTATGTTAATGTTTTTCTTGTATCTCACTAAATCGACTGAAAGAGAACTTTAGAATATCATTTTATTCACAATATATTCACCTGCCTTCTTCATGTTCTGAGTTTAAACTATTTTAATACTCCACTATATTTCAATTATCGTAATTAATAAGTGATCACTACAACAGCCGGTTAGCTAAACAACTGATTTTGTGTAGCAACCTAAGTAAAAGTAATCTTCGGTGCCGA
>CM042161.1:75852744-75860244 GCA_023376005.1 Doryteuthis pealeii | reverse complement strand
TATTTTTTTTGAATAGTAAAGAATATAGTAAATTAAAGTAAAATTATCCAAAATTATATTATAGTAAATTATTCAAAAAATATCCTTTATATAAAAAAATACTGAGCAATAATAATATCAGTAATAGCAATAGTGGAAAAGGGTTATGGGTCTATCATGGTTTCAATCATAATGATCTTATCAGGACCTTTTGCAGATTGCTTATCGAAATAAAGATACAACAAGTAGTTCAGTTGTACGTTATCTGTGAGAAGAAATCATTTCTGCCTTTTTATTATCCCAACTCAAAGATGGCCGAAACGGTGCTTCCGTTTCTTATCAAAATAATGTCCGAAACGGTGATTCCGTTTCTTATTAACCAATTTACCACAAACCCTCATTTATACTTAGTCAAACTAAGGAATGATATTGATTTAGCTAAGTGTATGGTAGGGTCCCGATGAGATCATATGGGATTGAAACCATGGTTGACCCATAACTTTTTTCCACTCTTTTCCACCATTACTATTACTAATATTATTAATGCTATGTTTTATATATATAGATTTTTATGTTTTTATATATAGATTTTCAAAGGAAGCGTTTCGTCTTACCTGATGAATGCTTTCAGCAAGAAACCGCTGGTTGTAATACCGTTCCCGTAATTAAATAAATAAAAGCAAAAACTTTTATTTGTTTTGATTTCTCATTGAACTATATATATATATATAATATATATATATATATATATATATATATGGAGATTGTGTATCTATCTGTCTGTAACAGAAACTATATCAGTACCCAAGTCACAATTCCATGACCTTATTTTTATCTAAACCTCAATTATTAATAAAATTGTTTTACATTATAATTACTGTTGGCCTTATCTACATACTAATAACATACAATTTTATTTATATATGCAACAAAATATCGGTTTACAGTGTTAACGGGAAGGCTAATTTGCATATTGATCATAAAAAAACTGATTTTAATAAATATGTGCTTGGTAATATTGATTTCTAATTGTTTGGTTTTATGATAATAAATATGAGCAAAAATCTCAGAGATAAATCTTAAAAGAAATCCATTAACAAGAAGAAATAACTGTAATTTTATTCTTTACTTCCCATTTTAACTAAATAGTTGAATTAGGAAAATTTAGCAATGAAAGACTGGAGTGATGTAAAATGTTAGAACAGTTAGTTTCAAGGTTGTTCTATTTTTCAATTATACTTCCTCTGTTTCAATCATTTTATCTGCATTCTTATTTAGTTTCATTAGCCTTTCTAATTTAATATATTTCATTTCATTAAAACATATATTTGCTAGTTATACTAAAGATGAGAGAATCAATGTTAGTCTCCTAAACGTTTTTTACTGTTTAGTTTAATGACACGAAAATTATACTAAATTATTTCTTAGTTCTAGGATTGGTTATGTTTGAAAAAATCCATTTTAATTGGTTCTAATTAGTCGTAATTTACAATTAAGTGAAAAAGTGTCCGTCTCTTACTTCATTCTGCCTATCACTTTCCTTCTCTCTATGTATATTTTTGATTACCCCCTCGTTATATATGTTAGTTTATCAATGGGTGTAGAGAGAGAGAGATTTGAGAGTTTGAAACGGATTTGTATGTTAAATTTCATAAGCTGCCAATATCTTGGCTCTTAATAAATTCAAATTAGGTCAAACGTCCCCTTTCTTAAAAAAGTAACGTCCAATTCATGTTGAGAGGAGATCATTACAACCTTTTATATATATATATATATATATATATATATATAAGTCATCCACAGATACCATGTTTCGTCGTTTCACATCTCATCAGTGTGGTTAGACACAGCAACTAACTCCGACCAGGAGCGAAACCCGACTGACTTTACGTCAACCCTATCCGTTAACCTCTAGGCCATCGCTAACTGCCATTTAAGGAGCGGTGTTTTAACTGTTTTAAATACATACATCTGTGTATATACTTTACGATCACCAGAAAGATCAAATCTGTAAACAGATGATTATTGCATTATGCTGGCGGTGAAAGTTTATTAAAGTCGCCCCTAAAGAGCTCTACGGTTACGGGGGCATATATATAATATATATATATATATATATATATATATATATATATATATATTGAGACCAAAGGTCGAAACAGCTGTCCAGTGCTCCTGATATTGCACATGGTGTATGCCGAGTTGTCTGGTCATGGTAATTTAATTCAATTATCAATTATTGATCTAATTCTCTATCTATGAAATATATATATATATATATATATATATATATATATATATATATATATATATATGTGTGTGTGTGTGTGTGTGTGTGTGTGTGTGTAAACAACTTTTTAGCTATTTTCAGCCGACAGTATATTTGGGAGAATATGTGCTTTTTAATTTTAGTCAGACCTAATTTTGAAAGTTAATTCATTTTTATGTTTAATTAAATCCCACCTAAACATAAAAATGAATTAACTTTCAAAAATTAGGTCTGACGAAAATTAAAAAAAGCACATATTCTCCCAAATATATATATATATATATTATATATATATATATATATATATATATATAATAACAGAGTATATAACAAAGTATTCCAAAAAAGAATAACGTTTCGGTTTTTAATTAACCTTCATCAAGACTTTAAGCGGGAAAGATTGTTGCCTGAATGATGATGGAAGTGAGAAATCATTTACAGGAATTTCTTCGGATACAGCTACCCAACTCCTTTTCAATTCAAAAAGTATCCATCACCGTTCAGACAACAAATTTCCCATCTTAAAATGCAGTTCTTCAGCAGAGATGACTTTGGCTCTAAATAACCCACAAAGTTTGTTATGCCATTAGCCAAAGAATCTCCTTGGTCTAGTGAAAAGGGGATAGACTGTATGACTGATACCGACTTTAGGCCACCCCGACTACTTTACTTACTTTATATGACTTCGAGTAACCACTTGTATTTAATAATGATGACTTGTTTTCACGTAGTCATATGGTTTAAAGTATTCCTATCTAGTATTAATAATTATATGGTTTCAAATAATTATTTCTATTTAATAATAGTTATCCTTATGCGTACTTTCGTATGGTTTCAAGTCACTAATAGTATTACTTAGTAAAAAATTATAGCTTCAAGTAACTATTCTTAATCCAAATAATTTACAGTTGCATGACATCAAGTTTTCCTATCAAATGCGAATATTCTACCTGACAGCATCAGACATGGCTCGTACCAAGCAGACAACCCGTAAATCCACCGGAGGAAAAGCTCCCCGAAAACAGTTGGCCACAAAGGGCGTTCGTGAAGAGTGAATTTTATAGGTGATATAACCTATGGACATAAATGGAATGCTACTATAAGTAATAGGAACAATTGTGGCTTGACACGAAGCAAATGCGAGTCAGCTCGTAACTGTATTGGTCGAACGCAATCTCCACTTTCTTTGCTGTAAATTTCTACTTCTTTTTGTTCAATGAATTTGTATACATTGTTACCAGCCGTTTGTCTTATTTTGTACCCTTAAAACCCTACAACAGTGAAGAAAACCCATCGTTACAGGCCCGGTACCGTCGCAATTTGTGAGACCAGACGTTAGCAAAAATCTACCGAGCTTTTCATCAGGAAACTTCCATTCCAACGGTTGGTTCGTGAAGTCGCCCAAGACTTCAAGACCGATCTCTGTTTCCAGAGTTTTGCTCTGATGGCTTTGCAAGAGGCTAGTGAGGCTTACTTGGTTGGTCTTTTTGAAGATACCAACTTGTGTGCCATCCACGCCAAGCGTGTCACCATCATGCCAAATGACTTCCAGCTTGCCCGTCGTATCTGTGGCGAGAGAGAGAGAGAGAGAGAGAGAGAGAGAGAGAGAGAGAGAGAGAGAGATTAAGTTCTTTCTTATTTTATCTTTTTACGTAAAACAGCCACTGGCGGAGTGAAGAAAAAAAGTATTCCTATCAAATGCGAATATTCTAAAGAGATCTTAAAGAATCCTAACATTTTAGGGTTCCATGTATGGGTTTATAGATTAAAAAATGTGTTTAAACTTTTTAAAAATGAGTTTACAAAAATTGAATACCCAAAAAGAATAAATAAAAAGATCTTCGGCATAAAATAACCCAACAAGGGTTGAAATGCCGTAAAATCCAATCAAATTTGGTTCCATTATCTAAGCTAAAGAACCTCTCGGTGGAGTAAGACCACCTTACCAGAAAAGGGGTCAAGCGTACGTATCTACCCAACCCATTCGCTACGGACAGGATGTGGTAGTACCTGTTAGGGTCCCATCTATGTGTAAAATAGATTAAAAATGAGTTTAAAAATGAGTAAAAAAATGAGTTTAAAAACTTGAATACCCAACAAGAATAGATAAAACAAATAAACGTCTTCGGTATAAAATAACCCAACAAGGGTTGGCATGCCGCAAAATCCAAACTGTTTTACTGTGAATATTTATCAAACCTTTGTTGGTGGCTGGGAGGGGTCTTTGTGTCCTGGGTATGGCGTTAAACGACATCTAGTGGTGAGTCTCCAATTCTGGATCTTTGGCTAGTGTGGAGTGCCCCTTCATTGTCATTACTTCCAGGTCTGGTGTGACCGGGAGTAGTAGTGCGCGTTAAGGTCTAATCTATGCATTAAATCGATAAATAAACACGAGTTAAAAAATGTGAATACCCAACAAGAATGGATAAAACAAAAATGCCTTCGACATAAAATAACCCAATATATGCTGTAAAATCAACGAACCAACGAACGAACCAACCAACCAGCTGCGAATACCCCACTGTCTTCTTCAGACTTGCAAGTTTCCTGTTAACTCCCCACTGACCTTCTCTCCTTTCCTGTCTCAATTCACCTGCCCACTTGCCATACCCTTTCTCCTTCATTCACTTTGTATAAAATAACCCAACAAGGGTTGACATGCTGTAAAATCAACCAACCAGCCAACCAACCAACCAACAGCTAATCCCCCACTGTCTTCTTCAGACTTGCAAGTTTTCTGTTCACTCCACCCCCTGGCTCTCTTCTCTCCATTCCTGTCCCAATTCAGCCCCCATCCCACTTACACTACCCTTTCTCCTTCATTCACTGGCCTTTCATGACGTCTTGCTCCTCTTTTCCCGCCTATTTATCTGAAGATTCCTTTCCATTTAGCGCATCTCACTTCAAAGCTGCCAATGAACAGGACGCTCTTCGTTAGTTCATCGAGTGGTCACCAGGGAGCGTACCAAGCCGATCGAATATTGAGCACTGCAGGATAAAAATAATCAATCAAATACCTCCCTTCCTTTCCCACGGAGGCACACACTGGTCGCTTATATATATATATATATATATATATATATATATATATATATATATATATATTGTGTATGGGTGTCTGAAAGATTATCACTTCAGTGCAAAATTCTATTTAGAAAATATGGATTTTTTAGATTACACACACACACACACACACACACACACACACATATTATATATATATATATATATATATATAGGATCTAATTAATTTATCGAACGAAATTGATATGCAAATTTCTATTTATTTAAATCTAATGCCTTACGGGTACTTTTAGGTTTGTGAGTGTATGTACGAATGAGAGAGAGAGGGGGGGAGAGCGAGAGAAAGAGGAGAGAGAGAGGAGAGAGAGGATAGATAGATAGATAAAGAGAGAGAGAGAGAGAGAGAGAGAGAGAGAGGTCGTGCACTTGCATATATACATGCATACATACATTTATTTATTTATCTATTTTATATACAGTTATATATAGAATTGGCGTGACAATTTGACAAACTATCCCAAGATTTGAGAGAGAGAGAGAGAGAGAGAGAGAGAGAGAGAGAGAGAGAGAGAGAGAGAGAGAGAGAATTGAGTAAGTATTTCATAATCTAGTACACCGATCCCAAACACTTAGATGTTATTTGAAACAAGACCGAAAGTATAAACCATTTAGTGAGAAAACCTAAATCTACGAATAAATTGTTAATTGTTAATATCAGCGGACATCGAGGGAGCATATCCCCTTTTCCCTAGCGCGCTAGACCAGGGAGATTGTTTTTGCGACTGAGGCGGAGCATTCAGTCACACTTTTTTTTCCGGTCAGTTAATTTTGAACCACATATCTTTGAGAATCTCTGTTACGCCTCAAAGATACGTGGTTCAAAGTTAACTGACCTGAAAAATGTAAAAGTTTTTAAATAAAATAACTGGTGCATTATATATTTTATTCATTTATGTATCAACACTGAACATTTCATTAAATTCGTTTAATTCCCTGATTTTTGGTATTTTTATTTTCTTTCGGGGGGGGGGGTGACATGCGATGATGGAATTTAGGTCCGTCACGTTCGATTTAACCATCTGTTGAGTCTCCACGAATTAAATCCTAAGATGCGGGGATAGGACAAGAAATTTGGCGGGACTGAGATTGAGGTATTTTGGTGGAAGTAGGATGCGCAAGGAGAAGAATGTAAGTGTTTGTTTTTGCCTGGATCGATCGTCGAGTGTACCTAGCTAGCAATAACCGTGTAGATATATGACCAGTTTTATCACCCTTCCTCCCAAAACAAAACTTTCGGCTATATGCCATGGTGTGGTGAACACCTCTGTAATTAACTTAACAGGATTTTTTTCAGGTCAGTTAACTTTGAACCACCTATCTTTGAGACATAACACAGATTCACAAATATACGTTGTTCAAAGTTAATTGACCTGAAAAAATGTAAATTTTCTAATTAAAAATATCTTGTGAATTATATCTTTTATTCATTAATGTATCAACACTGAAAATTTCATTAAATTCGGTTAATTCCCTGATTTTTGGTATTTTTTTTTGGTATCTTTCGGAGGGGTGACATACGATAGTGGAATTTAGGTCCATTAAGTAGGATTTAACCGAAGATCTTTTATTAACCCATTTGAATCCTATTGCAATATTAGAGATTTATTAAAGATGTAAAGAAGTTATTTATTTTCAATGCGCAGTACTTATTTAGTAATTATATAATATGAGTGGAAAGAAAGAAAGAAAGAAAAGAAAAGAAAGAATGAAAGAAAAGAAAAGAAAGAAAAGAATGAAAGAAAAGAAAGAAAAAGAAAAAAAGAAAGAAAAAAAAAGAATGAAAAAAAAAAAAGAAAAGAAGAAAGAAAGAAAGAAAAAAGAAAAAGAAAGAAAGAAAGAAAGAAAGAAAAAAAAAAAAAAAGAAAAAGAAAAGAAAAAGAAAGAAAGAAAAAAAAAGAAAGAAAGAAGTAAAGAAAGAAAACTCAAAGGAAATAATGATGAAAATTAGAATTAAGGGGAAAAGGAAAGAAAATGGAAACTATCCGGAATGGTTATGGAAGGGTCCGATAAGGTGGGGGGGGGTGATCTGTAGAATTGTTTCGGATAAAAGAAAAGTTGATGATTTTAGAGATCGTAAAATTGAGAATTCACAGTTGATATATTCGTGTGAGTCTGCAATGATTATATATGTAAATACCACCATGCATATATGCGTAGAGAAAGAGAGA
>CM042161.1:75835244-75847744 GCA_023376005.1 Doryteuthis pealeii | reverse complement strand
TAAACTATTCTCATTAAACAAAGAAACTAAACTATTCTCTGCCGAATCTAAACTAAACTATCTCACGCGTCCAATCACGCGCTTTCAAGGGAGATCAAGCAAAAGGTTAGTACCCGTCAACAACTGTTGGGTAACTTTCCATAGACCCTGACAAACGTAATTTGAATTTTTGTTATACAGTTTATTAAAACTTTAAGCTGGTGTTTTTTGTTCTTGTTTTGTTTTGTTTTGTTTTTTGTTTGTTTTTTTTGTTTGTTTATTTATTTTTTGGTTTATTTTTTTGTTTTTTGTTTATTTGGTTTTTTTTACGAGAAAATCAGGTTCTTTTTTTCCGTAATTTGGTTACTTGTGTTCATTCAAATCTCAGCTGAACGAGACTTCAAAACGAGAATTACGTTTAATTGAAGAAGTCTAATAAAAAAAGAAACCATGATTCGCAAAGTATTATTATTATTATTATTATTATTATTATTATTATTACCCACTTAGGTATCTATTTATTCAATTATTTCTTTTTCTTCAATTAAGGCGTCTTGAATCATTTGTCAAAGATAAACCTCCCCCCCCTCTCTCTCTCTCTCTCTCTCTCTCTCTCTCTCTCTCTCTCTCTCTCTCTCTCTCTCTCTCTCTCTCTCTCTCTCTCTCTCTCTCTCTCTCTCTCAATGATGGCGAACAGAGAAAAGAATCAATAACTTCTCATCTGCTTCTTTTTTTTCTATTTGAAATGGCGGGTAAAGGAAGTGACGTCATTGAAACTAAAAGAACGCAGAACTATCCACTGATATTTCGCTAGCAAAGAGAACGTACACGAACTCTCACACACACCAGAAAGAAATAAGATCTCTCTTCACTAAGTAAGTCTCTCTCTCTCTCTCTCTCTCTCTCTCTCTCTCTCTCTCTCTCTCTCTCTCTCTCTCTCTCTCTCTCTCTCTCTCTCTCTCTCTCTCTCTCTAATATCTCTCTCTATCCCTGAAGAACTTTCTTATCAAAGAACTCTCACTCTCACACGCACCCATTAGCGATGTCAATGTGCGTATATGACACGTATCACATTTGGTACCGTGGCCAACATAGTATTAATGTGGTACGTGCGCAACATATAGATTCACACTACGTACGCGTGCGTGAAATTACTAAAAATGTGTTATATATCCCTAATACGACATCGGGTATATAACAGACAGAGAATGTAACACCTGCACCTTATTCCAAGCCATGTCAAGCTGAAATTAGAAAAAGTGAAATTCAAAAAGGTAAAAAGAAGGAAAATTAAGCTATAAATTATGTAATTTTATGTCTCAAATGTTATTCTTTTTATTTAAAAAAGATAGAAAATATCTATTGATAATTGAGATTCGCTTCCGGTTTTTGTCTATAACAAAAACTACGTCACTGCTTACGTCACACTACCTTAAATCGTCATAACAGAATAAATACACTCAAAATTTGAGCATGCAATGTTAGACAGTCCTCATTGTTTTTTTAAAACAAGTTTTATCTATATCTGGTATTATCTATCTATATATAGTTTGTTTTATTTTAATACATATTTAAAGTTATCAGAACTAAGTTTCCATTTCAATTTTTTTATTTTTTACTCCTTTAATAAATTTGATGATTTTACTTTACTTATGATACAAACTCTCTGATATTAAATTTTCAACTCCCATCCCCTTAGGCAATATTTATTTTACGTTGCCCAGAGGGCGTTTTTTTTATTTTGCTAGTTTACATAATTTATGTAAATATTTTCTTTTATATTTTCATTGCAAAAAAATGATTAAGTAAGAGCCAAAGTGGAGTGGCATGGACAATCGACTAGCCACTAGGGTTCCATCCTTAAGTATCACGGGGTTGCTACCCATGGCCAACAAGTGGCTCCTAAAGGTGCAGTAGGTATATTCTAAAGCCCCAGCTGACAGGGCTACCAATGATTCATGTTGTCTGGATTTAATACCAAAGTCAACACACACACACACACACACACACACATATATATATATATATATATATATATATATATATATATATATATATATATATTATGGACTCTCTCGTCGATTTCGACGCATGAGGGTTCATACAATGAACACCCACACTGTTTTGTTTATAGTGGTGAAGACTTGTGTTGGACCATCCACACTTTTTTGGCACAGTCGATAGGAAAGTATTGGTGCATCAAGGGTTGCCACAAACCCGATCAACGACCGACCTCAGGAATTTTGAATTCAGAGTTATCCCTCTCCTAGACTGGTCACCTACCCAAGGTTGAAGGGCCCAGTCTGCCCTGCTATTTAACCCATAGCTGGAGGGAGAATATATGGATTCATACCTTTCCCAAGGGTATTAGCGCTATGTGAAATGCCAACAGCTTCGTCTAGGAATTGAACTCGAATCAACGAATATATATATATATATATATATGGTAGAAATGTGAGGAGGTTAATCCGACAGTATGTGGAGAAAAGTAGACAAACACGGGATGTTGTGGAAACTTGATGTTTATTGTCGACGGTGCAACGTTTCGGTCTCTTATTAGACCATCTTCAGGACTTGAATATAGTTCTTACTCCAATGATGGAAATTCTCAAAATGCTGAAAGCGGAAGGTCGTCAGTAGGGGGAAGTGTAGTTGGGGGTGGTTAGTGGATTCTTCTTCTCTCTGGAATGGGGAGTGCCGAAATGGTGAATGGTGGTACCACAGGTGTTAGATTGTGGGGATTGGTTAGCTAAATATGTGTATGTGTGTGTGTGTGTGTGTCTGTTTAATTGTTTTTTGTTTATGTGTGATTGGGAACTGGATTTGTCGTTAAGTTATATATGTGTTGTTGGTATGTTGGTGTGATTTTTTATTTTTTTATTATTATTTATTTTATTTTTTTATTTTTTTTTTTTTTTTCTAAGGTTTTGTAAGGGTAAGATTTGTTAAAATTGTAAGTGAGCATATGTATAATGTTATATACTATTATTGTTATTATTATTATTATCATATATATTATAATGTCATTCATTATTTATAAATATTTAACATTATGTCTATCTGTCTGTCGGTCTATCTAACTATCTATCTATTTAGCTTGAGTGTGTTCATGTCTATCAACCCATCTGTTTTTTTTTTCTTTATTGTGTGTCTGTTCATCTATATTTGGTCTTTCAGTCCATCTATCTATCTATCTATTTTTATTAGGTTGTTACTTATCTTTTTGTGTATCTGTCTATATATCTGAATTGAATATGTAGCTGGTATGTATGTATGAGATTCTAATTTTATTTTATTTTATTTTATTATATATCTATTTGTTTATTTTTAAATTTATTTTTTTATTTATTTTTTTTTTTATATTTTTTTTTTTTATTTTTTATTTTATTTTATTTTTTTTTTTTTTTTTTAATCTTAATATTGGTTTTATTTAAGTGAAGGGGGGTGAGATTTGTTAAAATTGTACGAGCGTGTATGTATAATGTTATATATTATTGTTATTATTATTATTATTATTATTATTATTATTGTTATTGTTATTGTTATTGTTATTAATAGTGGCAATGTTATTATTGTTGATGTTATTATGTATTATATAGCTTTGTGACATATCCATGTCTTTATCTATTTTGATTTATCTTCAATCTGTTAATTTCATCTGTGTCTGTTTGTTTGCGATGATTTGTTTGTGCTGTCTGTCTGTCTATCTATCTATTCTTTTTTTTTTTTTTTTTTTTTGTCTGTTAATATTTATCTATCTATCTATCTATCTATCTGTCTATTTAGCTTGAATGTGTTCATGTCTATCAATCTGTTGTCTATATGTGTGTCTGTTCATCTATTTTTGATCTTTCTGTCCATCTGTATGTCTGTTTATATTCTGTATGTATCTATTTTTTCTGTGTATCTGTCTATATATCTAACTAGAGTATGTTCATATCTATCTCTCTGCCTGTCTATAGTCTGTTATTAGTCTGTCTATCCATAGTCTGTTAATATCTACCTATCTATCTGTCCATATATCTGTATTTAGTCTGTTAATATCTGTCTATCTGTCAGTTCATCTATCTACCTTTAATCTGTTGGTGTCTATCTATCTGTCGATCTATCTGTTTTTTTTTTCATAAAATCTTTTTTTGTGTATGCATATTTTGAAGGGTTGTAAATGTTTGTGTGTGTGTGAGTGTATGTGTATGTGTGTGTTTATTAAGATTGTTATTGTTTGTGTTTGTTTTGTGATGTTGTTGTTGTTATTGGCTTTATGTTAAGTGTTGTCTTGTTGTCTGTTTGGTTTGTAACTATCCATGATGGTTTTACCTAGGTGTGAGGATATATTGAAGAAGCCGGATCTGGAATTGATGTTGGGAATGTTGCTAATGGCACTGGCTTCGAATATTTGTCGTAATCTTTTGTTGTGGATGTATGCGATCATGGATGCATTGCTGAAATTAAACCTATGTTGTGTTTTAAATATGTGTTGGAATAAACAGTTGTTGCTGTCACCTAATTTTATATTGCGTTTGTGCTCATATAGGCGTTTTTTTAAATTTCTGGAGGTCTCGCCTATGTATTTCCTATGGCAGTCTGCACAAGGAATCATGTATACACCGGCTTCTGATTTTACTTGTTGTCGGGAGTTTTTGTTTATTATGTTGTGTATGGTTTTGGATGCTAAACTGACTGTCTTTATGCCTAGGTTGTTAAGATTTTTGGTGATGTTGCTGTTTGTGTGGTTATTTGGTAGAATTATGTATCTGTGTGGGGAGTTGGACTGGGTGGGGTTCTGGAAATGGTTTCTGGTGTGAATTTTGAGGGCTTTGGCCTTGGCGTGTTGTATGAAGGATGTGGGATAATGGAGGTTTTGGAAGGCGTTCATTATGTGGGTGAATTCATCATCTAGGTGTTTGGGTGTGCAGATGCGGAGGGCTCTGAGGTGAAAACCTATTATAATTCCTCTTTTGGTGTGGGTGTCATGGTGAGAGTAGTAATGTATGTGGTCGTTTTTGGCAGTGGGTTTGTGATGGACTTTGAATTCTAATGTGTTGTTGTTTTTTAAAAGTAAGATGTCTAGGAAAGGTAGGGAATTGTTAGATTCTAGTTCATGTGTAAATTGTATGGTAGGTTCAATGTTGTTTAGTCTGTGTGTGATTTCGGTGATGTTTATTTCGCTCGGGTATATTATTAGTGTGTCGTCAATATATTGGAAGTACTTCCGATATATTGACGACACACTAATAATATACCCGAGCGAAATAAACATCACCGAAATCACACACAGACTAAACAACATTGAACCTACCATACAATTTACACATGAACTAGAATCTAACAATTCCCTACCTTTCCTAGACATCTTACTTTTAAAAAACAACAACACATTAGAATTCAAAGTCCATCAAAACCCACTGCCAAAAACGACCACATACATTACTACTCTCACCATGACACCCACACCAAAAGAGGAATTATAATAGGTTTTCACCTCAGAGCCCTCCGCATCTGCACACCCAAACACCTAGATGATGAATTCACCCACATAATGAACGCCTTCCAAAACCTCCATTATCCCACATCCTTCATACAACACGCCAAGGCCAAAGCCCTCAAAATTCACACCAGAAACCATTTCCAGAACCCCACCAGTCCAACTCCCCACACAGATACATAATTCTACCAAATAACCACACAAACAGCAACATCACCAAAAATCTTAACAACCTAGGCATAAAGACAGTCAGTTTAGCATCCAAAACCATACACAACATAATAAACAAAAACTCCCGACAACAAGTAAAATCAGAAGCCGGTGTATACATGATTCCTTGTGCAGACTGCCATAGGAAATACATAGGCGAGACCTCCAGAAATTTAAAAAAACGCCTATATGAGCACAAACGCAATATAAAATTAGGTGACAGCAACAACTGTTTATTCCAACACATATTTAAAACACAACATAGGTTTAATTTCAGCAATGCATCCATGATCGCATACATCCACAACAAAAGATTACGACAAATATTCGAAGCCAGTGCCATTAGCAACATTCCCAACATCAATTCCAGATCCGGCTTCTTCAATATATCCTCACACCTAGGTAAAACCATCATGGATAGTTACAAACCAAACAGACAACAAGACAACACTTAGCATAAAGCCAATAACAACAACAACATCACAAAACAAACACAAACAATAACAATCTTAATAAACACACACATACACATACACTCACACACACACAAACATTTACAACCCTTCAAAATATGCATACACAAAAAAAGATTTTATGAAAAAAAAAAACAGATAGATCGACAGATAGATAGACACCAACAGATTAAAGGTAGATAGATGAACTGACAGATAGACAGATATTAACAGACTAAATACAGATATATGGACAGATAGATAGGTAGATATTAACAGACTATGGATAGACAGACTAATAACAGACTATAGACAGGCAGAGAGATAGATATGAACATACTCTAGTTAGATATATAGACAGATACACAGAAAAAATATACATACAGAATATAAACAGACATACAGATGGACAGAAAGATCAAAAATAGATGAACAGACACACATATAGACAACAGATTGATAGACATGAACACATTCAAGCTAAATAGACAGATAGATAGATAGATAGATAGATAATATTAACAGACAAAAAAAAAAAAAAAAATAGATAGATAGACAGACAGACAGCACAAACAAATCATCGCAAACAAACAGACACAGATGAAATTAACAGATTGAAGATAAATCAAAATAGATAAAGACATGGATATGTCACAAAGCTATATAATACATAATAACATCAACAATAATAACATTGCCACTATTAATAACAATAACAATAACAATAATAATAATAATAATAATAACAATAATATATAACATTATACATACACGCTCGTACAATTTTAACAAATCTCACCCCACTTCACTTAAATAAAACCAATATTAAGATCTAAAAAAAAAAAAAAAATGAATAAATAAAATAAAATAAAAAATAAAAAATAAAAATCTTTTAAAAAATAAATATAATAAAAAAAATAAATAAATTTAAAAAATAAACAAATAGATATATAATAAAATAAAATAAAATAAAATTAGAATCTCATACATACATACCAGCTACATATTCAATTCAGATATATAGACAGATACACAAAAAGATAAGTAACAACCTAATAAAAATAGATAGATAGATGGACTGAAAGACCAAATATAGATGAACAGACACACAATAAAGAAAAAAAAAACAGATGGGTTGATAGACATGAACACACTCAAGCTAAATAGATAGATAGTTAGATAGACCGACAGACAGATAGACATAATGTTAAATATTCATAAATAATGAATGACATTATAATATATATGATAATAATAATAATAACAATAATAGTATATAACATTATACATATGCTCACTTACAATTTTAACAAATCTTACCCTTACAAAACCTTAGAAAAAAAATAAATAAATAAATAAATAAAAATAAAATAAAATAAAATAAAATAAATAATAAATAAAAAAATAAAAATCACACCAACATACCAACAACACATATATAACTTAACGACAAATCCAGTTCCCAATCACACATAAACAAAAAACAATTAAACAGACACACACACACACACATACACATATTTAGCTAACCAATCCCCACAATCTAACACCTGTGGTACCACCATTCACCATTTCGGCACTCCCCATTCCAGAGAGAAGAAGAATCCACTAACCACCCCCAACTACACTTCCCCCTACTGACGACCTTCCGCTTTCAGCATTTTGAGAATTTCCATCATTGGAGTAAGAACTATATTCAAGTCCTGAAGATGGTCTAATAAGAGACCGAAACGTTGCACCGTCGACAATAAACATCAAGTTTCCACAACATCCCGTGTTTGTCTACTTTTCTCCACATATATATATATATATATATATATATATATATATATATATATATATATATATATATATATCAACGAATATATATATATATATATATATATATATATAATATATAGTCATCCACAGCTTACCGCTCGGCTATGATCACCCACAAAATGCGAAGGGGATTTTAACTGTTTTAATACACACATCTGTATGTATGTAAACGTCGCCATAGAGTGTTCCGTCCCTTTTATAGGAGAGCGTTGCGTTTACGCTTTAGAGAGAGAGAGAGAGAGAGAGAGAGAGAGAGAGAGAGAGAGAAAGAGAAAGAGAGAAAGAGAAAAGAGAGAGAAATGATTAGAGATAGGGCGAGATGATATGATGATGGTCTTACTTTTTAACTTCTGCTTCTACTGGTTCTAACTCGTCGACCATTTTCTCTGGTCTAACTTCTTTTCAGAACTTCTGCTGGGATTCATTCTTCTTTGTGCTGGGCTGGACATTGCTTGTTTTAATATTCAATTAACAAACTAAGTCCTGGTTGTTTCTTCTTGTTGGGCTTACTTCTCTTCAGAGCTTCTGCTGGGGTTCATTCTTCTTTGTGCTGGGCTGGACATTGCTTGTTTTAATATTCAATTAATAAACAAGACTTTTTGTTTCTTGATCAAGCTTTATTTCTCAACCCTACCGCGGGAGGAGATCGGCTCAGAGCGACGACCTACGTGTCCGTTCGCTATGAAATCTCTGCCGAATCTAAACTAAACTATCTCACGCGTCCAATCGCGTGCTTTCAAGTGGTCTAGCAAAAGTACCCGTCAACAACTGTCAGGTAACTTTCCATACACCCCATCATTCTAAATCTAATGGACCCAAATTAAAATTCTAGCTACAGGTACGTTCATAATTTATAAGCAGCGCATAAATTATGTAACAAATGTAATTACCTGCTTAAGCAGAGTTTCGTGTTGCTCTTGGTTTAGTGTGTCCGGAATTATACGTGAAAGCTTTCGTCTTGTGTCGAATAGTGTATGACGAGGAATTTGCCGCTGGCATGACGTCAGACTCTTGGCGGGTGTTCTTGCTCCTACCACATTCTGGTTGGTTGGTTGGTTGGTTGGTTGGTTGAATTTTACGGCATGTCAACCCATGGGTTATTTTATGCCGAAGACGTTTTATCTTATTCTTTCTTGTTAGGCATTCTTTTTTTTTTTTTTCAAAATCAATTTTTTAACACATTCAAAAACTTATTTCCTGATCTATAAATGTACTCTCTACTCTCTTTCTCATTATATTTTTCTGTGTAGAATGTCCTTTTTCTTCCCTTTCATTTTTTTATCAAAAACAGAATGGTCCATTATTTAGCTGAGGTGACGACACTCATAAGAAATAGAATTCGGCGGATAAGGAACGGCATATAATCAGTATTTACATTTTGCATTTCATCTCGGACGATTTGGAGAGTCTCGTTTTTAACCAGAGGGTGTTCTAAGATTGTAAGATGATAATGCACATACAAATAAGGAATATATGGTTCACCCATTCAGCTCTGGGTAAATAACTGAGATTAGGAGTTAGCAAAGCGAATAATATTTTTTAAAATAAATACAGCCTGACGAAGCCTTAAATCATTTTGTAAGATTTCTAAGAAAGCGAATGTTTGACCTCATTTAAACTACGGATTGCTGGTTGTGAAATTTAACATAGAAATACGTTTCAAATTCTCCCCCCCCCCTCTCTCTCTCTCTCTCTCTCTCTCTCTCTCTCTCTCTCTCTCTCTCTCTCTCTCTCTCTCTCCAGGGAAACTAACTTTATATAACGAGGAGGTAGTCAAGACATACATAGAGGGGAAGAAAGTGATAGTCACAGAGTAAAGTAAGAGATTGGTCGGTTTTTGACTTAATTGCAAATTACGACTAATTAGAACCAATTGAAACGATTTTTTTTTCAAGTATAATTCAATCCTAAAAGTAAGGAATAATTTAGTATAATTTTTCGTGCCATTAAACTAAACAGTAAAAAAAAAACCTTTAGGAAGCAAAAGTTGATTAACTCAGTTTTTAGTATAATATATATATATATATATATATATATATATATATATATATATATATATATATAATAAAATAATATATAAAGGTTTTACACATCTATTTATTAGGTGACAAAGGAACATTCACGACCATATTGGTTTCATGCGAGGCAATCATCAGGTGAAACATCTTCATGTAAAACCTTTATATATTTATTTTATTATATTATATAACAGCTCTATTTTATATTGAGCACTCTACCAATAATACTGCCTTTGGTACGCCATTCCAGCAAAAGCTGAAACAGTGACTATCCCACACTATATATATATATATATATATATATATATATATATATATATATATATATATATATATACTCTGTGTTTTCAAAACAATGCATTGATGTCTTTTATTTGGATTTGAATTGTGTTGCCCTGAAAATTTGAATTTTAAAATTATCAACAGTTAAACAAATGTGATACGGCAATCCTGTAAATCATCTGTGTCATTGAATTCATAAAATACAACACAAAAAAAGATTTGATGTTTGAATGAGGTTAACAGAAGATAATCATTTCAACTGTTTGATACTAAAATACTTGAGATGTCATATATGTATGTCCTCAATACTTAAGCTGTTCTGGCTTGTACAATTAAGAAACACAAGTATCAATATGTAGATAGAAAATCATTTTTTTATGTAGCTTTTTATATTTTTATTTTATTTTCTATTTTAAATATATTTATTTTGAATTTATATATTTATATTTATTTTGAATTTATATATTTATATCTATTTATATATGAATTCAATTTATATATTCAATTTATTTGAAGAATAATTTTTTTTTAATTCAATTTATATATTTATATTTTGAATTCATATTTTTTATTTTATTTCTATTGTATATTGTATTTTTTATTTTATTTTTATTGTATATTGTATATTTTATGTAGATAGGAAAATATTTGTTGTTAATCGAAATCAAGAAATAAAATACATGTAAAAGTAAAATTGATAACATTTTTCTTTCATCTTAAAATTTTACAAAGGAATTTGTTTTGTTTTGTTTTCACAAGAACAGTTCATTGACATTGTTCTACTGCGTACTATAAAAAGTAATGGTTATTTTTTATAAGTCTAATATAATCAAAGGAAATATGTCCAAGGTGACCTAACAAATAGATAAATAATACTCTTGGGAAAGGTATGGACACTCTCAAAATCCTAGCTATTTTCCCCATTAGATGCAGTTTAGTGACATACGTAGAGCTACTCGGCTATGGCTTAAATAGTAACACTACTGTTCTTCTACAAGGATGGCTCACTCTTACCTGATAAATTATTTATTTATTTCCGTACTAACACTAAGCCTAACCCTAACCCCGTCTTCTTTTTTCCTAGTAGATTAATAAATAAATAAATAATTTTAACAGTCAAGAATGGTTCCCCTTTGTTTATGTTAGACTTATAGGAAATAGCCCATATTTCTATATACACACACAAATTTAGATAAATATATATACATATATACATACATATATATAATAGATAAATATATGCATACATATATACATCTACACCGCTCTGTCGGCTGGGGTGTTAGAATGCACTGACTGTACCTCTGCAGAGGGGTAAGACTCTCCTATCGGTCAAGGTGGTTCCCCTTTGTCTATGTTAGACTTATAGGAATTAACCAAAGTAGTTTTGTGAGCCACATGCGGACCGCGGACCGTAGACCGCGTGTTTTGCACTTCTGTTTGAGACTTCGACTTTTCTACATTATAAAAAACATCCAACTTGTCGGGAACGATAGTTCCTTACAGTCTGTTATTTGAGGGTCTTTTAACCCCTTCCCTCTTTTGTTGGATTCAAATTCCTAGTGCTATGCCATCGGTGGGATATCTACCGAAAATAGCACCTATGTGGATTAAAATTGAAATAAAATTAGAAAAATAAAAAAAATAACTATCTACCAGACAGAAAGCAGCCCATTTTTATGCATAGATTTTGATATTGTTTCTGCTTTTTTTTTTTTTTTTTTTTTTTGGGGGGGGGTCTTGTTTTTTTTTGTTTTTTTTTAATTTAGTTAAATATGAATATATATATATATATATATATATATATATATATATATATATATATATAAGAAAATAGAAAAAAATAGAAAAAAAATAGAAAAATTATAAATTAAAACAGAAAATATAAATATGAACAATGTATGAAGACAGAAAAAAGGAAATATGTCCAAGGAGACATAACAAATAGATAGATAATACTCTTGGGAAAGGTATGAACACTCTCACAATCCTAGCTATTTCCCCATTAGATGCAGTTTAGTGACATATGTAGGGCTACTCGGCTATGGCTTAAATAGTAACACTACTGTTCTTCTGCAAGGATGGCGTTGGCATTAAATAACCCACGAAATTTGATATGGCATTAGGAAAAGAAAACAAATCAACCAATACATGAAGAAGCGTCATTTCGCACTCTTGAGTTTTCTCGACCGTTTCACTTTCGTTTGTTTATTATTATTATTATTATTATTATTATTATTATATTATTATTAT
>CM042161.1:75820244-75830244 GCA_023376005.1 Doryteuthis pealeii | reverse complement strand
CACACACACACACACACACACACACACATATATATATATATATATATATATATATATATATATATATATATATATATACATATATACATATACCCATATATATACATATATATATACTTATACATATATATATGCATACATATATATATGCATACTTATATATATATATATATATATATATATATACATATATATATATATATATATATATATATATATATATATATATATATATATGAGCAGAATGGGACAGATAGATAGGTTCAGCCATTTTCTTACTTTCTTTTGGTTATAGACGATGTTTCTGTTTGTTTTCTTCTTCTGAGAAAACTATTTCGTCCGCAAATCATCAAAGACGCCCAAAAAACAACAAAATCCCCCCCCACCCACACACCCACACACCCACCCCTATCCAGGCACCCACACACCCACCCACACACCTAAAAACAAAAGAAAAACACAACATAAAAACACTGCAACAAAATTAGAAGAAGAAGAAAAAGAACAAAAAAAACAACAACAGCAAAAACCCCCAACAAAACATTCCAGCCAAAACGCCAACACAAGGCGGCGCAACATCTTCCGACTTTGGGGTCTGCTTGTTCACGTGGGAAACTCTTCAACGTAAACCCGGGCCCCGCCAATATCAGGATCGCCGGTTCGCGTCATGCTTGAAGTACCATGGCGATTTTTTTCCACCTGAATACGCAATGAACGCAGCCAATTGCACAGTAAAACAAACAGAGAGTTTCCTTGGGGGACGGTGAGTGGGGAGCTTAATGTTGAACACGTCAATATTTGCCTTTCAGAGGAATGGGCTTGAAACTCCAAACTTAACGCCTCTAAGGGAAATATGCAGAGTTAGTCATAAGATCAGTATTTAACAGATACCAGGATGGTGAGGCTCGTTATCAAAAACATATATATTCGCGAAATTTGAGACCGTGGTGTAATGGTGTTTTTTTTTTTTTTTGTTTTGTTTTGTTTTTTAGGTGTGTGGGTGTGTGCAGTCGTAGGAAATGGACTCGTCGACCCGAGTTCAAATCCTGCACAAAGCTACAGTTCACATAGCGCTAATAGATAGATAGATAGATAGATAGATAGATAGATAGATAGATATTGATTTCACTAATTTATTCAATTTTATAACTAATTTTAATTACGAAGGAAAGAGTAAAAAATTATCCGTACCTTGGCCATAACATATCTTTATTATTGTCAAACTGCGTGCTTATAGATGGCACTGTTGTGATTACGAGATTGAAGTTTGAGCCTGATCGCACCATTTTGCTTTCTGTCTTTACATTGTAAACATTCAGTTTATTTCAATGGGGAAAATTGATTTGATATATGAACTACGGACGGAGTTTGAAACACCGTTTTGATGGTATAATTTGGTTTCTTTGTTTAATGGCATATCAACGTTTGTGGGTTAGTTAATGCCGATGCCATTCTTGTAGAAGAACAGTAGTAGCATTATTTAACCTATAGTTGGGGGGCAGGGGAATTCATACCTTTCTCAAGGATATTAATCCGAAACCGTGCCTAATAACGCGACCCGAGTTCAAACTCGCAGTCCAGCACGTTAGCCCCTAAACCTTTAATGGTATACAGATAGATATAAATAGAATTATATATATATATATATATATATATATATATATATATATATATATATATATAGTCAAGCATTTCAACAACGCAATCTAGAAAACAATCAGAAACTAAATGGATTCTAAAATTACAAACACACGTGAAGGGATTGAACGCAGACATTGGAATTCTCTGTTATTATAAATATTTCACAGACGCTGCCGCTGTTGATAACAACAGAGACAAAAAAGCCGTTAAACAGGAATAACATTCATTTGATAAAGGGTATCTAACGAACCTGAAAATTTATGACAAAAAATAATAATAAAAAAATAGGTGAATCCAATACTCCATAATATCGAGTTCATTCATTTATATATTTTTAATGCTTCGTAATAACGCCCAACTTTAAAAAAAAAATATATATATATAAGGTAGCGTGGACATGGAGTCAACAGCACGTGGTCATTGTTAAGTATGTTATAAAATATTAAAATTTGAAGGCAATACAATGCGTATAAAAATAAAAAAAAAAAAAAATTTTAAAAATTAAAAAAAACATATTTTTGTTTTTATTTTTTATACGCATTGTATTGCCTTCGAATTTTAATATTTTATAACAGCACGCGGTCATTGACAGTTTCTCGCTGATGCGATCGTCAGACCAATATGTACATTTAACAACACTCTCCCACCTCTAAGCCATATAATCAAGAACCACTGGATCATTTTTAAAATAAATTCCGAACTAAAAGATATTTTTCAAGGGCCGGGTATAGTGAGCTGTAGTCGACCTGATTACCTAAGGGAAATGATAGGAAGGAACAATATACTAGACAATAAAGTAATCAACATGATAATCAATAATTAATTCAATGATTAATTATAATTAATTCAATGATAATCAATGATTAATCAATAATTAAGGTTGATAGACAAAACACTTAATATGGTACAGCACATGGATAAACAGGTACATAATACATAGAGGTGTACATAAACATACATACAAAAGTAGAGATAAAGACACATTCATGAATGGTAAAAAGATAAACATAAAAGCCACAGACATGAGTCTCGGAATAGTCCATGCTGTGTGAATCACTTACAGTAATGTAAGGGGAGCCAAAGCCCCAACAAGAGGGGGGTAGACCAGAGTCTAACCCATAGTGGTGTCTCGTGGGTCGAGCAACCAGAAAAGAGAAAGAGACGTTCAAACCAGCCGCTTGAATATAAACGGCCCCTAGCGGGAACCAGCGAACTAAACAGGCAGACAACTCCCCAGGCAAATACGAAACTAACGCCACACTGCAAACACATAAAAACAACTAACTCATTTACTAGCTCCACAAATAAAAAGACCTTTAAAATTTACCACGAATCAAATTGCAGAAGTAAAAATGTAATTTATTTACTAGACTACACACGCTGCGGAAAACAATATGTCGGAAAGTCAGAATTGCCATTTTATTGTAGGCTCAACAATTCAAGATACCGGATAAGGTCAATGGATCACAGCAAATTAATACTAGTAGAACAACATTTCCGGTCAAACGATTACGATTTTAACAGAGATACGAAATTCACAATCCTTAAAAGAATTGAAAAAGATACCAACATTAAATTTGTAATCGGAAACCATGAATACAGATGGATCAAAAGACAAAAAAGTTTTCATCCATTCGGACTTAACATAAAACTTGATACACAATCATGGCAATAAAAAAAGGTAGCAATAAAAAAGGCAAACAGATTGACCACCCAATTTCAAAAAGACAACTCCCAAACCTAATTGAAAATTCATCAGCCAGGTAACCACACCCGACATACGCACACGCACACATACACACACACACTCACACACACACACACACACACACACACATATATATATATATATATATATATATATATATATATATATATATATATGAGAAGTAAAAAAACAAACAATTGTGTTTGATATGGCTTTTTTAGACGACAATTTTTGGGAGAATATGTGCTTAATTGAAGTCCTGCCTAATTTTGAAAATTAATTAATTGATAATTAATGAATTAGGCGGGCATACCTATTCAAATGTAAGGCTAAACAAATCGAGAAAAACATACAGAGATTGATTTTTCTCGATTTGTTTAGTCTTACATTTGAATTCATTAATTATTAACTAATTAATTTTCAAAATTAGATACGACTTCAATTAAGCACATATCCCCCCCATAAAAAAAAATATATATATACAACTTTTTAAAATAACTTCATTCAAACGAATTTAACGAAAAAGATGTTTTTTACTGAACAGATGGACTCGCCACTTTTAATACATATTCTCTGTCCGGATTATTGTGGTTTTCAAACACTTTTTAAAACTTTCTAAAAACAATTTCTTTCACAATAATTTTTTTCCTGACGATGATCTAAGGTTGATAATAGTTGAGAACAATCCAAAAATAACCTAAAAGAAATATTCCTGTTTGTCTTATCACTTTTTGTTCATCTCTTATGACATTTCTCGTTTAGTGAAAGTTTGTATTGCTAATTGTTTGTACTTATTTGTTCTATGTTTGTATGAATCCGTTTAGCACCGGATGCTGGTGCTTAATAAATGTTAAGCACACCATTCTTCTGGGTATCTTTCCACCTCGCGATACAACAATGTATGGAGACAGAAAAAAGGGAATATGTCCAAGGAGACATAACAAATAGATAGATAATACTCTTGGGAAAGGTATGAACACTCTCACCATCCTAGCTATTTCCCCATTAGATGCAGTTTAGCGCCATACGTAGCGCTACTCGGATATGGCTTAAATAGTACCACTACTGTTCTTCTGCGAGGATGGCTTAGGCATTAAATAATCCACGAAATTTGATATGGCATTAGGAAAAGAAAACGAATCAATGAAGGAGTGTCATTTTGCACTTTTGAATTTTCTCGGCCGTTTCACTTTCGTTTGTTTTTTATTATTATTTATTATCATTATTATTTTTTATCATTATTATTATTATTATTATTATTATTATTTACCTGACAAGTTAAAGCGACAATTCTTCCAGTCTGTGGTTATATCAGTACTGCTGTATGGCTGCACTACTTGGACCCTAACGAAGCGCATTGAGAATAAGCTAGATGGGACCTGCACAAGAATGCTGCGTGCAGTCCTGAACAAGTCGTGGAATCAGCACCCCACAAGGAAGCAGCTGTATGGCCATTTGCCCCCCCCCCTCTCACAAACTATCCGAGTGAGACAGGCTAGGCACGCAGGACACTGCTGGAGAAGCAAGGACGAGCTCATAAGCGACGTTCTCCGGTGGAAGCCGACACATGGACATGCTAGTGTGGGCCGTCCACCAAGGACGTACATTGATCAACTATGCGAGGATGCTGGTTGCCGCGCAGAGGACCTCCCGGGGGCAATGAATAATAGGGAAGGTTGGCGAGAGATTGTCATCGATATCCGTAATACAGACGCGATATGATGATCATGATGATGATGATGATTATGATGATTATGATGATGATGATTTTATTATTATTATTATTATTATTATTATTATTATTATTATTATTATTTACTCCTTTTGAGTTTTCACATCAGCATTAGCTGATGGTCTTTCACTGGAGTCTGAGTGACAGCAAGTCTCCTCAGGTCTCCAGAACTCTTCTGAGTATTATTATTATTATTATTATATTATTATTATTATTATTATTATTATTATTATTATTATTATTTATTTTTGTCTTTATTCTGTTTCTTTATTCTTATTTTTTATTCTTTATTTTTTAGCGATATTCAGTGAATTCTTATACCTTAAAATAAGACGATTAAAAGCGATAGTTGGGTTTGAGAAATGACATACACTAGAGAAACTGATTAAGGGAAGTTTGCGCTATTTTTTTTTTTTTTTTTTTTAAGAAAACCACTGTAATTGGTGGGACTGACATAAGTATACACTGGAAAAAAAACTTATTAAGGAAAATATGTTCTGACACCTTTTTAAAGAAAACTACTGTTTGTTGCAGGCCTGGTAAGACTGTAGAGATTGATGAAAGCCATTTTGTAAGACGAAATTATCATAAGGGTAGATTGACAAAACAACATCGGGATTTCGGACTGATATGCCGCGAGACAAGACAAAATAAAAAAAAAAACATTATAACATTCAAGCAGATATTATAGATTCATATCTTTTTTATTGATATAGTTATTTACTAAGCTTAGCTTAGATGTGGCACAAGGCCAAGAATTTTGGGCACCCAGTGAGAATTGAACTCACTAACAATGGTCTGTTCATCTAGCTTTCTAACAATTACACCACGTGAGGTGCCCAGACTAATCTTGGTATAGTTATTTACTAAGCTTAGCTTAGATGTGGCACAAGGCCAGAAGTATGGGGAGCCCAGTGAGAATTGAACTCACTCAATCGTCTGCTTATCTAACTCGCTAACCATTTCACTACGGAGGTGCCCATTTTTTTTCTATAGTTGACTCACAATAAAGCATTTTTAAACCCAGCAATCGCTTCATGGTCTTTTTTTTTTTTTTTTCAAAGTTATAACAATTTACTGAACACTGCTCCAAAAAACACAAAACTGTCGAGAAAGTTCAAGAGTGCCAATAATGTTATGGTGTAATCGTTGCAAACTAGTCTCGCAGATCTTTACGGGTGAGTTCCTCCATCTGCAAAAACCTCTAAAGTATGCTTGATTTAAAAAAAAATATTTGCCGCCTCCCATGACGCAACGGTTAGCAAGCAACACTAGCTGTAATAAGTAATTGAGAGTTACCGCCCCTACTTTATGATTATCTCCCCTTTCGGAGAACTCTTTAGCAAATACTAATCTATTTAAACTCACGATACGCGTAACAATTATTCTAAGCAGCGGTTTAGCTCAGTCAGTAAAGCACTTGCCTAGGAATCACAAGGTTCCAGGGTCAATACCGGCCCTCGCCAACTCTGTGTATGAGTAGCACATGGATCTGTGCTGTAAAGTGATGAGCTGATCGTAGATGTAGCGCTAAAAACGATGAAAAGGGGATAGACTCCCTCGCTGTCTGGCTGATACCGACATTAGACCACCCGTCTACTTTGCTTTTATTCCGTCGTTATCATATGGTGTACAAAAAAACTAAGTGTTCTTTTTCAACAAAGGAAAAGCGGATACGATGAATTAACCGAACCTGTATCAGTGCTACTGTACGGCTGCACCACTTGGACCCTAACAAAGCGCCTAGAGAATAAGCTACATGGAAGTTGCAGAAGAATGCTGCGTGTGATCTTAAACAAATCGTGGAAGCAACACCCTAGAAAAAAAATCTGTGCGGCCACCTTCTGCCTATCACACAAACAATACGAATGAGACGAATAAGAAATGATGGACACTGTGGGAGAAGCAGGGATGACCTCATGTGACACTCTCCTGTGGAAACTTGCACATGGGAATGTCAGTGTGGACCGCCAGCAATTTGTCATTACACTAGCAAAGTATTGTTAGCGAGTTCGATTCTCACTGAGGGCTCCACACTTCTGGCCTTGTGCTAAAACAAAGATGAGCTTATTAAATGACAAATAGCAGCAGCAGCAGCAGAAAAGATGGATCACTATTTCTTGTGTGTTGTCGAATTGGGGATCTCATAGAAGTAGGCATTCCAATGCGTTAACCATTGTGCTATGGACCGGAACTGTGCACGTGACGCATTGAGTTGTGTATGAGTGTGTGGGGGGAGAGGAGCCGAACAAAAAAAAATGGAGGCACTCGAAAGGGGGCTGAGGGAAGCTAATTGAGTAACGAAACGAAGCAACCAGTACTTCAAGGTAGTTGAAGTGTTATTAGGGGTCGACTAAACATAGCAACAAGCCAGCAAAGGGGAAATAACTCTGCAGCAGCTTAAATAATTACTTCCAGGGTTTTTAATTGGTCGTAGCTACAAAGGGAAAGCCACCCTCTACCCTATGCATCATATCTCCGATAAATTCTCTCTCTCTCTCTCTCTCTCTCTCTCTCTCTCTATATATATATATATATATATATATATATATATATATATATATACCCAATATACCCAACTTGTTGGTAAATCCTCGCGGTGAGAAAAAAACCAGCAAATAGTTTGATTGTAAATATATACTACCAAACCGGGAAGAAAAAAAATTTTGGGGGAACAAAGAAAAGACCAAGATAATCGTACCAACAAAAAATAATCTATTAGTACAATATTTTGGCCAAAAGAAAAAACAATTTATATGCATATATATATATATATATATATATATATATATATATATAAGATATATATATATTCATACAAAACCGCCAGGAGACTAAAGCTAATAAGTAAAAAGTGCTCAATACCTAAGTAGAGCAAATAATAAAGATAAATCTAATGAGTCAGACGAACCTACTAAAAGTTTCGCTTAATACTCTTCGGGGCTAAGATCTGACATTATTATTTTTTATTTCTTTATATATATATATATATATATATATATATATATATATATATATATATATATAAAAGTAATAGCTTCTCCAAGTACAGAAACCTTGCTGGAAAATGGTTTTACAAATATTAAGAACTGTTTGGTTAGAACTGTCAGGTACTATCACTACGGGTTCGAGTGGGCCTGGGAGTCATGGCAATGAAGGCGTACTCCACACTCCCCAGAGCTCCAGAATTGGAACCGTACTAGTTGTAGTTTAGCGTCATGCCCAGAACACTAAGACCCTCAACCACCGCCTTCTAGCACATATATGATAAAAAGGGTTGGGGGTTTTACCATTGGGACAATAGGCCCGTGACAATTATATAGGTGCTAAGGGCTTGACGTGACCTATTGCTCGATCGAAGGGGCCACTCCAAGTGACCGTCAAACCTTAGTAAGGACCAAAGTGAAGTATTGCATGTCATGGACTGCTCATCTAGTAAGATTCCTTCACGGGGTTCCACCCACGGCCAACTAGTGGTCCCATTGAGGAGGTCTTACCCATCTGCAGAGGTACAGTCGGTATATTCTACAGCCCCACCGACAGGGCAAGCAAAACTGGTAATAAGTGAAAGTACTGTGAGGTGTAAAGAGGGAGAGGGGATTGAAGAAAGATTTTTGGACTCATAACGTAAGGTCATTTTAAAAATAATTTAATTTTAATTCAATTTTAAAATGTAGTAATTCAAAATCTATTAATAATGGAGATTCGCTTCCGGTTTTTGTCTGTAACAAAAATTACGTCACTGCTTACGTCACATTACCCAAAATCGTCATAACATAGAATAAATACACTCAAAATTTGAATATGCAGCATTAGACAGTCCTCATTGGTTTTTAAAACAAGTTTTAATAAATACATGACTGGTATTATATATCTATATATAGTCTGTTTTATTTTAATACATATTCAAAGTTTACATTTCAAATTGTTTTATTTTTTTAATCCTTTAATGAATTTGATGATTTTACTTACTTAGGGTACAAACTCGCTGACATTGATTTTTTTACTCCCACCCCTCAGGCAATATGTTTCAAAAATCTATCTTTACATCGGGTATTTTTTATTTTGTACTAGTATAGATAATAACATTTTCTCTCGTTTTAAAATAACCTAAAGATAATACCTATTAATAATGGAGATTCGGTATCTATCTGTCTGTAACTGAAACTTCGTCACTGCTTTCGTCACAATACCGAAAATCGTTAATACTTAGAATAAAGAATAACCTTGTATTATTTATCTTATTGATAAAAAATAAATAAAATCTGTTTCTTATAATTCAACATTTGAATCCTCTCCATTGTGATAATGACAATTTAAATAAACAAATTATGAAATTAATTAATAAGTTGTATTATTACTTTAAATGAAAAAATTATTTGTGAAATTTGTAATCAATTTTTAAAATTATTTTTTTTACTCTTGACCTTTTTTTAGTAACAAGTTAACTAAAAAGTTTACAAATAAATAAATACCTAGGATTTTGTGTAAAATTTATGTGTAAAATATTCAAAATAATTATCAATTAATAATTAATAATTAATAGATGCATACAACATTTTATTTGAGGGGAACAGAACTAAGTTTCTATTTCAAATTGATTTTTTTAAATAAATTTGTTGGTTTTACTTACTTATTATACAAACACTCTGACAATGAATCTTTAACTCCCACCCACTCAGACAATATATTTTAAAAATCAATTCTTACGATACCCGGAGGGTATTTGTTTTTTTGTTTTTTGTTCTTTTTTTTTGGGGGGGTTGTGGGTTTTTTTTCTTTATTTGTTTGTTTTTCTTAAGGGGTGGGGGGTTTTTTGCTACTTCATTTCGAGTATTTTCTTAGACACAGAAAAGACTACTAATCTCAAGTAAAATTATTAATTTATTGTTAGATTTCACGTGTATTAATGCGTGCTA
>CM042161.1:75812744-75815244 GCA_023376005.1 Doryteuthis pealeii | reverse complement strand
TCTATCGAAATATATCCCTTGTGTATACAGTGATGTATTGGTGTAATGGCTAGAGTTCAAATCCTGGACGAGGCTGTTAGCATTTCGCATAGCACTAATAGCTAAATATAAATCCATTTATTCTCCCTCCAGCTATGGGTAAATAGTAGGACAGACTGGGCTCTTTAACCTTGGATAGGTGACCAGTCTAGGAGAAGGAAAACTCTGAATTCAAACCTGTTTAACTCCGCTTAAGAAATTGACCTTGTGTCGTATTCTGCTCGTGCAGAGGGGTTGTTTTATATATATATATATATATATATATATATATATATATATATATATATATATGAAGTGTTTGAGATGCCGATAGCCGACAATTTATGGGAGATTATGTGCTCAATTAAAGTCATACCTAATTTGAGAATTGATTGATTATAATTAAATGAATTAGGCGTGCATATCGGTTTAAATGTAAGGCGTAAACAAATCAAGAAAAAATCTATTTGTTTACGCCTTATATTTAAACCGATATGCACGCCTAATTCATTTAATTATAATCAATTAATTCTCAAATTAGGTATGACTTTAATTAAGAACATAATCTTCCCCCAAAACAAATATATATATATATATATATATATATAAGGTTAAGTAAACAAACAAATGTGTTTATTTTTATATGGCTTTAAGCCGACAATTTTTTGAGGATATGTGCTTAATTGAAGTCGTACCTAATTTTGAAAATTGATTAGTTAATAATTATTGAATTTTAGGCGGGCATATATGTTCAAATGTAAGGCTAAACGAATCGAGAAAATGTCAATCCCTGAATGTACATTTCGAACTATTAGGTCTCATCAGCAAGGTTATAGACATGGGAGACTGCTCCGTGTCATTAATTATTAACTAATTAATTTTCAAAATTAGGTACGACTTCATTTAAGCACATATCCTCCAATATATATATATATATATATATATATATATATATATATATATATATATACCAAATACCCCCTTTGGATCTTTCCAATAGTAGTGGTAGAGAAAAAAGGATGGAAAACAGATTTTATGGTGATTTCCGAAAATGAAATGCAATAATGAAGCCATTAGCTGTTCCCTTACCTTTGATAGTTGACACATAAACACTGTTGGGGGGCAAAGCGGACTGGTTTTCAACCCTAGACCTAAGGTGTGGGTATTGGCAGGTAGCATTGGATGAAGCAGACCAAGAGAAAGCCTTTCTGATCAACATCCGCCCTGTCGTCTGATAAGTGTCTCCCGATTATTCGGCTGGTCACGTCAAGCCCTAGTACCTATATGACTGTCCTGATGGAGGCGTGTGGTCTAATGGTTAGAGTCGTAGGAAATGGACTCGTCAACGCGAGTTCAATTCCTGGACAAAGCTGTTGGAATTTCACATGGCGCTAATACCCTTGGGAAAGGTATGAATCCAATTCTCCCTCCAGCTATGGACAAATAGCAGAGCAGACTGGACTCTTTAACCATGGCTAGGTAACCAGTCTAGGAGAAGGAAAACTATGAAATCAAACCTGTTAAACTCCGCTTAAGAAATTGACCTTGTGTCGCATCCTGCTCGTGCGGAGGGGTTGGTAATATATATATATATGACTGTCCCGATGATATTTCCCTTATGGCAAACCCCCCAACCTTTTTTATTATATACGTGCTAGAAGTTGATGACTGAGGGTCTTAGTGTTCTGTGTATGGCGTTACACTGCATCTAGTGGGGAATTTCCAATTCTGGAGCTCTGGAAAGTGAAATCGCCATTACTCCCTGGTCCACTCTGACTCGGAATGGTAGTACTGTTATGGTTCCATCTATGGGTTAAATAGATAGAAATGTGTTTAAAAAAACTGTGCTTAAATAAGAATTGAGCTTAGATAAAAAGTAATTTTAATACCCGTCAAGAAAGAAAAAAGAATCTTAGGCATAAAGTAACCCAACATAGGTTTACATGCCGTAAAATCTAAATGACCATCAAGAAAAATATAAGAAAACATCTTATGCATAAAATAACCCAACAAAGGTTGACATGCCGTAAAATCTAAACAGCCATCACGAATGAATAAAACTAAACGTTTTAGGCATAAAGTAACCCGACAAGGTTTGACATGCCGTAAAATCTAAACAGCCATCAAAAATTAATAAAACAAAACGTTTTAGGCATAAAGTAACTCAACAAGGGTTGACATGCCATAAAACAACAAAATTACTACATTCTATTAGAACGTGTTTAACTGTAAAGGGTGTTTGACGTCTTATATATTCCGTCTATTTTTCTTGTTTAAAACTCTTAACATCCTGTTGAGAATATTCAAGTCCAGAGTCCCATTCCTATAAGGATTTCTCAAAAAATGACTAAAAATAGCCTTTTCATTTAAAGTTACCTGTTATTTCCCGTAAAAAGACTGCTAAATATTTTAAGTATTACATTTAAACAAAGGCAATCATTTGGGATGGATTAGGAAAACAAACGTGGGACTTCTGGCTGGG
>CM042161.1:75790244-75807744 GCA_023376005.1 Doryteuthis pealeii | reverse complement strand
ATCCATATATATATATATATATATATATATATATAAGATGTTGTATGTTTGTTTTAAGCATTGCTGAAAAAAGTATAGATTATTATTTATATTTTGCTTGAAGGCAATTACAATGCGTATATCGTATAAAATTCGATAATTATAAAAAAAATAACCATGACAAGCGAACTCGGCAAACAAATGTGCGATGCGTCGATACAGCCTGTATCGACTTTATTAAGTCTCATCAGCGATGTATACTAACGATTTCCCTCTGACAGAAATCGAAACCGGGAGTCCAGCAGGCAGAGTCCATTATCATTGACAGGTTAATTTCGCATGGATTGTGCGGTGCGTATCGGTTGACCGAGCGGTAAAGTCTCTGACTCTGCCTGCTGGACTCCCGGTTTCGATTTCTGTCGGAGGGAAAGCGTTAGTATACATCGCGGATGAGACTTGATAAAGTCGATACAGGCTGTACGATATTCTACGCATCGCACATTTATTTGCCGAGTTCGCTTGTCATGATTATTTTAATATATATATATATATATATATATATATATATATATATATATATATTCTTATGCTTAGTTCTTTCTTATCCTCTTTTAGATTTCCAATGTTTTCCTTTTTCTTTCTTTCCTTCATTTTCTCATTCTTTCTTTATTCATTATTTTATTCTTCTTCTGTATATTACTTTCATTTTCTTTTCTTTTTGTTTTTCTTTGTCTTTGTTTTTTGGGGGTTTTTTTTTTCTTTTTTTCATTCTTTTCCTTCCGAATTTTTTCTGTTTTTGTTTTTGTTTTTACTTCTTACTTTTTTCAATATTTTTTCTTATTTTTCATTCTTTTCATTCCCTTTTTATTTATTTTTTTGTTCCATTTTTCTTTTTCAATTTTTTTCTTTTTTTTTTCCTTTTTTTTTCTTTCTTTCTTTCTTCGTTTGTCTTTCTATTTTTTTGTCTTCCATTATTAGCGTTCTACTCTTTTTCCTTTCATATATATATATATATATAATCCAAAAGTCCAGAGAAGAAATCTTCCTTACGACACAAGAGTTTTATTTAAAAAAACCTGTCGCAGTTTGAGAGCTCAATGTGTGCTCTTAATGTTAGAGTCACAGAGCAAATATATAAGTAAAGAAATAACACAAGACTTAGAGATTTAGCATTATAGTCTATTTCAGGGAGCTTAGACAAAGTGTCTAACTCTCCCGACTAAGCTCTCTGAAATAGACTATAATGCTAAATCTCTAAGTCTTTTGTTATTTCTTTACTTATATATATATATATATATATATATATATATGTGAAAAGAAAATATTTTTAAAATATAACAAACACAGGATGTTACGATCAGGAAAAAATTTTTAGTGTCAATACTTAAGTATTTCGGTATTTTATACCATCTTCAGGACACTGTTAGGTGAGGAACAAAATGAAAAATGTTAAGTGTATAGTGGTTGTGTGAATCTGATGCTATTAACCGTTAATTTTCATATGCGCGTTTGTTTACGAAAATCAAATGACGTGATCAATTCATGTGCAAAAATGGAAGGCGAAGAACATATAATGGCGCATGCTTTAACGTGAATAAGCGGAGAACGAAAAGTTAATAAAGATATGTCGTATATCATATGGAATATTAATGTTATATATATATATATATATATATATATATATATATATATATATATATATATATATATAGGTCTATGTATGATTATATGTGGATATGCGTATATATGGAATATATGTATTTATATATTGTTTTAATGTTCTTTTTTTTCTAACATTAATATTCCATATGATATATGATATAGCTAAGTACAACACAATATCGCCTGGAACTTTGTGCTTCCTAGTTGGACGCTCTAATGACTGAGCTAGAATAAAACTATTCTCCATTCAGCTATGAGTAGAATTGACTGGGTTATTTAGCCTTAGTAAGTCAACCAGTCTAGGAGAAGAAAATGATGATTTTGCAACTCAGAGATGCTGTTAGATACGCGTCCTGTATTCCTGAGACGCAACAATCTAAAAGGACGTAGTAAAATCGTATCCATGCGTCCCGGTATTTTCCTTTCTTCTCCTCACCATTTCAAGCTAACTTTAAATGTATTCCAATTGTTTCTTAGAAACGAATTAAACAGGATAGGTTACAAGGTAGGGGTTAGACGGCTTTAGTTGGAACCCATAGATTCTCCCAGGGACGCATTCAAAGTAAATATGTGCGTCCCAGGACACATTAAATCAAAAAGCTATCAGCATCACTACAACTCTTTGCTTAAAAAAAGCCCCGACATTTTCGTCTCCAAGTGACTGGGTCTCTCAAGACAAAAGGGCAGATTTTGACCTTTTTTTTTAAATTTTACTTTCACTGCCCCCTCCCCCTCACCCCCACTCCATAACAAATAGGCACTTTACCCAATACAGAACTATTTACGGTAAGAAAATAAATAATGATTCTCCGTGCCAGGCGTAGTAAAGGTTTTGGTTGATGGTATTGTGACATGTTCCAAAACGGTTCCAGGCTGTTTTTAAGAATCAAATGTTCCAATTGTAGATTTACCTTCAACTCATTGTGCCATCACCACCACCCCTTCCTAGCACTCACCCCATCGCCTGGCATACATCACATTTGAATTCCCAGTAGCAACCCGGGGAGATAGAGGGTTGCCCCTTACCCATCGAAAAAGTCGATAGAGTTGTCTTGAGAATTCTTTCTCATTAAGTGACCTTTTCTTCTCTCGTCGGGGATGTGACATCTCTCCAAATGATTAACTCGAACAGCATTCTTTATATATATATATATATATATATATATATATAATGTGTGTGAGTGTGTGTGTTATATATATCTATATATATATATATATATATATATATGTATATGTATATGTATAAATATATATATAATATTTTTTTTAAATATATATATATAAATGTATATATTAAATATATGTGTGTGTGAATAATATATATATGTTATTCATATATATGTATATGTGTATGTGTGTGTGTGTGTGTGTGTGTGTGTGTGTGTCTGTGTGTGTATCAAATATATATATATGAATAATATAATATATATATATATACATCCAGATGATTAAGTGGCAGAACATTTTATGTATATATATATATATATTATATATATGTGTGTGTGTGTGTGTGTGTGTGTGTGTGTGTGTGTGTGTGTATATATATTCAATGATTGAATATATACATATATTCAATCACACACACACATATGTATATGTGTATATATGTATATATATATATATGTGTGTGTGTGTATGTGTGTGTGTGTGTGTGTGTGTGTGTGTGTGTGTGTGTGTGATTGAATAAATAAATGATATATATATATATTTATTTCATTATGTTGGTGGGATTAAGAATGGTAGGACTAAAAAGGAGTAAGGAATATATATATATATATATATATATATATATATATATATATATATATATATATATAAAGAGAGAGAGAGAAAGAGAGAGATAGAGAGAATTCAAAACCATGAGATGTAACGATAATTGGTGCAGTTTTCCTTTATTTGTTGAACAAACGATTTTGGCTTTTTTTGTTGAGCCGAGATTTCGGAATGAATATATATATATATATATATATATATATATATATATATATATATATATATATATATATATATATATAATAATTATACTTACTTATAAATTTGCTCTGTGACTCTAACAATAAGAGCACACATTGAGCTCTCAAACTGCGACAGGTTGTTTAAAAAAACTTCTATGTCGTAAGTAAGATTTCTTCTCTGGACTTTTGGATTATATATATATATATATATATATATATATATATATATATATATATATTCTGATGCTCGGTTATTTCTTATCCTCTTTCAGACTTCCAATATGCCCGTTTTTCTCTTTCCTTTCATGTTTTCCTTCCCTTTCCTTCATTCATTTTTTCATTCTTTTTTTCATTCACTCTTTCCTACTTCTGTATATTTCTTTCATTTTCTTTTTTCTTTTTTGTGTTTTGTTTGTTTTTTTGTTGTTGTTTTTTTCTTCTTCTTTTTCCTTCTTCTTTTTCCTTCTTTCCTTCTTTTTCCTTCCTAAATTTCTTTTTTTTTTCTATCTTCGTTTTTTTTCTTACTTCTTCCTTTTTTTTCTATATTTGTCCTTTTCATTCTTTACTTTTCCTTTTTTTTTCTTTTTTTTTTTTTTTTTTATTTTCTCTGAACTTTTGAGACATATAGAGTAGTGGATATAGGCGTCGGTTTAGACGGTTCTAATTGACAGTCATCTCGTCAGCAGGTTCAATCCTGGTCAAGGGAAGCAGTATCATAGAATAATAATTAAGACAGCTTAACACTTGTACCTAGCTACGGTTATTGGAATGAGAACAGGATAGCCCCGTGGATTGAATAAAGTGTTTCATTTAAAGTTTCGTAATTACGACAAGAAGGTTCCCGAGTTTGTAGAGAAGGTTCCAGAGTTCAAGATGGCTCTCGAGTCCGATAAGAAATACCTGAAGAATGGTGGATAGTACATCGGTCGAAACGTTGTACTGATAACAATAAAGATGAGGACAATAGTCCGAATAATACAATTTTTTTTGTCTTTTTTTTTTTATTTATTTATTTCTTTGTTTTTCTTTCAAGGATTTTCTTCCAATATTCTCGTTCTACTCTTTTTCCTTTCATTTTTTCTTTTTTCTTTCCTTGATTTATTTTTTCTCTCTTTCTTAATTCTTTCTATCTTTCTTTCTTTTGCTTCTCGTCTGTATATTTCTTCCATTTTTTCTATTTTCGTTCTTTATTTTCTTTTTCTTTTCCTTTATGTTTTCTTTTTTTCTTTTTGTTCTTTTTTCATTCTTTTTCTTCATTCGTTTTTCTTTCTTCATTTTTCTTTCTTCATTTTTCTTTCTTCATTTTTCTTTCTTCATTTTTACTTTCTAACAAATTTCCAATATTCCTGTTCTACTCTCTTTCATGCTTCTCTTTTTCTTTTATTCATTCATTTCTTTAGTTGTTTCTTCATTCTTTTTCTCTTTTCTTTCTTTTACTTCTCCTGAGCATTTTTCTTACATTCATTTTTGTTCTTTTTCATCATTTTCCTTCCTTATTTTATGAATTTGTCTTCTTTTACATTAGTCTTAATTCTTTTTTTTTTCTTCTATATTTTTCAATTTTCATTCTTTTTCTTCTTGCTTTGTTTTTCTTCTATTGTTTTTTTCTTTTTTCATTTTTCTTTTTTCTTAAATTTCCTTCTTTTTTTTCTTCCTTTCCTTCATTTTTTCATTCTTTGTTCTTTCATTTAGATTTAGTTCTTCATTTTCATATTATTTATTTTTTTATATATTTATTTTTTCCTGTTTTTATTTTTATTTTTAGCTTTTTCCCCTATTTTTCATCTTTATTCCTTATTTTATTTTCTCCTTGCTTTCGTTTTTTTTTCTTTAATTTTTCATTCTTCCTTCCTTTTTTTTCGTTAATTTCCTTTTGCTTTTTTTCTTATTTTTCTTTTTTTTTTTTTTTTTCTTTTTTTCATTTATATCTTCATTTCTTTCTTAATTTCTCATTCTTTCATTTCTTCTGTTTCGGGAAAAAGGATAAAAAAGAATTCTTTTGCAATTAACTCATTTTTTTTTCCTTTCTAAATATTCTTTTTGTTTTGTTTTTGGGGTTTTTTTTGGGGGGGTTGTTTTTTATTCTTCTTTTATGTTCCCTTTCTTAAATTATTCTTCTCTTTATTTCTTTTTTATTTCCTTCTTGTATTTTCCTTCTTGAATTTTCCTTCTTATTTTTCTTCTGAGTAATTTTTTCAACTTTTATATATTTCATTTTTCTTCTGCTTATAATTTTTTTATTTCTTTTTTCAATTCTTCACACTCCTCATTCATTCATTCTTCTTCTTCTTCTTTTCCTTCACACTCCTCATTCATTCATCCATTCTCATTTTTTCTTCTTCACCCTCCTCGTTCATTCTTCTTCTTCTTCACCCTCCTCATTTATTCAACCATTCTCCCTCTCCTCCTCCTTTTTTTCTTCTTCTTCTTCTTCTTCTTTTTCTTCTTCTTCTTCTTCGTCTTCTTCTTCTTCTTCTTCGTCCTCCTCATTCATCCATTCTTCTTCTTCATTCTTCTTCTACATGCTCCTCATCCATTAATTCCTTCTTCTTCTTCACCTTCCTCATTCATTTTTCTTCCTTCCTTTCTTTGTTTCTTTATTTTTTCCTTCCCCTTGCACCAGATTTCGACCGACTAAGAACAAATAAACACATTGGTCAAAAGGAGATACACTCCCTCCATTTGTAAGCCATTAAAGTTTTTTTTTTTGTTTTTTAATCCCGCTCTTTATAAAAAGAAGGAAAGAAAACGCCAATATCACCTCCATTTTGTCTTTCTTCACTTTTCTTCTTTTTTCCTCTTAAACTTCCAGTTGACATAAAAACGTGTGAAGAACCCAAACGATTGGCAATTTAAAGATATCTTTCTATATATCTATTTGTTTGTCTTAGACTCAGTAAATTCTTTCTCGTGTTTTTGGCAAGGGTTTCTTTTTTTCCCAGTGAAGGAAGAAAACGTCTGGCTGAGAAGGCAAAAACAGAGAATTGGCACAAGGAAAGCTGTGGGTGACACACAGCCAAAATGTACGAGTGTTTTCTAAGAACCACGGTAAAATAAGCAAACTTGGGTGCCAGTTCTGGGTGGTCGTCATCTGCTAGAACAAAAGCGCACCTGGGTAAATAGTTGTGGGTGGGGGTGAGGTGGGAAATTTAACAAACAAACAAAAACTTACTCGCCTTGTTAGTTAGAGACACGCCAAGAGTTTTTTGAATTTGACAAAAGAGAGAAACAGACCAACAGATGAGGGTAAAATATAGGCTTTAAAGTGGCTATTTTATATATTAAAATAAAGAAAATAAACATGGACATCTGGTCAAATTTAGCCTTAGATTATATATATATATATATATATATATATATATATATATATATATATTGTTACATTTTCTCAGATTTTTTCAATCTGTTGTTTTTTCCACACAAACAACACACACACACACACACACACACATATATATATATATATATATATGCGCAAAAACAATCTCACCGGTCTAGCGTTAGTGAAAAGGGAATAGACTCCCTCGCTGTCTGGCTGATACCGACAAGAAGCCACTCCGTTGACTTCACTTATATATATATATATATATATATATATATAATATACGCTCCTACATTTGGGGCGCTGGTGGTTGTCGTCAGTGATGTAATCCGCAGGGTTCATTGGGAAGTTTCGGGTCTTCCAACATCAGACTTCTCTCGCCCTGCTGACCCTATCTGAGGTGATCAAACTCTGGTACATATATATATATATATATATATATATATATATATATATATATATATATATATATATGTGTGTGTGTGTGTGTGTGTGTGTGTGTGTGTGTGTGTGATAAATGTGAGGAGGTTAATCGGACAGTATGTGGAGATAAATGTGAGGAGGTTAATCCGACAGTATGTGGAGAAAGGTAGACAAACACGGGATGTTATAGTAAATGGATGTTTATTGCATTGAAGCAAGAACTATATCCAAGTCCTGAAGAAGGTCTAACAGACTGAAACGTTGCATCGTCGACATCACTAACTACAATAGACATCCATTTTCTATAACATCCCGTGTCTACCTTTCTCCACACACACACACACACACACACACACACATATATATATATATATTATATATATATATATATATATATATATATAAGTGAAGTCAACGGAGTGGCCTCTTGTTGATATCAGTCAGACAGCGAGGGAGTCTATTTCCTTTTACTGAGAGATTGTTTTGAGGTCTGATGTGGAGCGCCACACCTACTATCAGCTCCCCACTTTATCGAGCTTTAAGAACTGAGTTGGCGAGTGCCGGTATTGGAGTCGGAACCTTTTGGCTGCGAGCTGAACTCTCTACCAACTGAGCAACACAAACACACACACACACACACACATATATATATATATATATATATATATATATATATATATATATAGGTGCTATAAATATAAGTAAACAGTGTTCAATATCGTGTATAGAGCATTTAGATCTAAATTACGGTAGGGTGGACATGGTGTCAACGGCGTGTTGATTACATACATTTTCTCGCCTAAACGATTATTCAAACCAAGCGCTCTTATATATAGAAAATAGCGTCTTTGTTTATTGGTAGGTGTATTATTTGCCTTTACCCTCTCTCTCTCTCTCTCTCTCTCTCTCTCTCTCTCTCTCTCTCTCTCTTCTCTCTTAATATATATATATATATATATATATATATATATATCCAAAAGTCCCGAGAAGAAATCCTCCTTACAACATAGGAATATTTTTTTAAAACCTGTCGCAGTTTGAGAGCTCAATTTGTGCTCTTATTGTTAGTCACAGAGCAAATATATAAGTAAAGAAATAACAAAAGACTTAGAGATTTTGCATTATAGTCTATTTCAGGGAGCTTAGACAAAATGTCTAACTCTCCCAACTCATCAGATGCGAATGATGAATTCTTTATTACTTTTAAGGCATTTGAAAACAGATTTTTTTTATTGTCCTGTATCGCTCAGCTGTAGGGTAATAAAAAAGATATTTGACTATTTGTTGTCAGTAATTTGTTAGGAATTTCTGTTAAATCAATCTATTCCAGATTTCAACTAAAAGGATCACCCCAGTTCATTTAGAATTCATTTATTTAGTAGTTTATTTCTTCTTCATATCTTCCTATTTACCTTAATTTCTTTTTATTTATTTATTTATATATATATATATATATATATATATATATATATTCATATTTTTATATATATATATATATATATATATATATATATATATATATATATATATATATATATATATATATATATGGGAGTAAATATGGAAATTAAATCCGACAATATAAAGACAATTTGAAAAAACAAGTGTTCCGAAAATGAGATGAATTTAATTATCGATGTTTAAAACATTTCGGTTACATTGAACCTTCATCAGGATGTCTCTTGGGGTGAAGAAAATGATGGATGTTTTTATATGTGACAGGAGATGAAAATCTTTTTAGTTATGTAACTGTATTTGATCAGCGTTTTATTTTTGCAAGTCAAGTCGCGATCCACGCATGCGAAGATGTCATGACGCGTGACGCAACTCGAAGAATTGCAAAAGACGAGAAAAAGTATTAATGGACTGATTATTTTTAAGAGAACATAGGGAAACATATAAAAACATCCATCATTTTTCTTCATCCTGATGAAGGTTCAATGTAACCGAAATGTTTTAAACATCGATAATTAAATTCATCCCATTTTCGGAACACTTGTTTTTTCAAATTTTCTTTATATATATATATATATATATATATATATATATATATATATATATATATATATATAATATAAAGATTTTGAAGGCAATTTACAATGCAATATGTGTTGAATTTATTTAACTTTTGGTTTTTTTTTTCAAAACTAAATATTTTCGGAATTATATATATAAGGAAATAAACAAATAAACAAATGAAGAAAGAAAAGGCAAAGGAAAGAAAGAAAAGAGAAAGAAAGAAAGAAAGAAAGAAAGAAAGAAAAAATATTCATCTTTAGTTTGTCCTTGTGCCACACTAAGCTCCTTTTTTCATCAGTACATTTGTGTGCTTTTAAAAGCTTCGATATCTGCACGTGGTATAGATATGTCAGAGGAAGGAAGTAGAAGAAAAGAAAGAAAAAAGAAAGTTTAGAAAGAAAAAGTTACGAGAAAAAAAAAAAAGAAACGAAAAAGAAGGTCTTTTTTTTTTCTTTTTTCTTTTCTTCCTTCCAATTTCCCTCAGTCTCTCCTCCATCGACAGACAGAATGTATTGTTTATAAACAAACTAGATGCTAGGATTACTTCTCTCTCCGATGAAGGAGGAGTTTCGTAAGGTATAGCGGGGGAAGTTATTGCTGCTTGTTGACAGCCTTAAAACAGAAGACTGCAGATTTCTGCTCTAGTATATATATATATATATATATATATATATATATATATATATATATATATACTAGAAGCGGCTACCCGGCGTTGCCTGGGTAGTGGAGGAGATAAAAAAAATTAGTCTCACAAATTCATTATTATTGAATCGCGATTTGGATCCTCGCAGAATGCCCCATTAAAATCCCTATGTAAAAACAAAAGACGTTGCATTGATCGAGCCACTCTGGAAATAAAAATTAATGTCTACTATTTAAAATATTAAATGCAAAAAAAGCTATGCTATTACCATTTAAATTTTTTTTTCAAAGTATCTTCACTAACATAAATCAAACCTTCATTATTTTTACTCAAAAACCAAGAACTGGCGATATTTAATGTGTATATATATTTACTTTGTCATAAATTGTATCATTTTCAAAGTTTCCTCCGAACATACACACAACTGCCCTTTATATATGTATAGATATGTAAAAAAGGAAGCGCGTGGTGTAATGGTTCTGGGAAATGGACTCGTCGCCTCGAGTTCAAATCCTGGACATGGTAATTGCATTTCACAGCGCTAATACCATTGGGAAAGGTATGAATCCTACTCTCCCTCCAGCTATGGGTAAATAGCAGGGCAGACTGGGTTCTTTAACCATGACTAGGTAACCAGTCTAGGAGAAGGAAAACTCTGAATTCAAACCTGTTAAACTCCGCTTAAGAAATTGACCTTGTGTCGTATCCTGCTCGTGCGGAGGAGTTGGTAAATATATATATATATGTATAGATAGGTGTGTGTGTGTGTGTCTGTGTGTGCGTGTGTGTACTCGAGCAGCAATTTTGTTTTTGAGAAATTTAAAAAAAGTGTTCTATTACAGGTGTAACAGCTATATTTATTTCTCGTGATGTATTAAAGAATAAAAAGCCATCTGTTACCATCGGTTTCATAGCAGTGAATTAGTCGCTTACTCTCAGAACAAAGATCACAGAAAAAACGAAAAAAAAACGACAGTAAATTCTTGTTTACTTCTGCGTATGATACAGTGTGTCTTAGAAATTACATATAGAATCATCCCTTACTACCAAGTTTTGAATACCTCACATCTCTCTCTCTCTATATATATATATATATATATATATATAGCGTCTCTGCTATATATATATATATATATATATATATATATATATATATTTGGGAGAATATGAGCTTAATTGAAGTCGTACCTAATTTTTTGAAAGTTAATTAATTAATAATTAATCAATTCAGCGGGAATACCTATTCAAATGTAAGGCTAAACAAATCGAGAAAAATCAATCTCTGTATGTACATTTCGGCCTATTAGGCCTCATCAGCAGAGCTATAGATAGGAAGATAGATAGCTCAGCTGATGAGGCCTAATAGGCCGAAATGTACATACAGAGATTGATTTTTCTCGATTTGTTTAGCCTTACATTTGAATAGGTATTCCCGCCTAGTTAATTAATTATTAATTAATTAACTTTCAAAAAATTAGGTACGACTTCAATTAAGCACATATTCTCCCAAAAATTGTCGGCTAAATAAAAGCCATATCAAAACACATCGTTTGTGTATTTACTTCTCATATATATATATATATATATATATATATATATATTGAGTCAATCAAGAAAGGCTGTTCTTTAGCAGAGATGCTATATATATATATATATATATATATATATATATATATATATAGAGAGAGAGAGAGAGAGAGAGAGAGAGAGAGAGAGAGAGAGTCAATCAAGAAAGTCTGTTCTTTAGCAGAGACGATCCAACAGATGTTGAGAGGAAAACACAAATAAATCTGAAAAGGAATTTAACAGTCTAAACATAAATATGTGTACAGTTGTCCAAACTACTGAATAGACTTTGCATATCACCTGTCACATATCCTTTACACACGCTCCACCCTGTCGGCGAGCCTTAGAATAAGCTGACTGTATCGCCTGCTATTTTTGGGGTGTCTTGGCTCTTCCAAGACACCCCAAAAATAGCTTTGGTTTGGTTTGGTTTGTTTCTGGCATATCAACCTTTTTCGGATCATTTAATGCCGAATCAAGTCATTTTAGTAAACAAAGGGCTCAGACTGTTTACAGTACATGCTGTTGCCTTTGTGGCGGAGAAGAAGAAGGGGGAATGTTATTGTTATTGTTGTTGTTGTTGTTGTTGTTGTTCTTCTTCTTCTTCTTCTTCTTCTTCTTCTTCTTCTTCTTCTTCTTCTTCTTCTTCTTCTTCTTCTTCTTCTTACGGCATTCCCCCTGGTTCGGTTGAGTCGGCTCCATCAAACGAATTCACCGTATCCCGAATTCATGAAAAGAGTAATAAGGGAATAGGAAATCCACAAGTGGTCCCCAAACCCAACATGCATATCCCGGTCAGAGGAATGAGACACCTTTGTTTGCCACAAATTTTCCACAGGCGCAGTGACAAGTACGCCAAAAGCCGTTGATTCCTGACAATAATGGAGACGTCCTTTGGATGTTCACCAGAGCTCCTGTGGTTGGGTTGTGGCCCAAATACCACTGGGTACCAAATCTGTTCACCTTGGGTGACCCTACAAGGAACTTAAGTTCCCAACGGTATGGCTCTGATACTGCCAAGTTTACACAGCCCTGTCGCGATGAGGAGGGGTTAAACTTTAGAAACAATGTGCTAAATGGCTACTGAGCAAAGAGCTTCCTCCGCCCTTTTACAGGTCCTGTTTTTCGTTCTGCAGGGTGTCTAGCCACCCTCCTCACCAGACAAAATCTGTGGGGTTATCGGTTTGGTTACCGATGATCCGACTATTATAGATTATTTTATGTTACGATTTTAAGGGCCATCCTTTATTCTTCAAGCAAGAGCGCTTGTCCAGCGGAAATTGTCGGTAAAGAATCCTTTGTTTGTTCCTTGGTGCTCCTTAGTATTGTAAGTTCCTTCGTCAATGATTGCAAATGGACGTCTGTCAGTATCAGTGATTAAGTAGTCAATCAGCCACGCATTGTGGCTGTTGATTGGCGGAGGAATAGACCACGTGACCTCGACCAGTCTATGAATTTAGGTGGGGAATTATAGCACGGCTTATATCACCAAATAATCATTTTATTATCTAATAGTAAAGAACATAAAATACCAGAGGAAATGACATTCAGCGAAACAGTAGAAATTTTGTCAAAAATTCTCGATAGATAGATAGATAGATATATAGATAGATGAATGGATATGAATTGATTTAGCTAGCTAGCTAGCTAGATAGATAGATAGATAAATAGATAGATAGATAGATTTTGTAAATTCATTATTTTATGTATTTAATCCATAGAATTGACTCACACTGGAGAATCCATCAAAAATTCTAATGGCAACTTGGATCAAATATATTTTTTTTAATTCAACAGATAAAGAGAAAATATGGTTTTGGTTTTTGTAGAATGGTCAGTTGTCAAGTATCAGCTGTGCAAACCTGCAACGGAACAGAGATTTAAAGAAATGTATTTAGAAAAAATGTAGCGGGGGGCTAAAATATGAAAAAGACTATCTCTTTTAGATATTCTTTTTCATACGCGGTATAAGTGCCTAAATATCGTAAAACAAGAGGATTTTGTCACTTATGCAGGTATGATTAACGCACTTTTAAATTAAAGGAATTGTCAAGCGACAGGTTCAAGTGCCTAATTTAAATTAGATCAAGAATCCTTACTATCATGGAACAGGACTCGAATATTACGCTACAAAAAGTGATGGAAGAATGTCAATAACTAATAAATATAAAAAAAAGATAATACTCGGATTGAGGAGAAGAGCATTTCGTGAGTACAAACTGTAAGACAACAGAAGTGGATAAAAAATAAATAAATAAAATGTATATGCAGTTCGTGTGGAGGAGAACATCTAAAGAAGAATTGTTTCTTTAGGGATGAAATGTTTCAATTGTGGGCGTGTTCACACTGTCGATTTAAACAGAAAAAAGAAACAAAAAGAGAGTCGCGAACGAATGTAAATGTAGTTTTGACTAAAAACCAAATTGAGGAGGGTCAAAGAAATACCTCAATGTAAAAATAAATGGGCAGACCGTAAAATTATTATTCGATTCAGGTAGTGATATCTCGGTATTAAGCGAGCAAACATGAAAAAAAATCGGTTGTCCAGAGTTGATAAATACAAATTTTTAAAAAGTATGTTCTTTCCTATTATTTCTCTGAGACTATTTCGTTGACGATTAATCAGTATGCCTGCTTCTTGAAAATATATTTTAAGTTAGGGATTAATTTCAAAGTGTCCCAATTCTTAATTATTCTTAATTATTCCTCTGAATTTTTTAGATGAGGCTTGATAATTAGTATTATTTGGATTATTCGGACTATTGTCCTCATCTTCATTGTTATCTGTACAACGTTTCGGCCGATGTACCATCGGGCCTTCAGGTATTTCTTGTTGTTAACACAGCCTAACACCTGTACCCCAACTATGGTTAACGGAATGAGGACAGGATACCCCCGTGGACTGAATAAAAGGCTGGGTTCAAAGTTCCGTGATGGCTCCCGATTACGACAAGAAGGTTCCCGGGAGAGTGACAGATGGACGAATATGTTTTTTACAAATTATTTATAATGATTTATTTATATATTTATATTTATATATCTAAAGACCTATATATTTATATATATAAATATAGTTTTAAAGAAAAAATCTTTAAATATCGGGGGTATAGCGATTATGGTCCATTTCCACCCGTGGGTATCTAAGACCCACCGAGCTTCCTCAGCTCCCTTTATTTAGACTGAACACTGCAGTAAAATACTGTTGGAGAAAAGGGCCGGCTTAGAATCATCCTAATACCAATAAACTTGCTACTCCACCAAAGAAATATATATATATATATATATATATATATATATATAATATATAAGTTAATCCACAGACACTGGTTTCGAGGTTTCACCTCTCATCAGTGTGGCTACACTTTAACAGCTACCCATAGCCGGGATCGAGACCTGATTGAATTTTCGTCTGCCAAGTCTCTTACTCATACGGCTATTTGCGGCTGTCAAATTTTAGGAGAATATTTAATTTATACATTTCTAAGCGGAAATGAATTCACGAGAGTCCTCTAACTTTGTAAATAAAGTGAGGGTTAGCTTTACGCCAGGCGATGAATTTACAATTAAATCAACCATTTGGGAGTATATATATATATATATATATATATATATATATATATATATATATATAATAAACTTTAGAAGAATTAAACTTTAAAAGAATTTTATATATAACTTATATATTTATATTTATATATCTAAAAATTACTAAAAATAACATATTACAAGATATATTTATAATTAAAATTAATATAAGGACATAAATGCGTTTAACAATTAATTAATTTTCTCCGCAGATCCCCAAGCACTGAATGAATGAAAAGTGAGACACTATACGATGATGCAGAGACAGTCCAGCTATAGCTTTCCTAGTCGAGAAATTTAGAGTAGCCATTTTTTTTTAAATTCCCATCCTAACAGTCTACACTGTGCACGTCATCAACAATTTCACCCTCGTTACTTGAATCGGAAATGAATTTCAAATATGACGGATGTGGTGGAGGGTATCAGGTGAGAGGGAAGCGCCCACCCTGTAGAGGTACGATAGAATCGGGTACAGGACTTGCTACTTTCGCGCTGACGGGTAAATGTTAGGTGTGAAGCGGGTGGGGTGTCGTAGATAGATAGATAGATATATAGATAGATAGATAGGTATGAACTGATTTAGATAGATAGATAGATAGATAGATAGATAGATAGATATGAACTGATGATAGATAGATAGATAGATAGATAGATAGATAGATAGATATGAACAGATTTAGATAGATATATAGATAGATAGATATGGACAGATTTAGATAGATAGATAGATAGATAGATAGATAGATATGAACTGATTTAGATAGATAGATAGATAGATAGATAGATAGATAGATAGATTTAGTAAATTCATTATTTTATGTATTTAATCCATAGAATTGACTCACACTGGAGAATCCATCAAAAATTCTAATGGCAACTTGGATCAAATACATTTTCTTTAATTCAACAGATAAAGAGAAAATATGGTTTTGGTTTTTGTAGAATGGTCAGTTGTCAAGTATCAGCTGTGCAAACCTGCAACGGAACAGAGATTTTAAAGAAATGTATTTAGACAAAATGTAGATGGGGGCTAAAATATATATTTGGAGTATTTTTAGCAAATTATTTCGTAGGTAGACAAAACCTGTGATGGAAGAATAAAATATAAGTCAAAGTTTTATTCATTTGTGTTTCATTTCGTGTTAATGCCCTTCAAAAATGTATGAATCTATCTCTTCTTCATCCATCAATGTGTAAATAGTAGGGCAGACTGGTCTCTTTTGCAAATGTTTTATTATTTTTTTAAAAAGCAGGGGCTCTACGTAGAAGTGTGTCCCAGCCTCCTGCCTTAAAAAATGCTAAGCTCAAAATAAAAGTCCGTACCTAAAGTGGTGCCTGCTGAAAAAACAAGCAGCGCTTAAAGGCGTGTTTTTTCAATAGAATTTTGACACCCTCACCCCGTTTGAAAAAATTTACCAAAATCAGGTAAATATCCGATTTCAATGAAATTTTAGTGCTGATTTATCAAAACTTTCTTATTTTTTCAGGTCCCTTAACTTTGACCCCACTCCTGGTTTGGGGGTGCAAAATATCGGTGTGGTATATGATTGATACTATTTTCTGCATAAATAAAAAGACAAAAGAAAGTGTGAATAGAAGAACAAATAAAAAAAAAAAGAATCTGCTAGCCTAGTAAATAAGTACCGAAAATCGGAAAATAAAATGAAAATAAAAAATTTAAAAAATAATTTTTGGAGATTTTTTTTTTTTTACTCATTTCGATGATTATTTAATTGGCTATTATTCTATAAAAAAAATATACATCAATATTTGTTCCGTTTAAAAGGGGAGCGCTAAATTTCCAATACAGTTTTCGACCAAAAAAATTCCCAGATTTTTAATAAGCGTTTTTCATCAACAACGACCTCCCATACAAAGATAGGTCACGTGACATTTTCTCTCGGTCATTTCTTTTTTGTAAACAAATTCCCAAGAATTTTTTAGGTCGTATTTTTTTTCTGCGTATTTAGACCAAAAAGAAAAGGATATTTCATTTAAAAGTTATCAATTCTTCTGTAATTGGGTGTATTTATGGTTTTTTGTTATTGATTTCTTTTATAAGCCTTAAAATCCTAAATAATGTTTTGCTTTGTTTTGCTTTGTTTTGTTTTGTTGTTGTTGTTTTTTACTCCAGATATACATAAAAACAGCGGCCATGTTTACGATATATTTGAGTAAAATTGACCGAAAATAATAGTTTAAAATGTATTAAAAATAAATTACGTATGTTATATACATTTGCTTTTTTCATTGATGCTAATTATGTTACTAATTTTTGACTTAGACCAAAAATTGACCTTAAATAATCGATTTAATTAATTTTAATTCGTTTTTTAAAATTAA
>CM042161.1:75742744-75785244 GCA_023376005.1 Doryteuthis pealeii | reverse complement strand
TCATTCAGAGTGGTTCCCCTTTTTAGGTTGGAGTTATAGGAAATAACCTCCACTTTTTATTATATTTCAATTAGAATTCAAAGTTCACCACAAAGCCACGAATAAAAATGACCAATCTTTATTTTGTGTTTATGGTGTAAATAAAATGAATATGACTAAAAATCTTCCCCCCCACCACCGTCTATCGTCTTTGTAGATTACTAAATTCATTCTGAGGAAGTCTTTCAATTAATAAAGACAAAATACTAATTGAATCAATTGTTTGTGTTGGTTTATTCACTTTTCCATTTATATTTTTCACATTTTGTCGGGTTTTTCTAATCCATTGTTTCTTTATATTTCATTTTATAATTCGATGCTTTTATGGTACAAAGCAGAATAGCGCACAAGTGATAAGAGAATCACATTTTACGTATGATTAACATTAAATTACGGAACACCCCGAAGTAGCCTAACCCTAACCCTAACTCTAACCCTAACACTAACTCTAAAAAAACTAACCCTTACCCTAAACATAACGCTAACATCTCAAAGGTTCGGGTATTTCTGTGAAATGTAATATAATGCTTTTTGTACGTAATCTAATGGCTTCTTGCGCGCTATTCTGTATTAATACCGTTTTAAAGTTTTATTTGATAAGACGACTAAAAGTTAAAGTTTTTCGCAAATTTTCTTAACATTATAATGTATAAATTTTTCAGTATATGTGACCATAAAACTAGGAAATATAGTTCTAAATTATATTTACAGCGAAAATGTCAATATTTTTTGTAATTGAAATACCAGCGGTAAGATATGTATGCTACAAAACTAATAATATACCAGGGGAGATAACTTTAATCGTCTTATTAACCAAATCTAAGGGAAATAACCACGAATCATGCCTAGTAGCTTTTGGACAAAATCAAAAAATACCATCTCATTAATAATTGGAAACTATTAACAACGGTGTATTATCCTGATGATGGTTAATATATCCTATATATATAACCAAAATGTTATATATATATATATATATATATATTATATATATATATATATACCTCTTAAAATTAAATTCAGTCTAGAATTATTGATAAAGGAAAAATAACACGTAGCCATTTATAGTTTAAATATTTTATTTTATTTTATTTCATCTATTTAAATTTTTAAAAATATATTTTACTTAAATCATTCATCAATTTAAGTCTGAGTAAATAATCCATACATTTCTCTAATAAATAATTTTATTTATTCTTTTATTTTATTCATTTATTTTTTATTTTTTATTTATTTATTTTTACAACTGTAAAAGTTATTCAAAATCTTCCAATTAACCGTTTTTATCTTAAATTCAAAAGTATACATTGCTGCAATTTTTTACTGGAAGTAGAACAGACAACATAAGACAGAAAGAAAAATTGATCTATTTCTCAACAGAACTTCGCAGAGGTAAGACACATTTTATCTTCTCCAATATCTTGTATAATAATTATATTAATCCAATGCTTCAATAAAATATCCAGTGGAGGTGAAGAATACTTTTCCATTAGGGACCTCTCTTATATATATATATATATATATATATATATATATATATATATATATATATATATATATATATAAGAGATTTATCCAAAACTTGGTAGTAAGGGATGATTCTATATGTGATTTCTAAGATCCACTGTACTAATATTGATGATCCAGTATGTATAAATACAACGAATCTTTAAATCACTGAAGAGAGCTCAATATAATATATATATATATATATATATATATATATATATATTATATATATATATTATATATATATATATATATTAATAGAGGACCTTTGGGAAAGATTTGTTTTTCATTTATTCAATTCATTTCATTATTTTTTTATTCTATTCATTAATTCATTTGTACATTAATTCTTAACTATATATATATATATATATATATATATATATATATATATATATATAATATATATATATATATATATATATATATATATATATATATATATATATATATATATATATATATGAAAAGCTTTCAAGTTATCAGATTTGATAATCTAAAGGTTTTTCATTTATTTATGTATATTTTGCTCCCTACCCAAGGGCAGTTGTGTCTAGCCACACTGAAGAGGCATGAAATGCCGAAACAAATGTCTGTGGATGACTTTATTAATATATGCTCCCATAAATTTGGTAATGAGCTCTCTAATTGGTAATTTAAATTAACTCTCACTACTAAGCAAATAAGCAATGATCATTTCTCCGGAAATTTGATCTCTCAGTGACCGAATAATACATTCCTATGTACTTAATAGTTTTAAAACACCAGTCCCCGCATCAGCTGTCAGTGGGCGAGGGGATAAGATACCGGACTACCATGCGGTCAGTCTGAGTTCGACCCTACTCAAGGGCAGTTGTGTCTAGCCACACTGAAGAGGCATTAAATGCCGAAACACGTGTCTGTAGATGACTTTATTAATATATATATATATATATATATATATATATATGAACCATTGGATGGGAAATATAATAAACTCAGTTTTTTTAATGTTAAGTTTCTTTTTATTTCGTTAAATTTTCGGGGAAGTTTATATCCCTTCTTCAGAACGAATAGACCGGCTGATCCGTTCTTTATGGCATCTATATATACTCTTTGTTGATGTTGATGGTAACATCTCTGTGACCTCGTTGAATGGTATAGGAGCGGTCGCTCTTAATGACCTCCTTGCTTCTTTTTTGTGGCTACTCGTTTGTTTTGTGCGGGTTCTTGTCTGTGTTTTATGAGTCGGTATGCTTATAGATGTGTCTTGGCTGTCATCGCTGTCCGTGTTGATGTTTTTCCTGTAATTGTGGGTGATCGTGTGATCGCCCCTCGTGCCCTCCGCTGTGCTAGTAGTGTTAGTGATGGAGAAATATTTATACCGGTTGAGAAATCCTAAATCTGTGTTTAATCCGTGTGTATGAGTGCATAAGCGTGTAACTCATTTAATTTCAGTATGTGGCGTGTTTGTGTGGATGGAAAAACGTGGACTATTAAAATGCACTTCAGGTTTTCGAGGTTGTGCAGTCGTTTGTTAAAGTGTTTTGCAATGCTACTCAGTTTGCAGATTTATCGTTGTTTAATCTGAATCTGAAGGGTGTTTGTGTTTCCCCTACATATCCACTGTTTTTGCATTTCGTGCAGTAGGTATAGTAGATGATGTTTGCGCTGTCCCAAGTGAGTTGTGAAGGTTGGATCTTTATGTTAGTGTGTGGTATTAGGTTTGAGCAATCTGTGTTTATATGTGCGCATACTTAGTATCTTGGCTTGTTACACCTTTGATTGACTTTTTGTGTGTTGTTATGTGGGTGTTTTTTTGTTTTTTGTTTTTTGTTTTTGGTGCAGTGAGGATGCTGCGTAGCTTGGGTGATATATATATATTATATATATATATATATATATATATATATATATATATATATATATATATATATATATATATATATATATATATATATATATATATCCTCGTGGTGTAATTATTATTGTTGTAGGAAACAGACGCATCGACCCAGGTTCAATTCCTGTACAAGACGGTTTGCATTTCACGTAACACTTATACCCTCGGGAAAGGTATGCATCCAACTATTCTCCCTCCAGCTATGGGGAAATAATACGACATACTGGGCTTTTTAACCTTGCTTATGCAAATTTTATGGTGAAGGAAAACTCTGAATTCAAACCTGTTAAACTACACTTAAAACATTGACCTCGTGTCACACCCTACTGTTGTGGAAGTGTTGGTAAATATATATGTGCGTTATTGTTATTAATAAAGTGGTTTATTAGATACGCCATCTTGTAGTTTACGCATGTAATTGGGTGAGTTTTCTTAGGCTGGCTGGTTGGTTGTTTGTTTGGGTTTTACGGCATGTCAACCCTTGTTGGGTCGTTTTATGCCAAAGACGTTTTTGTTTTATTCATTCTTGATGGGTTGGTTGGTTGGTTGGTTGGTTGGTTTTTACGGCATGTCAACCCATTTGGGTCATTTTATGCCAAAGACATTTTTGTTTTATTCATTCTTCATAGTTACTCAACTCTTTGAACCTAAACTTTTTAAAACACATTTTTGCAAACTCACTTTTTCTTTCTATTCAACCCATAAATGGAACTCTAACAGTTACTACCTCTGGGTCAGAGTGGACCTGGGAGTAATGGTGACGAATATTTACTCCTCATTCTCTAATCTTCAGTATTGGAACTTCACCATCAGATAGACCCAGGACATTAAAACCCTCAACTACCACCTTCTAGCACATATAAAATAAAAAGAGCTGGGGCTTGTCATAAACGCAATAGGCTTGGGACAATCATATAGGTGCTAGGGCTTGATATGACCTACCGATTGATTGTAGGGGGCCTTTCCGACCACTTGTCTAGCCTGAGTAAGGACCAAAGTAGATTGCTGTATGAACTGTTCAGCCACCAGGATTCCGTCCTTAAGCATCGCGGGTTGCCACCTACGACCAACAGGTAGCCCATTTGGGGAGGGTGTACAGAAGTTCAGTCGGTGTATTCTTAAGCCCCAGTCGACAGGGCTGGAGTCTTCTTATGCTAGCTACAGATTAACCTAGTTAACCCTAAAGACGAAAATAAGATATTACACTTATCTAATCAAATGGACTCTGAAATAAAAAAGAAATGAATGATAGATAAGAACTGATGTCATACAACTGAATTTGGGACATCTTAATAACCTATGACCTGTCTTTAAAAAATAAGTACACCTTTTCTTTTCTTTTTCTTTTTTTCTTTTTTTTTCTATTTTTTTTTTTTTTTTTTCAGAAATATTTTTTTTATTAACAGAAGATCTACTTCTACTCCTGTGATTCTTCCACCACCAACCCGGCTTCGGGGGGGTCCGGTGTGCTCGGTCACTGGACCGGTGTGTTTGAATTAATAGCGTCGATCCCAGGGGGCTATCCACCCAGGCAATACCTGCCCCCTTGACTTAAAGGGGCAGGGCTGGGTTTATTGCCCAGCGCCTGAGGCGCCCCCTTGAGGGGAATGCCGAAGGGATCGACGCAATTTTTGTTCTTTCCCACCCATGAGCTTCGGCTTGTGGGTGGGCCCACGTTAAAACGAGGCCTTGTGCCCAGCCCATACAAGTGGGGTATGAGGCAAATACCTTCTACTCCTGTGATTTGCCAGCTTTGAATTTTTGGGGTTTTTTTTAAGTAAAACCCCTGTTTATTTTATAATATCAGTTTTAGCTCAGTCGGTAGAGTACTCGCCTCGGAATCCCAAGGTTCTGAGTTCGATACCGGTCCCCGCCAACTCAGCGTATGAGTAGCACAGATTGTATAATCTGATCTGTGCATTAAAGTGGGGAATTGGTGGTATGTGTGGCGCTCTACATCATCAAAAATACTCCATCTGGTCTAGTGCTAGCGAAAAGGAGATAGACTCCCTCGTTGTCCGGCTGATACCGACAATAGGCCACTCTACCAACAACAACAATACTTACCTGTATAACTAATCTCGGTCGGTAAACTAAATCGGGTTAAAATTGCATTAGTTATACAGCTAAGTATTTTTTGGATGATATGTGAAGTCGGCTAAAAAGGCCATATCAAAAATAAACACATTGTTTGTTTACTTACTTTCACAGGTAAGTATAGATATTGATATAAACATTGTTTTTTTATCGATTTTAGAAGTGGAGGAGTATCGTTTACAGTGTAAATATGATATCAAAACGATCTCTACCTTACCGGCACACACGTATGCCAGTTTCCCTTGATTATATTGCTTTCTGCTCTCACTACTATTCCTCCTACTCCTTCTCTTCTTTATCTTCCACTTCCGTTTTTTCTCTTTCAACTCTTCTTTGTGTTTCTCCTCTCCCTTCTCCTCCCCCTTATCTTTTATTTCAAGTTTTTCTTCGTTTTTTTGTTGTTTTTTTTTGTTTTTTTTTTTTTACCTCTCCTTTTTTCTTTTCTATTTTTATTATTCTGTTTTCTTCTTCACATATATGATACAAAGAATTGGGACTTGCTATAAAGGGCAGTAGGGTTGGCACAATCGTATAGGTGCTAGGGTTTGATGGGATCAGCCGATTGATCAGAGGAGCCTCTTTGACCGCCCATCTAGGTAAAGTAAAGGCCAAAGTGGAGGGTTGCAAGTCATTAACTGCTCAGCCACCAGGACTCCGTCCTTAAGCATCACGGGTCACCATCCACAGCCAACCACTGATCACACTGGGGGTGTCATCCCTCTACAGAGGTGCAGTCGGTGTATTCTACAGGGCGGATTGATATGGATTTGAGGAAGAGCATGACACCGCGTTTAACGAACTCCAAGAAAGATCTCAGGTCTGGTAAACTAAGTGCACAGACATCAATGATACTTTTCTTCTGATATGATATCGAAAGATTATGGGGTTTAAAGAATTATTGGGTATAAGTGGTTTTGGATGTTTTAATGTAGCTTGGATATTCTTGGCTGCGTGTTCCTCGGCTTTCTTTTAACCCCATCAGTTTTTGGTGGGCGCACTGAAAAGAAGTCACCCAAAGAACGAGAAAGGAAATGAAAGGAAAGAGACAAAGGCAAGAGGTAGTTTTTATGACTTAGGCTTTATTAAGCGGAGCATAGTCGCCTGTAGCAAGGGGATATCCTCCCCTGGCTAGTAGGAACGACTACACTCAGCTGCGGCCTAAATTCAAATGGCCGAAATATTCTTTTGGGGATAGGGAGACAGTCCTTTTTGTCGGACATGCGCAGATGGTTTTTCCGGTGAAGGCCCCTTGGGAGTTTGTTGGGGGTGGGGTCATTCTATTTTTATTTTATTTCTGTTTTATTTTAATCCCCACAAGAGGAAATAAAATCAATATAATTGAGCTACAGATTAACCCTGGTGTATTAGGATTTACCAACAAAGAACAGTAAAACGAATCACTCTACACCCACTTCAAATTACAAAGGTGGGCAAACCATTATCCACACCAACAAACGCATCCCTAATTGTCACTACAAAATTGGGTAAACGTGTTAATTGGCCCACTCACTTAAAAAAAAAACATACGTTAGATATTGGAAAATATTTTCAATATTCATCAATTTGCGGGGGAGGGGGTATAATGTAAACTCCTATATTCTACTATTAATGGGCAAAACATAAAAGAAGCGCCAATAAATAAATCCTTTTAAAATTCAGTAAAGAGTTTTCAAAATTCTGTACAAACGGGACTTCAAAATTAATTAATTTCGAACAAACGACAAAGAACATTGAATTATAAACTGTAAAACATGTCTGGACTTGTATAGATATTATCATTATATTTAACTTGTTTTTGTTTTTGTTTTGTTTTTTGTTTTCTACGGGGATCATATTTTCGTATTGTTTATAATTTTGTATTGAATTTGTGGGACATGATACTCTATGACGGAGAATGAAAAAGAGCAAGACATTGTCTTGCCTGCCGGGATCGAACCCGCGTCCTCCCGCATGCAAAAACAGATACGAATTAGGCACTGGACGGACGCGAAGTGCCAGGATGTTTCGGTAAATACGTACATAAATAACATGTGAGTCGAGCGCTGGGCAGTCAGGAATTGCAGTAGCAGGTGGACTGACGCGAACGAGCGAGTAAAGAAATGTGATTTTGAACTGCTAAAGATTATTTCGACTACGGTGACGGATTTTGCAGCTGCTAAACGAAAACGAAGAGCGTGTTGACCAGGGGAAGGTTTGGCTTGCTGGAAGACTGTGGACTCGCTTGTTTTTGCCCCCCCCCCTCTCGACGGGAGCTTGTTGATACGAACATCTATTTCCCCCATATATTTCCCCCCCTTCCATATACTCGAATGTTATTCTTCCAATCAAAATCTGAGTTGACTGACCCCCCACTTACTGAACACCACTCCAATTCGGTTGCAGACTGTGAAAGAGGAAATGACGAAATGTATATTGGTAAACCGTTGTTTTTTTTTTGGGGGGGGAGGGGGACGGTTAGTGTAGAGTTAGATTTTTCTGAATAAATTTATTTGTTATTTTATAATTATTTCTTGAAAAACTTTATACATCAAATAATTATAAATACAAATAAAAATAAAAATAACTATGTAAAAATGTACATAACTAAACATGCATTTATTGAAAGATTCGTTAAAAAAACGCCTAGACAATCAGATATTACAACGACAATTTCATAATGTATATAAACTAATGTTCTACTATTTATCTTATGTATAGATTATATTGATTATAAATTAGGTTCCCATTAATAAATGCTTAAGATTATTGTGGAATCTGTGACGTAAGCCGTGACATAGTTTCGGCTTCAGACAAAAATGCATTCTATCTCCATTATATATAGAAGATATGCATTTGTTTTATCATTTCTCCGTATTCTCTGCCTAAACTGTGTCATATTTTTATTCGTCATTCCTAATATTATTGAACACATTCTCATAACCCACTATACAAGTGCTGAATAAAATATATCTCAAGCACACTGTTTCTCTGTGTATCTTTTACCACCTTAACGATACAACAGATATCATTTGAGATGTTACGGTTGATGAGCATATTTAGTATCCATTAAAAGTGACTTCCACTGCAAGTGCTCTGTATTCATGACCTTATTTGGTAAGAAAGGGTTCGGTTTAGCTCAATCGGTAGAGCATCCGCTCAGGAAGCGCAAGGTTCCTAGTTCAATACCGGTCCCCGCCAACCCAGCATATGAGTATCACAGATTGGATAATCTGATCTGGGTGGTAAAGTAGGGATCTGACGATAGGTGGGGCACTCCACCTCAGCAAAAACAATCTCCCTGGTCTAGCGCTAGCGAAAACGAGATTGACTCCCTCGCTGTTCTCTTTTTACTTTTTTAGTAAGATTGGCTATGTATGGCACAAGGCTACATCAGGAGAGCGCCCAGTGCAAATCTAATTCACAAGTCTGGACTTGCTTTTAGTTAAGTGAAAACTAAAGCTTAATACAACCGTGTGAGCTCTGTTTGTTGGGGCTTTAGAATACACCGACTAAACCTCTGCAGAGGGGTATGACCCCTATGGGGCCACCTGTTGGCGACCCGTGATGCTTAAGGACGAAATCCTGGTGGCTGAGCAGTCCATGATATGCAAAACTCCACTTTGGATTTACTTAGACTAGACGGGCGATCGGAGAGGCCCCCTCTGATCAATCGGCTGGTCACGTCAAGCCCTGGCACCTATATGATTGTCCCAACCCTTTTTATCATATGGGTAGGCGGTGGCCGAGGGTCTTTATGTCCTGGGTATGACGCTAAACTCTATCTGATGGCGAGGTTCTAGTTCTGGGGGTCTGGGAGATGTGGAGCACCTATTCATCACCATTGCTCCCAGGTCCACTCTGTCCCGAAGTGGTAGTACCTGTTAGGGTCCCATCTATGGGTAAAATAGAAAAAAATGTTTATATAAAAAGATTGAGTTTAAAAACTTTTCTATCAAACTATCGCTACGAATCTTTCAAAACTTTGCCGACATTAAATAACCCATCGAAGTTGATATGCCGTAAAACAAAACAAACCTCCAAACAACCACGTGAAACTTTTTTTTTTTAAACTAGCTGTGACGTCCTGAATAATTTGCTCTACGGTAGACACCCTTTCAACATGTTTGTCGTTCTTGTTCAGTAGAGTAGGTCGATTTTGGAACTGTAACGTCTCCCATGTGGCGAAAGTTGCATATTAACATTAACATAAAGAATTACTGTACAAAATATTTTTCTTCAAAACTTTGTAACCTTTTGAGGAAATAGATTTCAATCTTTTAATTATTAAGTAGAAAAAAAGCATATCTGAGGTGTAGGTGATGATGGCAGCAAATTTTAAATTTGAATTCTTGTTATTCTATTCGCTTCGTTTAAAATGACTTTTTTTTTAATATTGAAATTGCTAAATTTTCTAACCAATTTCTAAGCTAAATTTTGTGAAAACGATGATTTTTAATGCATTTTAGTAGACGATCTTTGATGCTATTTCCTCAAACAATAGCGCAAATCAAAGATATAGTTTTTGGTATCAGTATTTATTATACCAACACACAACTTTTGCTGTTCTGGGGAATTTGATATTTTAAAAAAGTGAAAAATCAACCTTCCCTATTATTCAGTAATGTTACAGTGGACTGGAAGTTCCTCTGGCTCAGAAATAGGCCAGTGTTCTTATTTCGGCATTTTTAAAACTTTTTTTTTTGGGGGGGGGGTGCTCTCTTTCATGGTAGATTATGAATTCATTGGCGTAAATTTTTATCATAGTCTACTGGACAGACGTTAGTGGAATATGAAATGAAGTCCAATACATATATTCTTAATTTCTCAACTGAAATTAATACTTTTAATAAAAATCAAACTCTAAGGAAAACATTAATTCACGTTAATATTTCTATTTCAGAGTAACGATAAAAAAAAATTAAAACAGTCCACTTTTGCAGTTCTGGAGTAAAAAAAAAAATGTATAACTGAATCACTACGCAACAACTTTAAATCAATTTATGCTGTTTTTTAATTCTAAAAAAAAGTTATAAATTAATAAACGTATTAAATTATGTTTTCCTTAAAGTTTCATTTTTTTGTAAAAGTTTTAATCCCAGTTGAGAAATTTTCGCCCCTGAATTCACAGTCTACCCTCTTTCCTTATGTAAATTTTAAAGTAACCTGAGGTCTGTGGTGTCAGCACTAAAGCAGAGCTTAGTAAATAAAATAAAAAAGTAACTTTAAAAATACCAGGAAATGGATAGATCTACTTATGGTTGCAACCTTCTCTATTTAATTTAGATATTTTAAGTTTCATGCCTTTAAAAAATAAAAACAACTTTGAAGTTTTTAGACGAAAGAAAGTTGGAATTAAGGATCAACCCACGAAATATTTCGCGAAGTTCTTTGACTGTTTCTAAAGTAATAAAAAAAAATACGGATAAAATAAAATTTATAAAAAAAACAAAAAGAAAAAAAAAATATTCCCAAAACTTTACATATCCTTTTATATATATGTATATATCTTTTAAAATTTATTTTATCTTAGTAGTATTTATTTACCAGCAGTGACCTTGGTAAAGAACTATTATCGTAACTGTACTATATTTTATTACTACAACTACTACTACCACTATATAACTTTCTTTGGCTAATCTGTTTTCATTTCGTTTCAACTTTCAAGTAAGTACTGGTGTCTCGAATTATCAAATTTTTAAACTGTGAAAATCTTCGTCTTTTAACTTTAAGAATTTTGTCATTTTTCTCAGATACAACCTTTCGTTTGTTAAAATAATGTTGTCTTTCAAAGTGATTAATTTAAAACATTTTATGTGCTTCCTTTTTTAAAAAAACAAGAAGAAAAAAAACTTTGTTTAACTTAAGTGGGTTTTTTTTTTAAACAAACAGGATTTATCGTGTTCATGTTGTTGTCCCTTTTTGTTGGTTTGTCATTCTAAAATAGAAGTTGTTCACTCAAAAAATAATTATCACAATCCGGCGAAGAAAACAAAAACATAAACTAAATTGATTTAATTTTTAAATCTTAATGAATTTTATTTTAATTTTTATCTTTTATAACGGGCTTAAATATTTTTTCTACTTTCTCTTTGTTGATATTCAAACAACACACACCGGATTCGCATATATATGTCATATGTACACAACACAAATGTAATAATGGCAAAAAAATCGGGCAACTTGCTTGGGGGTCAGTGCTGCTCTAATTTGAGATATCGCGGTCTATGATCAAAAAAGGGTGAACTCTTTCGAAAGGACACTAGGTATTGAGGTTAGCATTTATTTACCCAACCCGTTCGCCACGGATAGGATGTGACACAAGGTTGCTAGTATTGAGCATCCAGTGAGGATCGAACTCGTTATTTAATAGTAAGTTAAGGATATGCGAGACAGACCAGTTTGCAAATCATCACAACACTATGGGACACCCAACTGGGCGTCAGGATAAGTATTTACCCAAATCGTTCACCACGGGTAGAATGTGACACTAAGTGTCAGGGTATCGGTATTGCACTTTGTTTATAGTAGTTTAAATGTAGTGTCTTGTATTGGATATCCATAATCAATTCTATGTGTAAATATCACTGTGTGTGTGTGTGTGTGTGTGTGTGTGTGTGTGTGTTATATAATAATCCGGAGAAGAAATCTTCCTTACGACATAGGAGTTTTTTTTTTTTTTTTTTTTTTTTTTTTTAAGTGTTGTAGTTTGCAGAGCTCAATGTGTGCTCTTATTGTCAGAGTCACAGAGCAAATTCATAAGTAAAAATATAACAAAAGACTTAGATTTTTTGCATATAGCCTATTTCAGAAAGCTTAGACAAAGTGTCTAACATCCCCAATTTATCAGATGCAAATATATATATATATATATATATATATAATCCAAAAGTCCTGAGAAGAAATCTTCCTTACGACACAAGAGTTTTATTTTAAAAAACCTGTCGCAGTTTGAGAGCTCAATGTGTGCTCTTAATGTTAGAGTCACAGAGCAAATATATTAGTAAAGAAATAATAAAAGACTTAGAGATTTTGCGTTATAGTCTATTTCAGGGAGCTTAGACAAAGTGTCTAACTCTCCCAACTCATCAGATGCAAATGATGAATTCTTTATTACTTTTAAGGCATTTGAAAACAGATATTGTTTATTGTCCTTTTACTCTCAGCTGTAAGGTAATAAAAAAGATATTTGACCATTTGTTGTCAGTAATTTGTTAGGAATTTCTGTTAAATTAATCTATTCCAGATTTCAACAAAAAGGACCACCCCAGTTCATTTAGAATTCATTTATTTAGTAGTTTATTTCTTCTTCATATCTTCCTATTTATCTTCATTTATTTTTATTTTATTTTATATTTTTTATATGAAGATCCAAGAAAACCTGTTTTATCTACTTAATAATTTAACTAATTCAAAATATATATATACATCCATACAAACACACACATGCCCATACACATGCATGTATCCACACACACACACACCTGTACTTGTACATATCAGACTTCTACATATCCAAATAATCTGTTTTCAAATGCCTTAAAAGTAATAAAGAATTCATCATTCGCATCTGATGAGTTGGGAGAGTTAGACACTTTGTCTAAGCTCCCTGAAATAGACTATAATGCTAAATCTCTAAGTCTTTTGTTATTTCTTTACTTATATATATATATAATGTGTGTGTGTGTGTGTGTGTGTGTGTGTGTGTGTCATTTTTACACACAGTTTGTGTTGAGTGTCTTTTGATGTGCCACTTAGGTACATTTTCTTATCCACACACACACACACACACACACATGAGGTCATAATGTGACACAAGAATCGACTTTATGTTGGATGCTAATATTCCAGCAACATTCCTCTTTGTGGGGCCGGGTTATAAACACAGTCCTTACCACTCTTAGACAAGGGGCTAAGTACTTCCTGGGGAGAAGGCCCCCTAAACTAAGCTGTTATTAATTCTCACCCACCCATCATGGCTGTACCAGGAACAGGGCGGAGAATCGGTGTCCATCCAGAATGGGTGCGGAGGGTCAGGTAGGCCAATTTTTTTAGCTAGGGATGAGTCCTATTTCCTTGGATTAAAGACAAAAGTGTGGTCTTCGATAACCTACATTGGTATTATAAAGCGGGTCAGTGGGACAGGTGAATATGTCAACCCCTAATATCGCAGGAGAAATCATGAAAGTGCTCTAATTTTATTTACAATAGGGTAGGTTGATTTTTCACTTTTTTGAAATTTCAAATTGTCCATCTAAGTGAAAGTTGTGTGTTAGTATACTGAATACTGGTACCAAAAATTAGATATTTTACTTAGACCATTGTTTGAAGAAATAGCATCAAAGATCATCTGTTACGGCTTAATTAATGAGGTAAAAAGCAGCATATCAGAGGTGTTGGTGGTGATGGGAGAGGGGACAAATTTTCTATTTGAATTCTATTTATAATATTTAATTCATTTCATTTTAATAAAATAGAATAACATTTCTGATTTAAATATTGAAAACGGTAAATTTTCTAACCAATTTCTAGTATTTTTTGTAAAAACAAGGAATTTTAGTACATTTTTGTAGACAATCTTTGATGCTATTTCCTCAAACAATGGTGCAAGTAAAAGATCTTATTTTTGGTATCAGTATTCAGTATACTAACACACAACTTTCACATAGATGGAAAATTTGATACTTTAAAAAAGTGATAAATGAACTTAACCTACTGTACAATGCTGTAATTGTGGTCCTATTTTTTTGTGTGTCACACCTATCATCCACCTTGTCGGTGAGGCTTAGAATTCAGTGACTACATATCCTGCAGAGGAGTAAGACACCTCACCCTCCAGGGTGTTCTGGGTATGACACTAAACTGCATCCAGTAATAGTTTCAGTTCTAGAGCTCTGAGGTGTGTTCAGTAGCTCTTTACTTTGCCATTACTCCCAGGTCCACTCTGATCTGGAGTGGTAGTACTTGTTAGGGTCCCATGCCTATATTTGAAAATTACTTGATGCCTTAAACTGCAAATAGCTTGTATTAAGAATTAGTTATTTAAATCTGTTTCCATGATTTGTTCAAGAAAACAGCTGTACGGCCACCTATCACACAAACCATTTGAGTGAAACAAACAAGACATGCTGGAGAAGCAAGGATGAACTCATAAGTGACGTCCTCCTGTGAAAACCAGCACATGGATATGCCAGAGCGGGTCATCCAATAAAGACCTACATTGGTCAGTTCTGCACCGATACTGCATGCTGTACAGAGGACCTCCCGAGAGCGATGAATGATAGGGACGGTTGGTGAGAGATTGTCATGGATATCCATGCTACTGGCACAACATGATGATGATGATGATGATGATTTGAAGATGTAATTGTTTACTAAGTACTATTATAAATTACTTGAAACCATATAACTGTGCAAACAAATGACTATTATTAAATAGAAATAATTACTTGAAACCATATAATCATTAGAATTAGATAGGAATACTTGATATTATATAACTATGTACAAACAAATGTTTTTTTATCAGATATGAATAGTTACAGGAAACCATATAACTGTGTATAAATTATTAGTATTCTATAGGAATACTTGAAACTATATAGCTGTGAGCAAATTATTTGTATTAGATAGGAATACTTGAAACTATATAGCTGTGGGCAAATTATTTGTATTAGATAGGAATACTTGAAACTATATAGCTGTGAGCAAATTATTTGTATTAGATAGGAATACTTGAAACCATATAACTGTGTACAAATTATTTATTAGATAGGAATACTTGAAATGTATTAGATAGGAATACTTGAAACCATATAACTGTGTACAAATTATTTGTATTAGATAGGAATACTTGAAACTATATAGCTGTGAGCAAATTATTTGTATTAGATAGGAATACTTGAAACCATATAACTGTGTACAAATTATTTGTATTAGATAGGAATACTTGAAACTATATAGCTGTGAGCAAATTATTTGTATTAGATAGGAATACTTGAAACCATATAACTGTGTACAAATTATTTGTATTAGATAGGAATACTTGAAACTATATAGCTGTGAGCAAATTATTTGTATTAGATAGGAATACTTGAAACCATATAACTGTGTACAAATTATTTGTATTAGATAGGAATACTTGAAACTATATAGCTGTGAGCAAATTATTTGTATTAGATAGGAATACTTGATAACATATAACTGTGCAAATAGATGATTATCATTATCATGGACAAAAGTGATGTAGTCAGGATGATTTCAATCCTTCCACAGATCTCAAGCTCTTGCAATGACTTTTCCAGAATCTTAGCATATATATATATATATATATATATATATATATATTCATTTAAGAAATGGATATAAAGTAACCTACTCGAGTTTCATCATTTGAATCGTCAGGGTTACATCTGCTGAATTAATCGAGTTTTCGATTAATATCAGTTGATACCACGTATGTTTGTTGAAATGGATATTATCGTTACAGATATCCATTTCAACAAACATACGTGGTATCAACTGATATTAATCGAAAACTCGATTAATTCAGCGGATGTAACCCTGACGATTCAGATGATGAAACTCGTGTAGGTTACTTTATATCCATTTCTTATTTTTGCTCTACATTGTATTGAGCACTTTGTATTTGTTTTTTCATGGTCTTAACCCCTGGATTCTGTGCGCTTCCAACCGGTAAGCCACCACTCATACATATATATATATATATATATATATATTTTTATTATTGTGTGCATATATATATATATATATATATATATATATATATATATATGCACACAATAATAAAAATATGTATATATACACATAGGCATTATATAAACATAAATGTATGCATATATAGGTATATATATATATATATATATATACACAGCTATATATATATACATACATTTATGTTTATATAATGCCTATGTGTATATATACATATTTTTTATTATTATTTATCTATATATTATTCGGGGGTTTTTTTTTATTTTGTTTTTGTATTCATTTATTTACTTATTCTCACACTTATCTGTTCCTACTTTCTTTTTTTTTTCTTTTTTTCTTTTTTTTATCGTCTCATTTTGAAAAGGCAAAGTTGCATGATTATCTGAACATTGGGTCAGATTCTAGAACACTTGTTTTCTGCTCGTCAGATGTCAGACAAATTAACCTAACTGATAAATAATTCATTGAAACAACCCCCACCCACCCGAAAAAAAATATTCTTGTACTTTTTATAAGTGATGGTCCCAACAAGAATGTTTGGTTTTGTTTGTTTTGTTTTACGGCATATCAACCTCAGTGGGTCATTTAATGCCGATAAAGTTTTGAAATAAATCAGTTCTTAATGGATAATACAATTTTTTTATAAATACATTTTTCTATTTAACCCATAGATGGGACCCTAACAGGTACTACCACTCCGGGTCAGAGTGGACCAGGGAGCAATGGTGATGAAGGGGTCAACAAGAATGTGATAACATGTTGGAGTTACTGGAATGTTTTGTATTAATCCCAAAATTTTATTTTATATATATATTTATCAACCCCTCCGAATGAGTAGGATGTGACACAAGGTCAATTTCTTAAGCAGAGTTTAACGGATTTGAATTTTACTTCTCCTAGACTTCTCCTAGACTAGTTGCCTAACCAAGGTTTAAGAGCCCTGTTTGCCCTAAAATATCTTATTCTTTAATTGATTCATCAAAACAGAAAAAAAAAAATTCTTGTACTTTTTAAAAGTGATGGTCCCAAGAAGAATGTGATGACACGTTGGAATTAATGGAATATTTTGTCTTACCAATACTGAGCAGTTTTGGTTTGATTTGTTTTACGGCATATCAACCTCAGTGGGTCATTTAATGCCGACAAAGTTTTGAAATAAATTCATTCTTAATGGATAATCAATTTTTTTTTTTTTTTAAACAGATTTTTCTATTTAACCCATATATATGGGACCCTAACAGGTACTACCACTCCAGGTCAGAGTGGACCAGGGAGTAATGGTGATGAAGGGGTTCTCCACATTCCTCAAACTGTCAGAACTGGAACCTCACCATCAGATAGAATTTAACATCATACCTAGGAAATCAAGACCCTCAGCCACCACCTTCTAGCACCCATATGATAAAAAGGATTGGTGGCTTGCCATAAGGGCAATAGGGTCAGGACAATTATATAGGTGCTAGGGCTTGACATGATCTGTCAATTGATCGGATGGGGCCTCTCTGACCACCTGTCTAGCCTAGGTAAGGGGCAAAGTAGAGTGTTGCATGTCATGGAGTGCTCTTCCACCAGGGTTCCATCCTTAAGCATCATGGGTCGCCACCCACAGTCAACAGGTGTCCTCATTGGGGGGGGGGTGGCTTACCTCTCTGCAGAGGTGCAGTCGGTGCATTCTAAACCCCCACCGACAGGGCTGTGAGCAGTTTTGTATTAATCCCAAAATTTTATTTTATATATATATTTAATAAACCCCTCCAAACGAGTAGGATGTAACACAAGGTCAATTTCTTTACCAGAGTTTAACAGGTTTAAATACAGAGTTTTACTTCTCCTAGACTGGTTGCCTAACCAAGGTTTAACTCTTAACAACCTATACCGCCTCATTCCACCCGTCCAGAAGTCACATTTGTTTTCCTAATCCACCCCAAATGATGGCCTTTATTTAATTTTGTAAAATACATCTGTTAGATGCTTGAGGGGGAAGTCATCAGCGTTGTTATATCCTTGGGATCATTGGAAATTTCTGGTCTTTCAACAACGTATTTCCTCGCCCACAGGACCAATCGGGGTTGATCAAATCCTGACCCTTCCCTCTCGGCATTAAAAGTAATATTAAACATATTTGGAAGTCTTTAATTTAAGGGAAATAACAGGTAACTTTAAATGAAAAGGCCATTTTTAGCCATTTATTAATAAATCCTTATAGGAATGGGGCTCTGGACTTAAGAAAATTCTCAACAGGATGTTAAGAGTTAAGTGCCCAGTTTGCTCTAAAATATTTCATTTTATAATTAATTCATCAAAACAAAAAATAAAAAAAATAAAAAATATTCTTGTACTTTTTAAAAGTGATGGTCCAAAGAAAAATGTGATAACACATTGGAGTTAACGGGATTTTCATTTTTACAATAATTGAGCAATTTTGAATTAAAACCAAAATACTTTATTTTAATTTGGTTTAAATAAGTTCTGAAACTATTTTAATTTTCAAAAAGACATTGATATTTTTAAATAAAGTCAAAAAAGGTAATAAAATGAAATAGAATAAAATAAAATATGACCTAAACTGATCATGTGACCTATTTTGCTGTTACCTATTGGTAAATAAAGTAAAGTTGTCCGAGTGGCCTATTGTCAGTATCAGCCAGACAGAGAGGGAGTCTATCCCCGTTTCACTAGTGCTAGACCAGGGAGATTGTTTAGCCACACCTACCATCAGCTCCCCACTTTACTACATGGATCAGATTACCCATTATCTGTGCTACTCATGCGCTGAGTTAGCGTGGACTGGTATCGAACCAGCAACCTTGCAATTCTTAAGCAGATTGTCTACCAACTGATCAATAGAATGATTTTATTTGTCTGAATTTTTTGTTTCTTAATTTGCATAATCAGATTTTTGAACTGTTGTCCTCATCTATATCGATATATACAAAATGTTTCGGACAATATGTCCTCCAACCTTCTTCAGGTGTTTCTTGTCAAACTCAGGAGTTCTTCTTTTTATTTATTTTTAAGTCATTTAATTTATGCATCTAATTAACATATTCATACTCTTTATGATTGGCTAATGTGAAGGATGGAGGCATTTGTGGTGTAATGGTTATTATCATAGGAAATGGATTCTGCTATCTGATTTCAAATCCTGGACCAGGCTGTTTTACTTGAAACCATTTAATTATTAGTATTAGATGAGAATACTTGAAACCATACAACTGTGTGCAAATTATTTGTATTAAGAATAGTTACTTGAAGCTATAATTGTTTACTAAGGATTATTATTATTATTATTAAAATTACTTGAAACCATATAACTGTGTGAAAATTATTTGTATTAAGAATAGTTACTTGAAGCTATAATTGTTTACTAAGGATTATTATTATTATTATTAAATTACTTGAAACCATATAACTGTGTGAAAATTAGTTGTATTAAGAATAGTTACTTGAAGGTATAATTGTTTACTAAGGATTATTTTAGTTACTTGAAACTATATAACCATGTGCAAATTATTTGTATTAAGAATAGTTACTTGAAGGTATAATTGTTTACTAAGGATTATTATTTTAGTTACTTGAAACTATATAACCATGTGCAAATTATTTGTATTAAGAATAGTTACTTGAAGGTATAATTGTTTACTAAGGATTATTATTTTAGTTACTTGAAACTATATAACCATGTGCAAATTATTTGTATTAAGAATAGTTACTTGAAGGTATAATTGTTTACTAAGGATTATTATTATTATTAAAATTACTTGAAACCATATAACTGTGTGAAAATTAGTTGTATTAAGAATAGTTATTTGGAGCTATAATTGTTTACTAATTATTATACTGTTGTATATCTTGTTATATATAAAATGTTTCGGTTGATGTGTCCTCCAGCCTTCGTCAGGTGTTTCTTGTCAAACTTAGGAGTTCTTTTTTTAAAGTCATTTAATTTATCCACCTAATCAACATATTCACCGCCCCGTCAGCTGGAGCGTTAGAATGCACTGACTGCACCTCTGCAGAGGGGTAAGACTCCCCCAATGGGGCCAACTGTTGGTACATATATGATTGCCCCAACCCTATTGCCCTTATGGCAAGTCCCAACCCTTTTTTATCATATGGGTGCTAGAAGGCGGTGGATGAGGGTCTACATGTCCTGGGAATGACGTTAAATTCTATCTGATGGTGAGGTTCCAATTCTAGAGCTTTGGGGAATGTGGAGTACCCCTTCATCACCATTACTCCCTGGTCCACTCTGACCCGGAGTGGTAGTACCTGTTAGGGTCCCATCTATGGGTTAAATAGAAAAACATGAGTTTATAAACAAAAATTGATTATCCATTAAGAATGAATTTATTTCAAAACTTTGTCAGCATTAAATTACCGATTGAAGTTGATATGCCGTAAAACAGACCTAACTGTGAAATCTCTACTCAAAAATTTTTCTGTCTGCTCGCAATCAATTCGCTCACCATCTGTTCGCAATCATGTCGCTCACTGTCTGTTCGCAATTACGTCGCTCACCGTCTGTTCGCAATCACGTCGCTCACCGTCTGTTCGCAATCACGTCGCTCACCGTCTGTTCGCAATCACGTCGCTCACAGTCTGTTCGCCAACACGTCGCTCACAGTCTGTTCGCCAACATGTCGCTCACCCCACTGCCAAGAAATTTGGCTCATTTATTACTCCACTCCTCTCCCACAAACCACCTCACTTCCTGTCTGTACTCTTATGAAAGAAACTTAACCTTCAGGCGCCATTTCTTTTCCTAGCCCGAAGTAAGAGGAGTTTCTTTATTTTTATCTTTATATCACACTAACCAAATCAACATTCATACTCTTTGTCACATAAACCATTCCATAATACAAAATCACTAACCATTTTTTATATCAAAATTCTTTTCAGGTAAAACTTCCCGTCTGCCAAAATGGACAAACAACATTTCACAGCTGTTGCCACTACAGGTGCTCTCGTCGGATCTTCTTATTTTCTCTGGAAGAAACTGTTAGGACCGAATCTGCGATTATTATATTACGATATGTACACTCTGTCAAAGTTTATTATGGCTGGAAAAAGAATAATGCATTTTATGAACGTGTATAAAAGCGTTATTGACGTCTTTGAACGAACTGTTAAACTCCATTCAAACAAAACATGGCTTGTGTTTGAAGGACAAACTTACACATTTGCGGACGTGGACAAAATATCAAACCGCATTGCAAATTATTTGCTCTCACAAGGAATCAAAAACAACGATGTCGTTGCTCTCGTTATAACAAACAGTCCACAGTTTATTTGCTCATTTTTGGGTACGTATTTTGTTTTATTTCTCTGAATGTTTGAGATGAGGCTTGAAGATTAGTATTATCTGCGTTATTTGGACTATTGTCCCCATCTTCATTGTTATTTGTACAACGTTTTGGCCGATATACCCTCCGGCCTTCTTCAGGTATTTCTTGTCGGACTTGAGAACACAATATGAGTCTAGTTAAAAAATCATACATAAGTAAAATAGGTAGATATTCTTGCCAAATCAAGACATTAGGTTTATAAGTTCCCCAAATTCACACTCATTTGTCCAATTGGACACATGGCCGAGTGGATTAGGCAGTTAGGTTAAGACAGTTCGAAGTGACAGTTATCTCTGGAACCTGAATTCAATCCTGAGTGAAAGCAGTTAGAAAAATAATTAATTAACACAACTCCTACCCCAGCTATGGTTAGCGGAATGAGAACAGGATACCCCCATGGAATAAATAAAGGGTTAGGTTCAAAGTTCCGTGATGGCTCTCGAATACGAAAAGAAAGTTCCCGAGTCCGAAAAGAAGGTTCCCAAGTCCGAGAAGGTTCCCGAGTCCGACAAGAAATACCTGAAGAAGGCCGGAGGGTATATCGGCCGAAACGTTGTACAAATATCAATGAAGATGGGGACAATAGTCCGAATAACGTATTTTGTTTTCTTTATTTTCATTTTGTTATTTTTTTGTTTTCTTTTTAGTAAGAAGAAACAATTTGGACATTCCTAAGATCAAGGGAGATGATTAATCATTAATTTGGTTTACAGTTGTATAAGTAGAAAAGAGTGATCTGCCCTTGACGATGGAAGCAGCCATTGACTCCTGACATCGGAACACTACAAATCATGTCTTTCGTACTTTATAACGGTGAAGTCATGTTGAAAGCACCAGTTCTTGTTGCTCTCGTTATAACAAACCGTCCGCAGTTCATTTGCACTTTTTTGAATATGTATTTTTCTAATAAGAATGTTCTCTGGGGGGCACAGTTAAGTCTGACGCTTTTACTCTCCCAACTGACCAAGTGTTCAGACTGAAAAACTGAAAAGACAACGGATGATTTTCAGCTGCTGGTCAAAGACTGTTGACTCAAATATCTATTTTCCCCCCTCTATTTTTTTTCCCCTTCTATAAAGGAACAATTTTGTTTTCTTTAATTTCCAAGAGGAAATGTGGAGTACCTTTTTATTGCCATCACTCCCAGGTCCACTCTAAACTAGTTAGAGTCCCATGTATGGATTAAATAGATAAAAAATGTGTTTGGTTTTTTTGGAGGGTTGGGGGCTTGTAAGAAGAAACAACTTGAACTTGAGTCCTATTTATTCCTAAGTTCAAGGGAGTTGAATTAGTTATTAATTTGGCTTGTGATTGTATAAGTAGAATAGAGTTATCTACCCTTGTGTCTAGGCTAAACAGGGTGATCTGCCCTTGACCAGAAAATCTAAAGCAGCTGAAAAATCCGTGATCGTAAAATCTTCAGCAACTCAAAATCGCAACTCACTTCCTACCGTCACCCCAATTCTACTTATACTAGTTTCCCCTCAACATCCAGGTGTCTGCGCCCCACACACGAGATTGTCGAGCCAATCCCGGCCGCCGGAATCCTCATAGCTATCATCTGGGCACCTGGCGCTTACATCCGGGACTGTAGCATCTCAACTTCGGTGCCAATGTGTCGCCCATTCGCATTCTGAAGGAAGCAGGTTCGATTCTACAGTCCTACATGCCAGGCAAAGTCTAGCCCGCTTCCTTCGAGAATACGGCAGGCCTTGACGTTCGCCACTCACTTCGTGTTCTCTGTCACAATAACAATGAAAATAAGGACAATAGTTTGAATAATCCAAATGAAATAATGTTTTCTTTTTTCTCCTTTTTCACAGCTTTAAGGAAAATTGGGGCCATTCCATCATTACTTAACAACAATCTCCAAGGAAAAGGATTGGTCCATTCAATATTGATCTGTGAACCATGTATGATCATCATCGATAGCAGTAAGTAAAGTTTTTTTTTTTGGGGGGGGGAAGCTTCTTTTTCATATACAGTGGCACCTTGACTTACGAGTTTAATTTGTTCTGCTCTTAACTCAATTTCCTTGTATATCAAATCAATGTTCCTCATTTAAATAAACTGAAATTCCAATAATTCATTCCATCCACCCCACCCCACCCCACCCAAAATTATGCTAATTTTTTTGCTATGCTTTTTTTTTAAATAACAAAAATACCACTGCATTGTATAAAAGTATGATAAAATAGAATCTAATGAATAATCTTCTGTAATATGTTTTTTTTTTTTTCTAAAAACCGTTAAGATAAAAGGGCTTATTTAGGTATCACCAATTTTCCCTGTGAAATTTATCCCCCCCCCCCTATATTTAACACAATGAAACTTTCATAAAAATTAATATTATCTTGAAAAAACTTTTTCCATTCAAAAGAAGAAACATTAAACAAACTCCTGGTGATTTTTTTTTTTAATTTAAGCTTACGGAAATAATGAAAATTATAACTGAAAAAAGAAGTTTTCATATTTGCACCATTAAATCAGCTAAAATTTAACGTAGCCAAAAACAATTTACGACAAGAAGTTTTTTTTTTAAATTCTATGAAAAATCAATTAATGGTCCGATTTTCACAAAAATTTCTATAACTATCTACCCTTGGATGTAAAAATGTCTGAAAACACTCTCTGGTGTTCCTAATTTTTTTAGTCCGGTCATGGACCGAGTACTTTAGCTAGTATATATATATATTATATATATATATATAGGTCATTTGATTTTTTAAGTAATAATAATACTAATTTTTTTATTTCATCATTAAGCTGAAGAGTTCATAAATGACTGATCTCTCTGATGAAATGAAATAGAGAATTCATTGTGGTTTACAAATAACTCTATGTTTTAATGACAGTAAACAACCTGAGTCCTTTGTTCATCAAAAATGAATTAATTCAGTATTAAATGACTTGAAAAGGGTTGATATGCCATAAAACAAAACAACCATACAACCAACCAATCTTTTGACCAACACTGTTGAAAATATAAAAATGTTGCTTCATTTAACTCAGCTGTTCTTAACTTTCACTTTCTATTCATCAGTTGAGACAATCCAAGAAAACATTTACAATGTGAAAGATCAACTTTTGAACATTCCCATTTTTGTTGTGAATACTCAACCTGATTCACCGGTGACACTAAAGGAACCAACATGGCAACTCCTCGATCTTTTGATAGAAGACGCTTCAGACCAGCCCATCAGTCCTGATTATCGAAATTCCCTTAACATCTATGATAAATCTTGTTATATCTACACATCTGGAACAACAGGTAAGTTTTTTTATTTTATTTAGATTTACCTGTTGGTTTTTATTTTGTTGTCAGTTTTAATTGTATACAAATTAATTTCTATTAAGAACAATTACTTCAAGCTGTAATTATTTACTAAGGATTAGGGCCGGTTTAGCTCAGTCGGTAGAATGTTCGGCTAGGAATCATAAGGTTTTTGGTTCGATAACAGCCCTCGCCAACTCAGCGTATAAGTAGCACAGGGATTTGTGTGGTAAAGCAAGGAGCTGATGGTAGGTGTGGTGCTCCACCTCAGATGCTAAAATAATCTCCTTGGTCTAGCGCTAGTGAAAAGGGGATAGACTCCGTCGCTGTCTGGCTGATACCAACATTAGGACACCCCAACGACTTTACTTTTTTATTGTTATTAGTTATTTGAAACCATATAACATTGTGCAAACAAATAACTATTATTATTATTAACTATTAATGTTATTATAATATATGATATTATTAATATTATTATTATAATCAATATTATATTAATAATATTATTATTATTATTAACTATTAACAAATAACTATTATTAAATAGAAATAATTACTGGAAATCATATAAGTTTGTGCAAATTATTTGCTCTAAGAATAGTTACTTGAAGCTATAATTGTTTACTAAGGATTATTATTATCGGAACATGCCCATCCAGAGCACTGGGCTTTCCCCTGCACAACTTCTTCACCGCTGGTTACATGACTTCATACCATCCCAACTCATGCTGTATAAACCACACGCAAAGTGGATAGCTGTAGTTCGGAACTGCAAGATTAGCCTGTCTCAACGCAATGCATTCCTAATAGAGAGGTATAATCGCACAGCGCATACTCTATATCCACTTCAAAAGGGAGACATAGTCTCCATACAACGTCCAAACAACCGTTGGTGGGACATAACAGGCCGAGTTGTCGAGACTCTCCTTAATCATCAATACCGAATTAGGATTGATGGATCAGGTAGAGTCACACTGTGAAATCACTGATTCCTCAGGAAGTTTGTAGCACCAGTGGCCCCTGTCCCTATTCCTACTGCTTTGCCTGAGCTCCCTAAGTCATCAATTGAGGATGTCCCACAAACCAAAGGAATGATAACATCAACTTGGGACCGCCCCCTAAGCCAATGCCAATGAAAATACCCCGTGCATTGTCCAGGCTGCTCCCCAGTAATCAGCCTGACCAAAAGGAACTAAATTCCCCTCAAAGGACACTACGCCCATGCAATGGTGGATGGAGAAAGGGGAGATGTAGAACAATCATACTAAGTTCCAATTACCATCGAATTGGTAAAAAAAGGCAACAAGGAGCCATAACTTAATACGGATCTAACCTTGTTGCAATCCTACTACAGAATGCCAGAGTATTTATGAAGCCTCATAACATCATAGAAACCAAGCAGCCAATCAGGACTCTAGGAATGGAATCACCCAACTACATGAATGGACTATTCTTGAGTTTCATAAGTACCAGCTGTTTTGGGCACTAGTTTAGTTTTAGTTGCTGTTGTCCAAACCAACAGCATACTAACTGACTGACTAACTTCAACCGTTACTTGAAACCCTATAACTGTACTGTGCTATCAGTATGGCTTAGAATACACATATGCCACAAAACAACTGGCCAACCGTTAGATCACTGAAGTTAAGAAGCAATGAGCCTGTTCAATACTTAATTGGGTGACCACTTCAGCAACATAAGCAACCTGAGTCATTTGTTTATCAAAAAAGATTTCATCATCATGTTGCGCAAGCAGCACGGATATCCATGACAATCTCTCGCCAACCTTCCCTATTACTCATTGCCTCTGGGAGGTCCTCTGCGCAGCATCCAGAATCCTCGAATAGTTGGTCAATGTAGGTCCTTAGTGGGCATCCTACGTTAGCATGTCCATGTGTTGGCTTCCACAGGAGAACGTCGCTTATGAGCTCGTCCACGCTTTTCCAGCAGTGTCCTGTATGCCTAGTCCGTCTCACCCGGATGGTTTGTGAGATGGGGGGCAGGTGACCATATAGTTGCTTCCTTGTGGGGTGTTTCTTCCATGACTTGTTCAGGACTGCACAGAGCATTCTTGTGCAGGTCTCATCTAGCTTATTCTCGAGGCACTTTGTTAGGGTCCAGGTGGTGTAGCCATACAGCAGTACTGATATAACCACAGCCTGGTCAAGATTAAATCATCCAAAAAAATGTTGATATGCCATAAAACAAAACCACTAACTAAACAAATAATAAAACACTTTGATTTAAAATAAAAGGAAACATTTTTGTATTTAGATTTTGGTGAAGAAATCAACTTTAGAGAATGAAATTTGATAAAAGATACACTATCTGGAATACTAGAAGCGGCTACCCGGCATCGCCTAGGTAGAGGAGGAGGGTAAAAAAAGGTAGTCTCGCAGATCCATTATTGTTGAATCATGGGGTGGATCCTCACAGGAGGCCCCATTAAAATCCTTATGTAAAAAAGACCTTGCCTTGATCCAACCATTCTAAAAAGAAAAATTAATGTCCCCTATTTAAGATACTAAATGCAAAAAAAAAAATCCATGTTGTTATCATTTAGATTTTATTTTTTTAATTATCTTCATGAATATAAATTAAATCTTCATTATTTTTGCTCAGAAACCAAGCCCTGGTGATATTTAATGTGTATATATATTTACTTTGTCGTTAATTGTTTTATTTTTGAAGTTTCCTCCGAACATGCTGTTATCATTTGAATTTTATTTTTTAATTATCTTCACGAATATAAATTAAATCTTCATTATTTTTGCTCAAAAACCAAGCCCTGGTGATATTTAATGTGTATATATATTTACTTTGTCGTTAATTGTTTTATTTTCGAAGTTTCCTCTGGACATAGAGATACACACAACTTCCCTTTATATATGCATAGATTACCTAACGCAAAAAATGAATCGAGGATAATTTCCAATTTTTTATTGTTTTTTTTTTTAACTTTTTTTTTTTTCTTTTTTTTTTTTTTTTTTTTTTCAGGTTTACCAATTATTCTTTTTTTTTTCTTCTTTTCTTCTTTTTTTCTTTTTCTCTTTTTTCTTCTTTTTCTCTTTTTCTTTTTCTCTTTTTTTCTTTTCTCTTTTTCTTTTTTTCTTTTTTTTTCTTTTTTTCTTTTTTCTTCTTTTTTCTTCTTTTTTCTTCTTTTTTTTCTCTTTTTTTCTTTTTTTCTTTTTTTCTTTTCTTTTTATTTTTATTTTTGTTTTGTTTTTTCAGGTTTACCAAAAGCCGTGAATTTTTATATCATGAAATCAATCAGCATAATGGGAATGATTAATCCAATAACAAACAGTTCAAGTGACAGTATCATTTATTTGGCTTTACCCCTCTATCACACAAGTGGATTAGCATTTGGACTCTTCCAAGGAATTGAATCTGGTAAGAACATGTAGCGCCATTGGATATTGGAGGGGGGAGAGAATTTCAAAGACTAAATTACCATTATTATTTGTTTTTTGTTGTCTGAATTTATTGAGAAAGAAGATCAGGCTGACATTTTTCTGGGACATGAAATAATCCATCACTATTGATGAAAAAGATGCAGCTATAAAACAGTGCTTCTTATTGCCAACTCTTTTGAGTAAAATCACTTTATTCATTGAATAAACCTCATACATATATATATATATATATATATATATATATATATATATATGAAAGTACGTAAATAAACACTGTGTTTATTTGATATGGCTTTTAGCCAACAATTTTTAGAGAATATGTGCTTAGTTGAAGTCATACCTAATTTTGAAAATCAATTAGTTAATAATTAATGAATTTAGGCGGGCATATATGTTCAAATGTAAGGCTAAACAGATCGTGAAAATGTCAATCCCTGAATGTACATTTCGACCTATTAGGTCTCATCAGCAAGGTTACTCAAAACCTCGACTGTCAAGCTGACAGGCGGAGATTCTAACCACTACACCAGCTTGTATATATATATATATATATATATATATATATATGGTTAAATTTGCAAATCATCATCAAAATTAAAACGGAAACTTATTTGGTGATGATCCATGACAGTTGAACTACAGTGCATGAATAAACTTTTTTGTGAATTGGGTTATGGTTTAGGGGTTTGGGGATTAAGGTTGTTTTTAATTATGTATTGCTTTAAAAAAAACAACAACAAAAAACCCCAAATTACTATACATTTAATGTTGAAAAATACTTTCTTTAAAACCAAGTTTAATTGAAATTCTGCCCTGTCGGCTGTGGCGTTAGAATGCACCGACTGCACCTCTGCAGAGGGGTAAGACTCCCCCAATGGGGCCATCTGTTTGTCGTGGGTGGCGACCCATGATGCTTAAGGATAGAACCCAGGTGGATGAGCAGTCCATGACTTGCAATACTCCACTTTGGCCCTATCTTGGGCTAGACGGGCGGTCGGAGAGGCCCCCTCTGATCAATGAGTGTATAAACAAAATTGTATTATCCATTAAAAATGAAATTATTTCAAAACTTTGTTAGCATTAAACATTTTTTTTACCAATAGAAGTATTCAGCATAAAATAACCCAAGGGGTTAACGTGCTGTAAAACCCAACCAACCAAACCAAGTTTAATTGAAATTATATATTGCAATACTAACACAAACAACTGAGACTAATGTGTCTACCGTTGGGTTCAATAATTAATTTCAATGGTTAATTAAATGTATAGTAATTTGGTGGGTTTTTTTGTTTTTTAAGCAATACGTAATTAAAAACAACCTTAATCCCCAAACCCCTAAACCGTAACCCAATTCACAAAAAATTTAATTCATACACTGCCATGGATCACCACCAAATAAATTTCCGTTTTAATTTAGATGACGATTTGCAAGTTTAACCATATATATATATATATATATATATATATATATATATAATACTAAAAATATCATTATTAGAGGAACAATAAAGGGTCTACCATGGTTTCAATCAAATTGAAATGATTTCTTCAGGACCCTACCCTATGTTAACTAACTCGATGTAATTCCTTAGTTAAAATTTAACAAAGGAATCACATCTATTTAGTTAACGTAGGGTAGGGTCCTGAAGAAATCATTTCAATTTAATTGAAACCATGGTAGACCCTTTATTTTTCCTCTAATAATAATATTATTAGTATTATTACTGCTCTATATTTTTGATGCCACTGCACCAGAAAGGTTAAAGCGGCAACTGGATACTATATATATATATATATATATATATATACCTACATGAGTCAGACACTATCTCCCTAGGTTTCACCGAATGACTCCTCAGGATAATTCTGACTGAAGGAGGTTGTACCAAACATCTTTTATTATTGGATTGGGTATCTGAGTAGGTTAAAATTAGCATAAAAAGTTAAAATCAAAAATTCATAAAAAGGTTTTGTTATAATTATTTTTTTACTTTTTATTGGCTAAGGAGCCATGCTTTTTAATGTCTACATGTGTTTAGAATTTCTGAATGGAGATTTGGTGTCTGTCTGTAACCAAAACTACATCACTGCTTATATCATAATACCCCCAAGAATTGCATAAGTTTATCCATGAGTACTTAATTTATAGTCAAAATCATTAATACATAGAATAAATCTTTTAACAATGAAAACCTGAGTTAGATTTGCCTCAAAACAGCCCATGTTATTAGGGTATTTGTCTCTCATCCCACTTATGAGGGCATGACACAAGGACATTTTTATGTGGGCCCACCCATGAGCTGAGACTCATGGGTGGTAGGTGCAAAAAATGTGTTGATCCTGTCGGCATTCCTCTTCAAGGGGGGCGCTTCAGGCACTGGTCAATAAACCCAGCCCTACCCCTTTAAATCAAGGGGGCAGGTGTTGTCTGGGGGGATAGCCCCCTGGGATCAACGCTGTTAATTTACGTTAATAAACACAGGCCCCGAAGAGCCCGTGTTATTTGTGCATTTAAAATTCCTGCAATGTGCTTAAGAAATATAGGTTTATATAATATATGATGTGCCTAATTTGCATACTGGTTTTAACAAAACTGGGTTTAATAAATTATTACTTGGTATTATTGATCTCTAATTTTATCTTGTTTTATTCTTCATCATATTAAAATCAATCCTCTGAATGATTTTATATAGAAACCAATTAAAATTTAATTAAAATAAGTGTAATCTTTTTATATGCGTTTTTATTTCATTTCATTAGCTATTCTAATTTAATATATTTCATTACATTAAAACTTAAATACTTACGCCTGTCGGAGAGGGAATATTCTTGCTAGTATATATAACTGATTTATTTCTTTTCTCAGGTGCAAAAATAATCCTGAAACGAAAATTCACAGCGTCAAAATTCTGGGCTGAGTGTTGTGAGCATAACGTAACCCACGTTCCATACATTGGAGAGTTTTGTCGATACATCCTGGCACAACCAGATGTGAGTAATGTTACACTCTAATTCAAACCTCATTAGGATTCATAATTCTGCATCATGGTCAAAAAAAAATAGAAGCCCTCTTGGCTGGGGTTTTAAAAAACACTGACAGAGTAGTAACCTCTCCCCCGACCAATGGGGCCACCTGTTGGCCATGGTTGGCAATCTGTGATACTTAAGGATGGAATCCTGGTGGCTGAGCATTCCATGACATGCAACACTCCATCTTAGAATTTATTTGGGCTTGAAAGGCTGTCTGAGAGGCCCCTCTGATCAATCAGCTGCTCACGTCAAGCACCTATATAATTTTCCTGAGTGTATTGCTCTTATTGTAACCCCCCCCCCATCACTGCTAGAAGATCGGTAACTGAGTGTCTTAATGTCCTGGTTAGGATGTTAAACTGCATCAAATGGTGAAGTTCCAATTCTGGAGCTCTTGGGTGTGTGGAGTACCCCTTCATTGCCATTACTCCCAGGTCTACTCTGGCCTGGAATTGTAGTACCTGTCTATGGGTCAAATAAATTTTAAAAAATAAAAGGGTTTTGTAATTTGCTTGAAGCATTGTGTTTATATTGGTTTGTTGGTTGGTTTTGAAGGCTATCCCACAATGCAAGTGTTAAGAAAAAGTTACAATTTATTTTGTAAAAACGGATTTTAAGTAGCATCTTTGGAGGCATCTTGATCGAAATTGACCAAAAACATTGTTTTAAATGTATCAAAAATAAATTACATGTGTAATATTATTTTGCTTTTTTACTGATGCTCATTATGTTCTTTTTCGACTTGGACAAAAATTTGACCTTAAATAATCGGTTTAATAAATTTTTTTTTTTTTTAAATAAAAAGCAGACGATATTTTGGCAGATCCTACTCTTTTTCCTAATCCCAATCATCTAGTGAGAACTTAACGGGTGACCCAACGGGTCACGTTTTGTCTAGTATATATATATATATATATATATATAGATATAAAAGCCGCCAGGATATTTTAAAGTTAACAAGTAAAGAGTGCTCAATACCTAAGTAGAGCAAATAATAAAAATAAACCTAATGAGTCAGATATACCTACTAAAAGTTTTGCTTAGTGCTCTTCAGGGCTAAGATCTGACTCAGATCTTAGCCCTGAACAGCACTAAGTGAAACTTTTAGTAGGTATATCTGACTCATTAGGTTTATCTTTATACACTATATATATATATATATATATATATATATATATATATATATATATGTATGTTGGGTATTCAGATATATTATTGTCCTCTCTTCCTATATATTGAATAGAATGAGAGAGGAAAAGATGGTAATGTCACTTTAAAAATTCTGTTTATGAAAATGTTTTTTCTAATTAACTATTTTTTATGAAATGTTTTTCAGCATCCAAACCAGAAATTTCACAAAGTGAAAGTTTTTTATGGTAACGGACTTGGAAGGGATATTTGGGAAGAATTCAAAGAAAGGTACCATATTCCAACAATAGTTGAATTTTACGGTTCCACAGAAGGGAACTGCTTTTTAATAAATTTACTCAACAAGCCAGGCACCATTGGTCGACTGTCTCCATTACTGGTAAGTTTTTCAGCATATAATAAATGTATCAACTCAAAACACCAACTTATAATTTAATTCTAATACAGGGTCGGTTTAGCTCAGTCGGTAGAGCATACAGCTCGGAACCACTAGGTTCCGGGTTCAATACCAGCCCTCGCTAATTCTGCATACAAGTAGCACAGATGGGGAGCTCATGGTAGGTGTGGCGCTCTACCTCAGGCACCAAAAAATTATCTCCTTGGTCTAGCGCTGATACTGACAATAGGCCACTCTGTCGACTTTACTTATAGTACAAGGGAAAATAATGTTGGAATGAAAGATTGTGTTGCAGCAATATTCCAAAAGAAATGGCTACCTGCTTTGAAAATCAGCTTTCAGAATCTTGGCTGATTTACTTGGACTAACCCCTGACATTCAAGAGAAGTATACAACTCTCTCAGCCACCAAATGAATTATGACTTGTATATGGGTAATTCCATGTCAAATCATCTAGAAAAAAATTAATTGTCACCCACCACCTTCAATTTTTGGAATACTCAGACAAAAATGCTTTTATAAACCAATTTTTAGGAGTGGGGAAGCTCTAGAACTCATTTTACAGACAAAAATAGATTACAAAAAGTCGCCATTTTTTACAACCCCCACCAAATTTGGAGACCTAAAAATCGACATAACTCCACCAATTTTTGGAATTGGAAGCTCAAATTTTGGGGATTGTCTAACTTTAAGATAGTCCATATATATATATATATATATATATATATATATATATATATATATATATATATATATATATATATTATTAAAAAATTGATGAGTGATGAATAAGCTGACACTGCAGGTTGTTTAAAAAAACCAGTTCCCATTAGTTTAAAGAGAAAGAAATTATCAGTGAATAAAAATCTGAGAGCCTCTACTTCTGGTATGTGTGGTGTCTTTTGTTGATATTCAAATATGTGAAAAAAGACTTGCTTTAAAAATGCCGAGTATTGTTGACGTCCCCATTTAAACTGTGTGACATAAATTTTTTTTAAAATTGTTGGAAATTATTTTAGTGAATGGAAAAATATCTTATTTCTCACAATTTTAAAAAAAAATTATGTCACACATTTTAAAGGGGACCCCAACATTACTTGGTGTTTGGTTTTATCAATTACATTTTTTACGTTCTTCAAAATTATCTTTTGCTTTTTCAACACTTCAGCGTTAGTAATGCCAGATTGCGTAATTTCTTGTCTGAATTTTTGAGGTGAGGCTTGATGTGTATAATTTTGATTTTTTCAGACTGTTGTCTTCATCTTTATTGTGGTATATAAAAACAGAACGTTTCAGCCACTGTATCCTCCGGCCTTCTTCAGGTGTTCCCTGTCTATCCAAGACAAAAAAAAACTATTCAAAATGATTTCCCAGGATGCATCATTGCTATGCTTGTATAGACAGGAAACACCTGAAGAAGGCCAGAAGATATAGCGGACAAAAGGTTATGTTTTTATATATCACAATAAAGATGAGGACAACAGTCTGAAAAATCAAAATTATATGCATAATTTCTGTTTTATTGTCTTGTAAAATCCTTTCAACCAAAATTCAAAATTGATCTAAAAATAGAAATATTTGACTTTTCATACAGAACAAATTGCTACCAAATAAAATGTTCTTGGTGAAATACGACTTAGATACTGTGCAACCCTTACGAGATGAGAACGGTAGATGCATTCCAGTTAATAAAGGTAAGTCTCCAGTTTGATTAATTATATTATTTTTATTATTATTTTTTATTCATTTTATTTTTATTATTTCTATTTTATTATTTGTTATTTTTTCATTTTTTTTATTTTTTATTTTTATTTTTAAATTTTTTCAATAAAATTTTTATAAAAATTTTTTTCGTTTCCATTTTTTTTCTCGTATATTTTTTTTTCTCATATATTTTTTTTTCATCTATTATTTTTATTTTAGTGATTATATTATTTTTATTTATTTTATTTTTTTTCATTTATTTTTTTATTTTTTATTTTTTCATTTTTTTTTTTTTTATTGGTGCTTAATCATAAAACAATTTGTACCCACAGAAAATTTGGTAGCTATAGGCTTTTAGCTACGGAATGAAAGATAGTAAAAAAATTGACATTCAGTGAATTATAGTATACTAATGTTATTTTATTTTCAAATTCAGGTGAAGTTGGTCTTCTAGTTGGCAAATGTCTACCTGAATATGATTGGCAACTGTATAAAGGTAAAAAAGAACTGGACAATTCCAAAATAATCCGTGATGTTTTCGAGGAAGGAGACAAGTATTTCAACAGTGGAGACTTACTCTATACAGATGACGACTATTTTGCGTATTTCAGTGATCGGATTGGAGATACGTTTCGGTAAGTTCGTTTTCTTTTCATTCAGAGATTTTAAAATAAAGCTGTAATTAATGCTAATGGATATTCAATCAAATATTAAGTGTTATTTATCTGTATTTTTGAGATGAGGCTTGATGTGAATAATTTCAATTTTATTTATATATATATATATATATTCTCTCAAAAACGCCCCCTTACCTATTATGGTAGAGGCGTGTAGTATCATTTGACAAGCTTAATTTCGCTAGGATTGTTAGCTGTGTACTGTGGTCGAGGCGATATAGTGTTTCACTATGCTCCCTGAGGTCCCGGTTTCGATTTCTGTCGGAGGGAAATCGTTAGTATATGTCACTGATGAGACTTAATAAAGTCGAAACAGTCTGTACGACATTCTACACACCGAGCGATCCTTTGCCGGGATTACACTTGTCAATTTCATTTTCTATAAGAAAAAGTATCAAATTTTATGCGATACATGTGTTGTAAGTGCCTTCAAGTAAAAATTTAATATATATATATATATATATATATATATAAATTGATTGTGTATAAACTTTGTTCTTGTGAATGTTGTTTTTTTGGTATTATGAAGTGTGGAAGAACAAATGAACAAAAACAAAAAAAAAACAGAACAAAAAAACAGAGTTTCAATATCCAGCTGTTGTTCTGTTCCTAGTTCAATTCATTCCAATATTTCGGGTGAACATGCACCCTTTGTCAACTTTAACCAACAACACAATATATATATATATATATATATATATATATATATATATAATATATATATATATATATATGAGAAGTAAACAAACAAACAATGTGTTGGATATGGCTTTTTTTTAGCCGACAATTTTGGGGAGAATATGTGCTTAATTGAAGTTGTACCTAATTTGAAAATTGATTAATTCATAATTATGAATTAATTAATTTTCAAAATTAGGTACGACTTCAATTAAGCACATATTCTCCCCCCCCCCACACACACACAAAAAAAAAAAAATATATATATATATATAATAGTTTTGGACCCCAGACAGCTTACATATACTTGTTCCTTAATCTTCCGACCGTTATCATCTTTCAATGCTCTCTGGTTAAGAATGAGACCGTCCAAATCATCCGAGATGAAATGCAAAAACATAAATTCTGATTATCTGGTGTTGCTTATCTGCCAAATTCTTATTTCTCATGAGTGTTGTCAACTCAGCTAAATAATGGACCATTCCATTTTTATCATAAAGAAAGAAAGGGAAGAAAAAGGACATGCTACACTGATTAATATTAAAAAGAAAGAAATAGTAGAGGAAAGAGAGAGAAGGTGATGAGTGTACAGAAGCGATAAGGCTAATCTTTCAATGAAAAGGAAAGAAAGAAAGAAAAAAGAGTGTGAAAGAGTTAAATGAAGATTATTATACTTTTTACATATTCTTTTTTTAATCTTTTCATTATGTTCAATTGAAACAGATTAGCATTATCACTTCCACGCGCTCACCCCCTCTCTCTATCTTTCCCCTATTCTCTTTCTTTCTTTTCATATTTTTTCTGTGTAGTATGTCCTGTTCCTTCCCTTTCTTTCTTTATAATAAAAAAACGGAATGGTCCATTATTTAGCTTAGGTGACGACACTCATAAGGAAAATAGAATTTGGCAGATAAGCAACACCAGATAATCAGGATTTACATTTCTGCATTTCATTTCGGACAATTTGAACTGTCTCATTTTTAACCAGAGGGTGTTACAAGATGATAACAGATGTACTTTTAAGGAACACAAGTATTAATATATAGATGGACATTTGAAGATATTAAATTGAAATAAAATGTGTTCTTTGAAAAAATAGGGCATACAAGTCATAAAAGAGTTTTAATAATTCCCAGAAATTTATATAAGAATTCTTTCTTTTTTTCAGTTGGAAATGTGAAATGTTCTTTCTACACATGTAGACTTCTATAACTTTGCCAAAATCATAAATTAAGGACTTCGCATTTGGGGGAGGTAACTCTCGTAAAAAAAACACAAGAGTTACTTCCCTTGTGCACATACCTAGAATTTTTTAATAATTTGCAGAAATTTATATAAAAAGTCTTTTTTTGTTTTGTTTTGTTTCAGTTGGAAAGGTGAAAATGTTTCAACACTTGAAGTGGCCAATGTTTTACGTGAACTGAACTTTATCAATGATGCTAACGTTTATGGTGTTAAAGTTGGAAGTAAGTCTTCTAATATTAGACTTAATTATAATATAATATATATTATTATGGTATATTTATTATTTTAATATAATATATATTATTATATATTATATTTTTGGTGGCAAACATGAGAAATTTACAGAAGAATATGTCATGTGTATGGAGAAGAATGTTTTGGTAAAAAAAAATGATTTGCAAATTAACTAAACATGGGTTTGGCACTACAAGCCCAAATCAAAAAGATAGTCCATGGAGTGGTAACACACTAACTCTCAGATAAAAGAAAAAGATCCGGGTGCAGCTGTCAGTAAATAAGGTCATGCTGACAGTCTTCTGGGACATGGAAGGATCCATAACTATTGATTTCCTTGAAATAGGATTAAATTGTAAACCATATTTCCGATTGTCAACTTTTTAAGCAAAATTCACCTTATTTATTGAATGACCCTCATACATGCACACAACCTGTCGCTAGGTTAATTTATATAAGTATGCACAGAGATTGCAAAGGGAAGTAATAAAGATTTTTGGTTATTTCATATAACACAAACCTAAAAAAAAAAGGGGAACCACTCTGAATGAATTTTATAAATTATTTATTTATTTATTGATCTACAAGGAAAAACGAAGACGGGGTTATGGTTTAGGTTTAGGGTTAGTTTAATGGGAAAATAATGGGTAAATTAATTAACAGATAAAATTCATTCAGAGTGGTTCCCCTTTTTTAGGTTGGAGTTTTAGGAAATAACCAGATTTTTTTAATTGTAAAAAATTTTCAATCTATTATCAAAAATCAGGGAATTGTCCAATTTGAATGAAATTTTCACCAAATTATTGATTATAGACTTAATTTTATAATGAATAGCTTATTTAATTTTTTTTAAAAACTTGAAAAAAAAAGTTTGTTTATTCATTCAGAATGTAGGAGGGCTTTGACCTTTGTTCATTTTTTTTACATTTCTAGAAAGATAAAACCTGAAGGACATTAAAAAATTAAAATATAAAAAAAATAGAATAAAAATGGTGGTAAGTGTAGCGCTCCACCTCAGATGCAAAAATAATCTCCTTGGTCTAGCCCGAGTGAAAAGCGGTTAGACTTCCTCGCTGTCTGGCTGATACCGACTTTAGGCTACCCCAACGAATTATTTTGTCCTTACTTTTATTATTTTTATTTTTAAGATTTAAAATTCTGATGTAATGAATATGCATACACCTGGGTCCCCCCTCACAGTAATATGATTGGCTGGTGTCAGCTATAAATACTGAGCAATGTAGAGGTACAATACCTAATACTATGCCTACTACTACAACATCACACCAGTACTATTACTTACCTGCTCAATTGTACCACGCTGTTACCGTAGCCCCACCACTCTGATACTTCTACTAATACATCCCTTCCTGAGACATATCAGATTCTAATTTTTTTTATATGATTCATCTTGTTGTTTCTTGTTTGTTTAATTATTTTTTCCTTCTCCTCATTGTGTTGCAGTGTTCTCTGGCCGAGCTGGAATGGCATCGCTGCTTCTTTCAACTGAAGGTTTACCAACAGATGAACAGTTGGCAAAAGTGTACGACCACTGCAAAGAAAACTTACCCTCTTATGCCACTCCACTTTTCATCCGAATTCAGACAAATATGAACCTCACAGGGACATTTAAACTTCAGAAAATCTCTCTCCAAGAAGAAGGGTTCAATCCCGATATAATCATTGACCCTCTTTATTATATTGATCACAGTTCAAAACGTTACATTCCATTAACAAAAGTTGTCTATTCAAACATTCTCATTGGACAAAGTAGATTGTAATTTATAAATTGAATTAATAAAGAAATTTGAAATAAATATTACTATTTTTTTTAAATTTTTTTTAAATAAATATGAATTTTTTTTGAAATAAATATGATATTTTTAAAAATAAATGTGATTTTTTTTTTTAATAAATATATTTTTAAAAATAAATATGATTTTTTCTTTTTTTTTTTTTTTTTAGAAAAATATGAATTTTTTCTATTTGAAACAGATATGAATTTTTTCAAAATAAATGTGATTTTTTTTTATTTGGAATCATTTTTTGAAATTTAAAATAGATATGATTTTTTTTTCTAGATGAATATGAATTCTTTTATTCGAAATAAATATGATTTATTAAAAGTAAATTTTAATTTTTTTAATTGAAATAGATGTGATTTTTTTTTAAATGAATATCTGTTTTTATTTGAAATATATATATATTTTTTTTTTTTCAAATAGATGATTTTTTGTTTTTTAATATATAGGAATTTTTTTATTTGAAATAGATATGAATTTTTTTTTTTTTTTATTTTTTTTTAGATTATGAATTCTTTTCTTTTATTTATATTAAATATGATTTTTTGATTTTTCAATTTAATTTTTTTTCCCCTTAAGAACATAAACTTACATATACATTTTTTCTATGAATTTCTTTATTATAGCAATGAAATAAATCACTTAAAAAAAGCTCATCTTCAAGCAAGAGAAAGAAGAAAAAACAGCAAAAATTTCCTAATTTAACTAAGTTAGTAAAGAATAAAATTACAGTTATTTCTTTTTGTTAATTTCTTTTTAAGTCCAATTCATTAAAATAAAACCAAACAACTAGAAGTCAATAATACAAAGCAAATATCTAAAATCAAATTTTTTAAATCAATAGACAAATAAGAATTCTCATTCACTCTGTACACCGCTATTTGTCTGTATATATATATATATATATATATATATATAAGGGTTTTTTTTTTTAAATAGTTTGTTTGAAGCATTGTGCGTATGTGTAATATAGAGATTTTTGAAGGCAATTGACAATGCAATATGTGTTAATACTTCTAATAACTCTGATGATGGAATTTTATTCCGAAAATATTTAGAATTAAATAAAAAGGTAGATAAATATAATTTTCAACACATATTGCATTGTCAATTGCCTTCATAAATCTCTCTATTATATATATATATATATATATATATATATACACACACAATTGTGTGTATGTAGATACGGCCAATTAGTGCATGAATCTCGGCTTGTGCGTGGCTCCCCATGTTAAAAATGTTAAATCCTACTTAACGGACATAAATTCCATCATCGTATGTCAACCCACCAAAAGAAAAAAACTACCAAAAATCAAGGAATTAACTTACTTTAATGAAATTTTCAGTGTTGATATTTTAATTAATAAACAATATAATGCACTAGTTATTTTATTTGAAAACTTTTACATTTTTTCAGGTCAGTTAACTTTGAACCACGTAGCTTTGAGGCGTGACACAGATTCACAAACATACATGAATAAAATAACTGGTGCATTATATCTTTTAATAATTACTGTATCAATACTGAAAATTTCATTAAATTCGGTTAATTCCTTGATTTTCTAGTATTTTTTCTTTCATCAGGGGGACATACGATGGTGGAATTTATGTCCGTTTAGTAGGATTTAACCAGACCTTGTGTTAATCTGACCTGGTGGCAAGGCAGGAAAATAACTAGATAAGGCCAACACTGTTAATAATATTAAACAATTTTATTAATAATTGAGATTTAGATATAAATAAACTCATGATGAATGTGACATGAATAACTAAGGGAATTGCAACGTCGGTGGTGACATAGTTTCGTTACTGATAGACTGAAACCTAATCTACATAAATACTATGAAATAGAAAAATAATTCAATAATGATATTTAGACCAGGAAGAAAATATTCCCTTAAGAGTTATCTACCCTGGCTACTTAGGAGTTAGCTCCCCTGTTGCAGTGAACAACAACAACAAAAAATAACACCAAAAAACACGAGATTGTTTTTATTTATTCATTTGCATAGTTATGCAAGGAATTGTTTTCAGGAATTATGATATGAAGTGGTGAGGCTCGAGTTCTTCTCTTCGAACTCAGGGACCCTTCGTGACGTAATCGGGAGGCTTCACGTAACTTTGGACCGAACCTTTTATTCAATCCATGTGGGTAGCTCGTACCTCCAATTTTCCCTGTGAAAGTTATTTAAGTTATTTTAAGTATGGGGGAAGGGTGCCTTCCCCCATACTTAAAATAATGAAACTTGCATAAAGGTTATTCGAAAGAAGAAACATAAAAAAAAAAACTGATTTTTTTTTAATTTTCAGCTTACGCAAATAATGAAAATTATGAATGAAAACAATGTTTACATTTTCGCAATAAATTGAAATTTAACGTAGCCAAAAAACAAGTTACGACTAGAGGCTTTTTTTTAATTCTATGAAAAATCAATTATTTGTCCAATTTTCACGAACATATCCACAATTACTTACCTTTTGATGAAAATATGTTAGAAATAGGTTTTTCTTAAAATATATTAGGGGATTTTTTTTACAAGGTCCTACCGCCCCTATTATATTTTATGAAATCTGAATAAAATGAATCGACAAAAAAGATTTTTAATTTTTTTCCATAAAAATAAGAGCCTGAATAATTATATAAAGATTTTTATAAGTTTTTATACGGGAGTTTTTTTTAGTAAAAGAAGAATTCAGCTAAAAAATATCAATAACGAAACTGACCCTGTTGTAAAATAAACGGACTGTTTTACTTATTTTTCAAGATAACGGTGAGTAATTTTTCCCCAATCGGATAATTTGATCTTTGAATTAACTGTTTTTCCTTGGAACAACTCTTTATGTTCGTTTTTTTTTTTTCGAGATTTAAAAAAAGTTCAAAATTATTTACGTTTCTTCTTTCAATATGGCCTAAACTGATCACGTGACGTATTTTGGTGGTACCAAGGGTAGACTGTTCTCATTCTGTTAACCATGACCGGGTACAAGTGTTAAGCTGTTTTAATTATTCTATGTTACTATCACCCTTGGCCAGGATTGAACCTGCAGCCCAGAGATGACTGTCTCATAAAACTGTAATAACCTGAGGGCACATTGGCCGAAACGTTGCGTGGATAATAACAAAGATAAAGACAATAGTTCGAATGATACAAATAACACAAATTATAAGCCTCATCTTAAAAATTCAGATAAATAATAAAAGGTGTAAACATACATATTGAACAAATCCCGACAAAGAGTTATAACAAATAGACTTTATTGTTTTAGCAAATTCTATCAGAAACAATGCAAAACAAGATAGAT
>CM042161.1:75727744-75732744 GCA_023376005.1 Doryteuthis pealeii | reverse complement strand
CTATGTTGCAAAATAAAACTTATTTGGTCGCATTCCATGAGAATATCTTGGTTAGCCTTTGAACTTTTCAGCCGACCTTTGAATAGTATTTGCACTCAATGAACTTTCAAACCAGTGGTATTTTGGAGATCCAGTGACAGCAAGTCTTCAGTTTTGTTGTTGTTGTTTTTTAATTTTCTTCGGATTTTCAAACTCTTCTAATCATGTTGCAAAGAAACTTGTGACTGTTTCAAGTGTGCCAGTAATGATGGGTACAAGTAAATTAAACATTTTACAGTTTTGATTTTCTCGTTTTATTCTTACTAGCTAAAAAAAAAAAATGCCCTACGTACGGTATTTAAAGTTACGTAAACAAACTATAAATTAACGAGTCATCGAACTGTATTTCTGTGAGAAACTACGAATTAATAAACGTCGAAGAGAGGTTAAGGTAGTGGCCTCGTTTGGGTCATTGCTTATACTACAAATGCAAGGGCACCTCACGTGGTGTAATGGTTAGTAAGGTTGTTTCGCAAACCGTTGTTAGTGAGTTCGATTCTCATTGGGTGCCCCATACTTCTGGCCTTGTGACGCATCTAAGCTAAGCTTAGTAAATAATTATACTACAAATGCAAACACATTCTTTTTTTTATTTTAGTCGGTAATTAAAAAAAAATCACAGAAAAAAGCCACAGGGAAAAAAAGGTTCATGACTTTGGATTCTAGCTTGGAAATGTTCGGTTAGATTTCTACTTTACTCTGTTAAACAATGTCCTGAGTATGACGTTAAACTGCATCTAATGGTGAAGTTCCAATTTTGAAGCTCTGGGGAAATGTGGAGTACCCTTTCATCGCCATCAGGTTGACTCTGACCCGGAGTGGTAGTACCTCTTAGAGTGCCATCAATGCGTTAAATAGAAAAAATGAGTCTTAAAAAATATGTTTTAAGAAAATTAACTTTTTGAATACCCATCAAGAATGAATAAAACAAAATATCTTCTGCATAAAATAACCCAACAAGGATTGACATGCCGTAAAAATCCAACAAACCAAACCAAACCAAACAGATAGACAAAATTCATACCCCCCTCCACACACATATGCACGCACATGCACACATACATGTATATTATTATTTTACGCTATTTATGTTTCTGACATTAATATATTATTTTATGTACTATACATGAGACTTTGATGAGCGCTGGTGCATCTCTCTGTACGCAATACATTTCATTATTATTATTTTCACTCCTTTTGAGTTTTTCATATCAGCGTTAGCTGATGGTATTTCACTGGAGACTGAGTGACAAAAAGTCTCCTCGGGTCTCCAGGACTTTTCTGAGTATTCTAGCCGATTGCAGCAGTGCAGTAGTCTGGATGGTCTCAATTCTTCCTCAGATTTCCAGATCCTCCAGTCTTTTTTCCAAGTGCACCAACTACAATTGGTATCACTTTCACTCTCATGTTCCACAGCTTTTTCAATTCTCTGGCAAGGTCCAGGTATTTATCCATCTTTTCATTTTCCTTCAGCTTCACCCTGTGATCTGCTGGAACCACAAAGTCCACCAGTTGACTCGTTCTCTTTTTTTTTTTTTTTTTTTTTTTTGTTAATCAACACTAGGTCTGGTCTCCTGGCTGGGATAGGGTGATCCGTCTTTATCTCAAAGTCCCAGAGAAATTATTATTATTATTATTATTATTATTATTATTATTATTATTTACTCCTTTTGAGTTTTCACATCAGTGTTAGCTGATGGTCTTTCACTGGAGCCTGAGTGACAGCAAGTCTCCTCAGGTCTCCAGGACTCTTCTGAGTACTCTGGCAGATTGCAGCAGTGCAGTGTTCTGAATGGTTTCAATCCTTCCTCTGATATCCAAACTTTCCAAGCCCTTTTCTAATCCTTTTGGGACTGTTCCAAGTGCACCAACTACAATTGGTATCACTTTGACTTTCATATTCCAGAACTTTTTCAGTTCTCTGGCAAGGTCCAGATATTTGTCAATTTTTTCATTTTCCTTTAACTTCACCCTGTGATCCGCTGGCACTGCAAAATCCACCAGTTGACAAGTTCTTTCTTTTTTGTTAATCAACACTAGGTCTGGTCTTCTTGCTGGGATAAGGTGATCCGTTTTAATTTCAAAGTCCCAGAGAATTTTGTGCGTTTCGTTCTCAAGAACAGATTCTGGTTTATGCATATACCATTTTGTTGTGTGGTCAAAATTTAATTTCTTGCATAATTCCCAGTGGATCACCTTCCCAACCCAGTCGTGTCATTATTATTATTATTATTATTATTATTATTATTTTCACTGGAGGCGAGTTTTTCGCACCATTTTAAGTGGTGTTTTTCACTAAAGTCTAAGTGAGAGCAAGTCTCTTCAGGCCTTAAGGACCCTTCTAAGTATTCTAGCTGATCTTAACAATGTTGTAAACTCGATGGTCTCAGTTCTTCCTCTGATCTTTAGTTTATCTAATTTTTCCTCCAAGCACTAATTGGTGTCACCGTCACATTCATATTCCCCGGCTTTTTCCAGATCTTTAGTAAGTAAAGTAAAGTTGGTGGAGTGGTCTATTGTCGATATCAGCCAGACAGAGAGGGAGTCTATCTCCTTTACGCTAACGCTAGACCAAGGAGGTTATTTTTGCTGGGGTGGAGCGCCATATCTACCGTCAGCTCCCCACTTTACCTCACAGATCAGATTACCGAATCTGTGCTACACATACGCTGAGTTGACGGGTACCGGTATCGAATCCGGAACCTTGCGATTCCTAGTGGACTGCTCTACCGACTGAGAAGGTACATGATTTCGTTTTCTTTTTGTTAACAGAAACTGATACAAGGGTTGAGTTAATACAGTTCTAAGTGACAATCATCTGTAAGTGGTAGGTTCAATCCTGACCATGGGCGATAATAACATAGAACAGGGGTTCCCAACCTTTTTCAGCCCATGGCCCACTTTGAAACCAGATTTTTTTGTGGCCCATGAAATTATTATAATAGAAAAAATATTTCCATTTTACATAAGATATTTATTCAATCAAGATACAACCATATTGACGCACACACTTTATCTCAATTATCTAAACGACATGGACTTTTCACTTCCAATTTAACGACTATTCATTATCAATATTTAATTTGTCAATTTTCCTATATGCATGTGCAAAAAACAACAAAGCTTTCACAAACAAAAAAATAAGATTTGAAGAAACAATTCTTCACCTTTAAAATAATCAAGCAATTTCAAAATATGAATTATCATAAGAAAGGAACTTGGTTTCAAATACACTTATTTAATGAGACCCTTGTCCCTGATGCATCTTTGGAAGTATGCACTGAAATCATATAGAATTATAATATTTCCTTGACTCACCTGAAATTTGCTGTGGCCCATTTTGGCCATAGGTTGGGAACCACTGACATAGAATATTTAACATAGCTTAACAATTGTATCCGGTCATGGTTTAAGTAAATAGATTAAATAAAGGGTTTGGTTCGAAGTTCCGTGAAGGTTCCTGATTACGACATGAAGGATCCTGAGTTCGACAAGAAACACACAAAGAAGGCCGAAATATTGTGTATATAACAATAAAGATGAGGACAACAGTCCTAAAAATCTAAATAATACAAATTATCAAGCCTCATCTTAGAAAATCAGACAAATGATAAGAAAAAAATGAGAATGTGTACTGCTTTCTTTGTTTATAATAGTACAACTGTGTGTAAGGTTGGTATTGATAATTTGAATGTATGTGTTTATAAATATATTAAATGTGTGTGTGTGTGTGTGTGTGTGTGTGTGTGAGAGAGAGAGAGAGAGAGAGAGAGAGAGAGTGTGTGTCTGTGTGTGTGTGAGAAAGAGAGAGAGAAAGAGAGAGAGAAAGAGTGCGCCCGCGTGTGTGTGAAAGAGAGAGATAGAGATATAGTGAGAGGAGGAGTTCATTGTTATTATGAACGTCCCAGTTGTTACGTATGAGAAACTTGCTTTGTTTTTTGTATGAAAGTAAAGAACGGGCAGGAGTTGCTTTTTTTTATGAATAATTTTTTGAATTATTACAAAATTACAATAATAATGATAAGAAACACATTAAAACATTCTATATAATAATAAAGACATTTTATTGTGCGATTCTTTCACACAAGCGCCAGCTGGAGGTTTTTCACTGGAGTTGAGCGACAGCAAATCACCTCAGGTCTCCAGGACACTTCTGAATATTCTAGTTGATCTTGATATGTATGTCATGAGGGCCGCAAGGATTACATATGTATGTCATGAGGGCCGCACGAATTACATGTGTATATCATGAGGGCCGCAAAGATTGCATGTGTATATTATGAGGGCCGCATGAATTACATGTGTATGTCATGAGGGCCGAACGGATTACATGTGTATGTCATGAGGGCCGAACGGATTACATGTGTATGTCATGAGGGCCGCACAGATTACATGTGTATGTCATGAGGGCCGCAAGGATTACGCGTGTATGCCATGAGGGCTGAACGGATTACATATGTATGTCATGAGGGCCGCACGGATTACATATGTATGTCATGAGGGCCGCAAAGATTACATGTGTATCTCATGAGGGCCGCGCATGACAACTAGTAAAGCAAAATGCAACTTAACGAAGTATTTTAATAAAATTTATTGCACGATATTTTTATTGCTTAAAAAGTGCAACCGAATGTTTTAAAAGCATTCATGAATGTAAATTAATGAATTAATCTGACAAAAATGAAATTATAAGCAACATACGTGTATACTTACAGTCTGCAATCCCAACGAATAGATTCGAATATATTATGTACAAAAATCATGACAGTTTTTTAAAAAAACTCTCTTAACACCTATTCAATCATTTTCATTTTTCTCCTGAAGTTTGACACCTCTTTAGTTTGACAATCTTTTGGTATGTCTGGTTTTAATGTCTGTACAGTTCTGTCTTTGATCAAAGACGATAAGTGCTGATCTGTCAGCCTTATTCTATAAAAGGTTTTAATAAATTTCATGAACGA
>CM042161.1:75717744-75720244 GCA_023376005.1 Doryteuthis pealeii | reverse complement strand
CATATTGTGTTGTTTTCATATCCTTTTATCTATACTCATACCGTCTGATTCATTTCCTTTCTTTTATATATATATATATATATATATATATATATATATATATATATATATATATATCAATCCGTTTCTATTTCTATCACTCGATATTTATTTATTTACCAACCCCTTCGCACGAGTAGTATGTGACACAAGATCAATTTCGTAAACAGTGTTGAAGTAAAGTAAAGTCGTCGGGGCGGCCTAAAGTCGGTATCAGCCAGTCAGCGAGGGAGTCTATCCCCTTTTCAATAGTGCTAGACCAAAGAGATTGTTTTTTTTAGCATCTGATATGGAGCGCCACACCTACCATCAGCTCCTTACTTTAACGCACAGATCCCTGTGCTACTCATACGCTGAGTTGGCTAGGACCGGTATCGAACTAGGAACCTTGTGATTTCTAGCCGAACGCTCTACCGACTGAGCTAACCCGGCCCCTTTAACAGGTTTGAATTCAGAGTTTTCCTTCTTCTAGACTGGTTGCCAAACCAATGTTGAATTTAATTTATCGTTAGTAAAGAAAGAGATAGATAGATAGATAGATAGATAAGCAAATTTGGCTATCTAGCCTTGGTGGGCAGCCTGTTTACGAGAAGGATAATTATGAATACAAAACCAGAAGCTGGAGTTCCCAAAACAGTCCGATGTTTCCTGTTCAACTTTCTTCTGATAATTCTTGTGATTAAATTTGTTCATAACTGTATCGGCCCTTGCCCTCTTAAAGGGACCGGTTTAGCTCAGTCGGTAAAACATCTGCCTAGGAACCACAAGGTTCTAGGTTCAATACCGGTCTTCGCCAACTGAGCGTATAATCACCATACTACAGTCGACTAAAACATCTGCAGTTCTTTCAAAATAAAAGAACTGCAGATGTTTTAGTCCGACCTGATTTCTTTGACGGTGCTTTGGTCTAATTACTAAATTGAAACAATATGTACTTTTGTTTATCAGATATTTTTGTGGTTGATTTGACGCAAAAACAGACAGCTGTAAGAAAAAACAATAATTGCTCCCTTTCTTTTGTGGCGGGAATACAACAACAATGTATGACCTAATCTTTTGTTTTTTTGTTTGTTTATCTGTTTGCTTAGTCCAGTGGCAAACAATAATATAAACACCGAGGCGTGACACATGACGCAAATTATTCACTTGTGTTTCTGACTGTCATCGTTTTTTTTTAAAACATATTTATCTACCATTACTTTCAACAAAAAAATAAGTTGCTTACGCAATATAAAAAAGACAACAATTGTCGTGTAATTTAATATATATATGTAATATTGGAAAATTGAAGAAAAAAAACACAAGTTTCATAAACGAATGATGTTTATTATGCCAACGCTGCAGTGTTTCATTCCGTTTAGATAGACCTTCATCAGGGCTTTCGTTGGTTTAAGGAAAAAATAAATTATTACTGAAACGAAATAAAAATACATTATTACTTAAACGAATTATTATTATTGTCGTTGAAATTCACTTTAGTCAGCACTAATTAACACTAACAGACTCTAATAGTAATAGGGTTAGAAGTTATCTGCCCTAATCGATTTTTTGTACGGTGAATTACTTGCCCTTTGACCTTTTGATTTCAGTTATTGTTTTAAATAAATTAAACACCTCGTGTTATGTAAAGCAGTCGTAATGTGTTGCCTCGTTAATCCAATGGAAGGTATCTCATTTGGAATATGTCTCAATGAATAACTGCGCTTGCCAGAGACAAAAAAGTGGGATTAAGTTAATAAATTCCCAACATTAGTACGGATATTCTCTTGTCGTCCCTATCTCTCATTGTTTTCGGGAGGTCCACTGCCCAGCATCCAGTATCTGTACAGAGATAGTCAATACACGTCTTTGCTGTACGGCCCACACTGGAGTGTCCATATGTTGGCTGCCATAGGAGAACGTCACTTATGAGTTGGTCCTTCGGAATTAATAACCCATCTTAAGAAGACCTCGGAGCCCATAATATGGATTATACGGATAGCCGTAAACACCTTTTATGGGTTCCGAGGTCTTCTGAAGATGAGATATTAATCCCGATATATTAAGGAAACAAAATATATAAAAATACAGGTAAATGAACAACCTACTCGTTACCTCTTCTTCCTTCGTATTGTAATATCAAAGTCAATATGCAAACCAAGTATATATATATATATATATATATATATATATATATATATATATATATATGAAAAAATTGGAAAATTCCGACAATGTGTAATGTAAAAATTGAAAAACCGAAGTGTTTCATTAACGCAGAGTTTTTGTTTCGAAAAACGATTTTTCGTGTGTTTCATTTACGAAAGGAAAAAAAAGCAAAAACAGCCACAAAACAAAAACAGAAGCTCGCAGAATTTTGTTTACATCAATAATATTTTTTCCCTTAAAACAACGAAAACCCGGATAAGGTCTATCGAAACAGACCGAAACACTGAAGCGTAGGCTTAATAAACATCATTCG
>CM042161.1:75682744-75712744 GCA_023376005.1 Doryteuthis pealeii | reverse complement strand
TTTTAAATAGTCTCATTTTAGTATATACAGAGTATATATGTGCTTATTTCAACAGTTGCAGCAGCTTATTACAGATAAAACTTGATAGATAAAGAACATTGATGGAATAAATATACTTGGATGACACAATGTACACAATTCATAGTACCGCAGACAGTTAGAAGTGTGTTTTCTTAGATGATCTGCTGTATTTTGCCTCCGGGATGTCACGCAAGAGCATCCAGCAGAAGTCTGCCATCATGCCGGGGTTCCACTTACATTGGTAGTTACTCTCCATCTTCGTAATGTCTTGGTGGAATCTTTCTCCGTGCTCATCACTCACTGCTCCAAAGTTTGGAGGGAAGAGGTTGGGGTGGGAATGGAGAAAATGAATTTTGAGTGACATTCGGCATCCCATATCCTCATAAGTCTTTAACAATTTCTCAATACAGGCTTGGTAATTTGGTACGTGTGTGTTACCAAGGAAGCCCTACAGACTGACTTAAATGCTTCCCATGCTCTCAGTTCCTTTAAGGTAAGAAGCTCCTCAAAATCAGTATCCTTCAGCACTTCTCGGATCTGAGGTCCGATAAAGATGCCCTATTTGAGCTTAGCAGCACTGAGACCTGGGAACACAGTACACAAGTGTTGGAAGGCAGCACCATTTTTGCCCATGGCCTTCATGAAATTCTTCATCAAACCAAGCTTGATGTGAAGTGGAGGAAGAAGCACCTTATTCCTGTCAACCTGAGGATTCTCCTTGACGCTGTGTTCGCTGTTGATTGAGACGTGTGGGCTACGCTTAACTGCCAAAATCCGACTTGATATATATATATATATATATATATATATATATATATATATATATAATATAATGTAATACTATCACTTACATTTATTGCATAATAACTAAAAAAGAAAACATAAGTCACACAATATTATAAATTAACCGTGAATGCATATACGCCTTTATGTACAGTATGTGTACAAAATGTACAGTATGCATATTTAAAAAACTAGAGGTGATGAGTAAAAACGGATTTCAAATCTGAATTCAGCACCCCTAAATTAGGTTAAAACAGCTATTTTTGTACTTGCCTCAATTTCTTTGTAAGCCAGTGTTATATACGATCTATTTGGCACATTGATAAAACCCGCTGGGGTTGTAGAATACACGACTGCACCTCTACAGAGGAGGGAAATCACCCCAATAGACCAAGGGTCGAGGTCAGTTTAACACTGGCGAAGTCAATTTAACAATTAGGGTCTCTAATTATATACGGTACAAAAATGGATCTTTTACACAAATAAACAATACATCATCTAAAACAGATTTATTTGGCACATAGATAAGACCTGCCCTGTTGGCTGTTGGGGTTGTAGAATACACGACCCCCCCCCCACAGAGGAAGGAAATCACCCCAAGGGACCAAGTGTCGAGGTCAGTTTAACAATTATGGTCTCCAATTATATATGATACAAAAATGGAGGCGCGTGGTCTAATGGTTAGAGTCGCAGGAAATGGACTCGTCAACCCGAGTTCAATTCCTGAACGAAGCTGTTAGCATTTCACATGGCACTAATACCCTTGGGAAAGGTATGAATCTAATTCTCCCTCCAGCTATGGGTAAATAGCAGGGCAGACTAGACTCTTTAACCCTGGTTAGGTAACCAGTTTAGGAGAAGGAAAACTCTGAATTCAAACCTGTTAAACTCCGCTTAAGAAATTGACCTTGTGTCGCATCCTACTCGTGCGGAGGGGTCTGGGGAATATGGAGCACCCCTTCATCACCATTGCTCCCTGTTCCACACTGGCCCGGAGTGGTAGTACTTGTTAGAGTCCCATCTATGGGTTAAATAGAAAAATGTATTTATAAAAAAATTGAGTATCCATTAAGAATTACTTTATTTCAAAACGTTATCGGCATTAAATGACCCACCGAGGTTGATATGCCGTAAAACAAACCAAACCAAACCATTCCGGTGGACCACAGTGAAAATGTAAGAAAGCGAAAAGATAAACAAATACTTGGCCTTGCCGAAGAACTGAAAAATTGTGGAATATGAGGGTGGCTGTGATACCAATTGTAGTTGGTGCCTTTGAAATGGCCCTGATGTTGATATTCACTTTAGATAGTACTTAGTAAAACTCACAGATAGCAATAATTGACAGGTCAGAGTTATCTGCTCCGAATCTCATTTTTGTGTATAGGGGTCAGGGTATCTGCTCCTAGCATGCTTTAATCAGCCCCTGTAAATAAAACGAACACATTTGATTGAGTTTAAACTCTCCTGCGTGGAATATATGAATATGAGTACCTGCGTTTATCGGAGATAAAAAGGTATGTCTCCTTTTATGTGGAATTAAGTTCGTAAATTCCCAATCCCCCCAATGGTTTGGAAAAAAGACTGGAGGAATTGGAAATCCGAAAGAATTGAGACCACCCAGACAACAGCATTGTTAAGATCGGTTAGAATACCCAGAATACTCATGGAGATCTGAGAAGACTTGCTGTTACTTAGATTCCAGTGAAAGAACTCCATCTAACTCTGGTTTGAAAAACTCGTAAGGAATGATATTGTTGCATAACTACCTAATCAATATCTATCTATACATATATATATAAAGGGCAGTTGGTGTGGTCCGGATGAAACTACGAAAATACATCAATTAACAATAAAGTAATTATATATACACATTAAATATCACCAGTTCTTGCTTTTTGTGCAAAAATTATGAAGATTTGATTCATATTCGAAGATATTTCAAAATTAAAATTTACATATAAATAGCATTGAAATTCTATTTAAAAATGTCCAGCAGTTGTAAATCTCAAAAGTAAACAAATCAATGCACCAGGGTTCCGCTTTTAGTAGTTGTATAAGTCATAGTACTACTTCTGTATAGGCACCTCACGTGGTGTAATGGTTAGCAAGTTAGATTCGCAGACTATTCGTGAGTTCGATTCTCATTGGGCGCCCCATACTTGAGTCCTGTTGCCAAATTTAAGCTAAACTTAGTAAATAAATATAAATTTCATTTATCAGTTTTAAACTAACCACCTCTTTTTATCTCTATCTTCAAAATCCGTTCTTTTGAGAAATTCTTTACGGTTATTAAAGGGTTATTTTAACCTCTCGCCCACCAGCGTTTTTGTTTTCCTGATAACCCAGACATTTTCCTGTTTATTACATGCTTCAACGGTCACATGGAAAGTGTGCTTTCTATGTTTCGGATTCTCGTGAAAACGGATCTGTGTTTTTTCGAAGGGCGTCTGGGTTTTTACCAGAAAATGGATCTATGCATTGCAACGCCAACCCCTTGAAATATGAGGACGGCATCTTAATTGACTGTGTGTGTCGTCAAAGCTCAGTGTGGTCGGCTATCGCGACATTTCACGCCGTAATTAACACATTGACTTTATGCAGTAATTAGCATCAGAAAATTAAACCTGTTGTTTGAATACTATTCACACACACACACACACACACACACACACACACACACACACACACACACACACAACATATATATATATATATATATTATAAAAACTTACACGTACACATGTATAAAAACACAGATACAAACACACACATACACCCATAAAAACAAATACACACACATACACAATTATAAAACACACACACAAACACGCATACATACAAACACTTACGCACACACACACACGAACATATACACACGCACATACAAACATACACGTGCATACGTATACAAACACACACAAAAAAAACATACACATACACCCATACAAACAAATACACATAGGCATACACACATATACAAACACACAGAGAGACACAAACACACTCAAACACACACACAAACACACACACACACACACACACACACACACACACACACACACACACACCGTGGTCCCATTGGTAATAACAGGAAATTTGGTGCCTTTGATCAAGCGGCTCCTAAATTATCTGACGACGGACAGAAAAAAAAAATTGTTGAACTTATAAATTATGAATGATTATGATATTTCGGACTGTTGTCCTCATTTTTATTGTGTATGAACACAACGTTCAGGCCACTGTAACCTCGGACTCTCTAAAACAGCGCCCAAGGTTACAGTGGCCTGAAAGTTGTATTTATATACAATAAAGATGAAGACAACAGTTCGAAAAATCATAATTATTTATATTAAGCCTCATCTCATAAATACACATAAAATACTAAAAAGCACATATTTATTAAAATCGAATTTTTTATATCAATATGCAAATTAGCCTTCACACTGTAAAACGCTATTTTGTTGTATATTTTTAATTTTTTAAAGTGTTATTAGAACTTTTAAGGGTCAGCCAAATAAACATCCACCCCGGGTGGCACTGGTTATAACAGCCTGTGACATATTTGTATTTTTGTCACTTCTTGATTGGGAACAGAAGGCGAATAGCATAATCAGAAGAAGAAGAAGAAAAACGTCAGTTGACAATTGTAGAAAACAATTTTAAAAAATCGAAAAGAGAGAGAAAGAGAGAGAGAGAGAGAGAGAGAGAGAGAGAGAGAGAGGCAAAGAAGAAAGAAAGACCAAAGATAATAGAGAAAGAGGGAAGGATGGGATAAATAAGAAAGAGAGAACATGGGAATCACAGAGAGGGGAACCATGTAAGGAAATAAGAGAGATAGGGTGGGAGGAGGGGAGAAGAAAGAGATGAAGAAAGAGAGAAATAAAACTAAAGAGAGATGAAAGAGAAAAAGAGAAGAACTTAGTAAGAAAGAGAGAATTTGGTGTTAAAGAAGAAATAAAGGGAGAATAGAAAGAAAGAGAAGACTGTTTTAAGCCAAGCGACAGTTACGGTGGAACATTTTGATATAAAACATTCATTTCTTAATAAGATAGATTATGGTATTACTCACAACGCAAACATCAATATGGTTTACAAAGAACAAAAACCGCAGACACCAGCGTGTAGTTTTGCCACAAAGAACACAAATAAATATTTATTTCATCATTTTCAAATAAAAAATAGATGAATAAATAAATAAAAACTTCATACAATACAAACACATGACATAATATGTCTCGTGTAACTCATATTCAATATTTAATATTTAACTAGACGATCCGTAAACCAATGGGTCTCCGTTGTTACTGTTACGATTCTGGTAGCTATTTTAGGCGTTTAGGTCAGTCGGTAGATCGTTCGACTAGGAACCACAAGGTTCTGAGTTCGATACCGGCCCTCGCCAATTCAGCGTATGAATAGCACAGGATCTGTTCGGTAAAGTGAGGAGCTGACGGTGAAAAATAATCTCCTTGGTCTAGCACTTGTGAAAAGAGGATATACTCCCTCGCTGTCTGGCTGATATCGACATTAGGCCACCCCGATGACGTTTTACTTTACTTAGTTCCCCTGTTGGTGTAGCTCCTTGTAGCAGAAAGTATATTGTATTCCTTGTAATCCTTCTCTGTAGAAAGTTAAATTTGCAATTGGTTTCAGGTCAAATACCAACGACCTTGAATGCATTCTATATAGTATCTGATTAGCGAATTTTTACCGGAAATGGATGTTGGGAAAGTTCATAAATATCAGTGGGAATTTTGCGTACATCTTATACTTACAAAATAATCCAATAGTTACAGCGTCCCGTAATTATATTGACACTTGTCCCTTTAGCAAAGGAACAGTCCAAAAGCATAATGTTTCCACCACCATGCTTAATGGTTGGGGTGGTGTTCTTGGGATCCAAGTCAACTTTTTTTCCTCCAAGTATAATTTCGTAGTGGACTGAAATGATGTAGTACCCGTAAGGCCCTCCCTACTCAAGAAGGCATATGAACATGCCATACTGATGAGGGTTGGGAGAAAGTGCTGTGGTCAGATGAGATTAAATTGCGCTTTTTGTCATCAACTCGACTCGCCAAGTTTAGAGGGGGAAAAGGTTGACTTGGACCCCAAGAATAGCATCCCAACATGGAAACATTATGATTTATGACAGGACGATTACACCGGGTCGATGGAAAGATGGATGGGCCAAGTACAGGGAAATCTTGAGTGAAAACCTCATTGCCTCAGACAGGACACTGAAGATGGGTCGTGGTTGGGTATTCCAGCATGACCATAACCCAAAGCCAACGGATAAAGCAACAGAGTAGTGGCTCAAGAAGAAGCACATTAAGGTAATGGAGTTGCCTAGTCAGTCCTCGGGCTACAATCCTTTAAAGAATCCGTGGAGGAAGCCGAAGCTTTGAGTTTCCGAACGACAACCTACAAACCTTAAGGATTTGGAGAGGATCTGCAAGGTCGAGTGTGTCAAAATCCCCCTGGGATTTGTAAAAACTTTGTAACCAACTGCAGGAAACGCCTGGCTGATGTGCTTGCAAACAAGAGTTTCTTTACAATGTACTGAGTTATATTTTGCTATCGGGTGAAATACTTATTCTTTCAATAAAATATATTTACCAAACCCTCCGCACGAGCAGGATGTGACACAAGGTCAAATTCTTAAGCGGAGTTCAACAGGTTTGAAATCAGAGTTTTCCTTCTCCTAGACCGGTTCCCTAACCAAGGTTAAAGTATGTCCTACTATTTACCCATAGCTGGAGGGAGAGTAGGATTTATACCTTTCCCAAGGGTATTAGCGCTAATGATACTCATTATGTTACTACTTTTCGAATTACACACAAAAATGAGACCTTAAATAATCGATTTAATTAATTTTAATTCGTTTTTAAATTTGAAAAGCAGACGAAAATTTGGGTATATCAATTATATACCCTTCTAACATCGGATATATATATATATATATATATATATATATATAATATATATATATATACCAAACCCTCCGCACAAGGCCAATTCATTAAGCGAAGTTTAACAGGTTTGAATTCAGAGTTTTTCTTCTTCTAGACTGGTTGCCTAACCAAGGTTAAAGAGCCGAGTCTGCCCACTATTTGCCATTAGCTGGATGGAGAGTATGATTCATACATTTCCCAAGTGTATTAGCGCTAAGTGAAATGCAATTACCACGATCAGGTAGCACTGTATATGTTTATTATCTTACGATCTTTCAGTAACCCGAGAGGCAAGTTTTTTTCTTCGCTTTTTTGGTTTGTATTTCATTTATGATTGAAGAGTTTCAACCAATTGTTGTCACATTTTTTTTGTGACACTTAAACTGTGAAAATGAACACATGATAATGTTTTCATTTTCATTAAACCTTTTATTCGCTTAAACTTATGGTCCTCCAACTCGCTTAGGAACCACAAGGTTTCTGGTTCATACCGGCTCTCGCCAACTCAGCGTATAGTAGCACAGGAATCTGTGCAGTAAAGTGAGGAGCTGATGGTAAGTATGGCACTCCACCTCAGACGCCAAAACAATCTCGTTGGTCTAGTGCTAGTGAACAGGGGATAAACTCCCTCGCTGTATGGCTGATACCGACTTTAGACCACCCCGACGACTTAAACCTATTGTTCCCAACCTTTTTTCAGACTAGCGCCCCCTTCGCTTCCCAGTAGATTGCTTGCGCTCCCACTCATACAACATGTGAACATACACATTATTTTTTTCCGTGCTGTTTGATTTTTGAACTAGCATTCCCAGTTGATTTTTTTTATTTGAGGTTATTGTTGTTTAATCACATTAGTTATATAGAGCTGTGTAAATAGAACTCAGAACCGTTTGAATTATGTAAATATCCCCAGTGTTCAAAAGTTATGAGAATTTAAAGCCCCGAAATTGGGGTACAAATGTGGACATGATTTTGTTTCAAAAATATGTCAAATCACGGACCATTTAAAAAAAAAGAAATTCAGTGATTTCTTTACCGTTTCTTTATTTTTGGAGCAATTTTGATACAATTTGGTATTCTTATGTAAAAGTGTATGTTCTTTCTGATTATGCACTCAAATTGTATGTATCTCTATGCTTTAACCCATTATTTAGAGAATAAGAGATACAGATAGCAGCGATTTTGGGTTTTTTTAAAGTTTAACACCCAATTATTCAACATTTTCATTATAATACTGCATGTATATACATGTATAGTATTAATTCAAATAAATAACATCACTTTGAAGAAAAATAAAATATTTATTGCAAAAACACAGACATAAAATGAGGGTTCAGTTTATTTTATGGTAGGAATTTACAAGGAAAAAGTTAACTCACTGTAAAAAATAATTCAATTGATGAAAACCGATAAAAGTTACATATTTAGAAAGATTACTCTATTCTCTTTCCAACCATATAAATATTTTAAAGATTGGTTAAGAAATACTCGAGAAATTGCAAATTGAACTGATTAAGGTCGCAAATTTGAAAATGTCAGCGTTTTTTATCCCCACATACATGCCAAATGGATATTTTTAGATATTATTCATTACTAAACAAAATGGATATTACCAATCGCCACAAAATGAAAATCTGTAAACAAACATAGATACGTAGTAGTCCAAAAATAAGCACACCTCATATATATTTATGCAATTTTACTTTTGGATACAGAGATGTTGCAATTTTATTCTGTAGTTTCAACGTGTTTCTCAGGGTTTTTTTACCCTTGCGTAACCCTTCAAATAAATGACATGTCTCAAGGAAACCCTGTGCAAAAAAAACAAAATTATATACCATATTTCTCATTTTTTCTCCATCATAGTTCACGTGGTAAATATCATAATATATATTTTTGAATAACTGGTTTTAGGAAAAATTAATATTTCCTTGTAAAATCTTTTCGGTTTTGGATACTGTTTTTTTTTTTTTAATTCTATTTTTAAATGAGCAGGGCTTCTTTATTTTAGAAAGTTGGCGCAACGCAATCTTCCTTCATTAACTTCATATCGGCTTAAGCTAAGCTTCGTAAATCTTTATAACTGCCGCCTCTCTCTCTCTCTCTCTCTCTCTCTCTCTCTCTCTCTCTCTCTCTCTCTCTCTCTCTCTCTCTCTCTCTCTTAGGCGTTGTTTTCCTATTATGTAAATTTGACAAATTTATTTCGCAACACGATTGCATTGTATTTTTTTCAGTGAATTGCTTGTTTTCTGCTCTTCACCCCCCTCTCTCTCTCTCACTCTCCCCTCTCTCTCTCTCTCTCTCTCTCTCTCTCTCTCTCTCTCTCTCTCTCACTCAATCACTCACTCCCCCTCTCTATATAACCACTACCTACGTCCTCTCTCTCTCTCTCTTTCTCTCTCTCTCTATATATATATATCTATCTATCTATCTCTCTCTCTCTCTACCAACCTACCTACATAACCACCTACCTACGTATCTGTCTCTGTCTACCTCCCACACTTTTCCCACCAACGACGTTTCTTACCCCCCAGGCAAAAGTCATTTCCCAACAGGTCAAAGTTCATTTTTAAACCTAAACAACAAACAAGGAGTTTGTGAGCAACCACTTTCGTTTCTGCCTCTAACATTTATCTGTCGTTTCTATCATATCTTAATTGTAAATCGTATTCAACAACAGAAACGAGCGGGAACGAAGGTCAGTGGTTTGTTTGTTTGTTTGTCTGTTTGTTTGTTTGTTTTGTTTTACGGCATATTGTTATATACTAGGTATACCCAATTTTTCGAAAAATCCGGGTTTTTACAAAATTATTATAAAATTCATTTTTACAAAATTATTATAAAATTCATTTATTGATAAATGAACACTGAAAATTTCATTAAAATCGGATAATTCCCTGATGTTTGTTTGCTTCTTTTTTTTTCAATCGGTAGGGTTAAATTTATTTTGTAAACACGGATTTTAAGTCATCTTCAGACAGCATTTACAGCCATATTGGAGCAAAATTGACCGAAAAAATCGTTTTCAATGTATTAAAAATAAATTACGTGTAATATTATTTTGCTTTTATTTTTACTGATACTCATTATGTTACTACTTTACTACTATAAAGAAATTGTGTATTCATTAAGAATTAATTTATTACAAAACTTTATCGGCATTAAATGACCCACTGAGGTTGATATGCCGTAAAACAAAACAAACCAAACCAAACCTAAATCTTTTATCACAGTCATCTTCATGTTCCTTAGATTTTTCAGCTATCTTGCAAAATACATGGATTTATCTATCGTTTCGCTTTCTTTCCTTTTTGCTTTATGGTCTGCTATATGGTCTGCAAAATACACTAGATACCAATTAACACTAGGTGTGGTCTTCTGTCTGAGATTTGGTGACCCGTTTTTGTCTCAAGGGCTAAGATTATTTTACTCTTTAATATTGTTATGACCCGAGATGTAGGATATACAGAATTGATCATAAAAACAGGGAATATGTTAACAATAATTGTTTTATTTATTCTCACTGACAGGGAATACAGTGGGATGGTTTTGGATTCAGTTCGGCTTGATGTAGGATACGCGTGTGTCACGTATCGGGCTCGGTTCTTGTCTCCTGGCTGTCAGTATTTTGTCCACCTCCTTTTTAGAGAATATCCGGTTCGAATCGTTTGGGGGAGATAACTCTCCCTAACAACTATTTTTTCACACTAGTTCTAACTGACGCTTGTTTAAACTGAAGTCTTAGTGACAGCAAGTCTCCTCAGATCTCCAAAATTCTTCTAAATATCCAAACCAATTTTAATAGAGCGGTCGATTCTCTCTCTGATATGTAATCCCCCTGTCTTTTTCCATGGACTGTTCCAATGGTTATTAATGTCACCTTCATGTTCAACAACTTTTTTAGCTCTTAAGCAGGTATTTTTCAAGCTTTTCACCTTTCTTCACTTTTATTCTGTGGTTCACTGGAATGGCAAATCCACTGGAGGACAATTTATTTTCCTTTAAGTCTGGTCTTCTGGCCTGGGTTGGGTGATCCGTTTCGTATCTCAACGTCATAGAGAATGTTATACTTCTTTATTTTCTGGGACATATTCTGGTTTGTCAGTAGGATCATGTTATACCCCAAGATGTAGGAATAGCAAAAGATAACAAAAACAGTTAAATATGTTTAACATATAACAATATTTGTTTTATTTTTCTCACTGACCTGGAATACAATAGGATGACTTGGATAAACAGTGCAACTATATGCCGATGTGAAGTGTTCATCAAGCCGCCACGTTCTTTTTCATAATGTCTCTGCTTTGCGACTGTGCGTGTCCGTGTTCACTTCGTTTGGGAGAGTTTATCTCCCCTAACAGATCAAATTTCAATGGCTGACACAATTCCAAGGGAAACACCTTCCCCACCAGGTTATGCCTGTTCTTGCATTCATTTTCTGATAATTTGCTGCATTCGCTTATTATGTGATTAACTGTTTCATTTCGATCACCGCCAATTCAACACTTGCAATTCTCATATTATCAAGTTTTGTTTTGATATAATGAGTTATTATTAGTTTTTCACATCACTGGAGTCTGAGTGACAACAAGTCTCCTCATGTTCCTAGGACTCTTCTGAGTATTCTAGCCAATTGCAGCAGTGCAGTAGTCTAGATGGTCTTCCTCTGATTTCCAGATCCTCCAGTCTTTTTTTCAAAGTTTATTGGGACCGCTCTAAGTGCACCAACTACAATTGGCATCACTTTGACGTTCATATTCCACAGCTTTTTCAATTCTCTGGCAAGGTTCAGCTATTTATCTATCTTTTCGTTTTCCTTCAACTTCACCCTGTGATCGGCTGGAACCACAAGGTTTACCAGTTGACACGTTCTCTTTTTTATTTGTTTTTTTTTTTCTTAATCAGCAGTAGGCCTGGTCTCCTAGCTGGGATATGGTGACCCGTCTTTATCTCAAAGTCCCAGATTTTATGCGTTTCATTCTCAAGAACAGATTCTGGTTTATGCATATACCATTTTGTTGTATGGTCAAAATAATTCTCAGTGGATCACATTCCCAACCCAATTTATCATTACTATTATTATTATTATTATTATTATTAGGTTTGGCCATAGCCGGTAGTTCACTGGAGGCTAAGTGACAGCAAGTCTCCTTAGGTCTCCAGGACTCTTCTGGATATTCTAGCCGATCCCAACAGTGCTGTAGTTTGGATGGTCTTGATTCTTCCTCTGATTTCCAATTCACCCAAATTCTTTTCCAGTGCGTTGGGGATCGTTCCAAGGGCACCAATTACAGTTGGTACGACCTTCACCTTCATGTTCCACAGCTTCTTCAGTTCTCTGGCAAGGTCCAAGTATTTGTCTATCTTTTCGCTTTCCTTCATTTTCACTCGGTGGTCGGCCAGGACGATAAAATCCACGAGATGACAGGCTCTCTTCTTCTTGTCGATCAATACTAGGTCCGGTATTAGATTAGTTGATCCGTCTGTATCTCGAAGCCACAGAAAACTTTATGCGACTCATTCTCCAGGACAGGTTCTGGCTTGTGCCTATACCATTTAGTTGTATGGTGTAAATTGAATTTCATGCACAATTCCCAGTTTACAACTTACCTATAGCAAGTTTTTCATGTGAAATGGACTTGTCGCCCCGAGTTCAATTCCTTGATGTGGTAATTGCATTTCACTTAGCGTTAATACCCTTGGGAAAGGTATGAATCCTACTCTCCCTCCACCTATGGATAAATAGTAGGGCAGACTGGGCTCTTTAACCTTGGTTAGGCAACCGGTCTAGGAGAAGGAAAACTCTGAATTCAAACCTGTTAAACTCCGCTTAAGTAAATGTCCTTGTGTCACATCCTGCTCGCGCGGAGGGGTTGGTAAATATATATAGTAAGTTTTTCACCCAAGTGTAAGCTGATGACCTTGATTTGGCATTAAATGGCCCAAAAAGAATTGAAATGCCGTAAAACAAACCAACCAACCAACCAGCTGTTGGGAACCCGGAAGTGGGCTAAACCCTAACCCTAAACCCTAAACCCGTCTTCTTTTTTCCTAGTAGACAAATAAATAAATAATTTATCAGTCAAGAGTGGTTTCCCTTTGTTTATGTTGGGGTTATAGGAAATAACCCTATACTGTGTGTTCCATGGGTAATATATATATTTACCAACACCTCCGCACGAGCAGGATGTGACACAAGGTCAATTTCTTAAGCGGAGTTTAACAGGTTTGAATTTAGAGTTTTCCTTCTCCTAGTCTGGTTGCCTAACCAAGGTTAAAGAGCCCAGTCTGCCCTACTATTTACCCATAGCTGGAGGGAGAGTAGGATTCATACCTTTCCCAAGGGTATTAGCGCTAATTGAAATGCAATTACCACGTCCAGGACTTGAACTCGGGGCGACGAGTCCATTTCCCATGACTTTAACCATTACACCACGCGCTTCCGTTCCATTTCTAGTTTCTAGGTTTAATGGTTCTACAAAAAAGAAAGCGGAAAGAACCCGGTGTGTGCTTGAGGACACGTGACAGATATCTTATGAGAAAATTCTCAGATCCATAAGCGTCTCTTAGTAACTATGTCAAAAGATTAACTCTGTAAACAAAGGGATTATCAAATTGATATTTATAAATGACATTATCTTTGCTATTTTAGACTTTAGGCTAACTAAATCTCGAGTTTGTTTATTGCGGAAGAGTGTGGGGGGGGGGCGAGGCTTTTTATTGCCACAGTCAAATATTAGTGTTTGGCGTCTATTTCTATTTTCGTGAAGAAAGCAAAGAGAAATCTTTTTTTAATGTCCTATTTTTATCTCTACGTTTATTATTATCATTATTATTTTACTATTTGCGAGTGTTTCAATCCAGTTCTAACTGGTAGTTTTTCACTGGAGTCTGAATGGCGGGAAGTCTCCTAAGGATCCCAGGGACTTTTCCTAGTATTCAAGCTGATCTTAACAGAGCTGTGGTCTGGATAGTATCGATTCGACCTGTAATCTCCAGTTCATCCAGTCTTTTTTACAGGCTCCAATGGGCATTTAAATTGATATACTACACTGGTTTTTTGTAACGGTTCAATTGAGGTGGGGTGGGGATTATTGTTGATGATTAAGTTTGAAGTTTAAAATTTTTTATAGTACACAATAAGTTTAATTTTTTTACTAGGGTCAGTAGGGAGTATATTATTTTGAATTAATGTTTTTATTATATTTTCATCTATTTTATAATTTGTGTGCATTTGATTACGATAATATAGATTTATGATGGCAGCAAACTCGTGTTCAAGTATTGCCATTGCTTAATATTAAAAAAATGTCAACAGTTCAAAGAATATAATGGTGAGCTTCAAAAAGTTCAACAATGAGCTGCACGAAAGTGGCTCTTTAGTCCTGCCAAAGTCTTGCACATCTTCCCACATTTACAGGTAAATCCAAGGAGCACAGGGTATTTTATTAGTCCATCCCGCCGATGCACAGATTGGTGACTGATTAGGCCAGCCTTGCTCATACATAGCCTTCCACACTGGTCACATAGTAGACCGATTTGAAGCCCTTGATTGTCTACTTTTTTTTATTCTCGCGAATATCTCTTTTCAACTGTCATGCTGTATACGGTTGGTCTCAAACTTTTTGTGCCCTCCTGTAAATCTCTTCTCCACTGCCCACGGTCCAAAGCCTTTCTCTCCCAGGTCTTCTCATCGATGTTACATTTTTTCAAGGTCGACCTCAGGCAATCCTTGTATCTCATCTTGGGCCCTTGAGCCAAACGCTTTCCGTTTATAATTTCCCCATAGAACAGTTGTTTAGGAAGTCGACCATCGTTCATTCCTTACAAATGCCCACTCCATCTCAATCTATGTTTGATTATGAGAGATTCTATGCTTTGACATTTGGCTCGCTCCAGAACCTCGATGTCACTGACGTACATTTGCCAGCGCACCCCTTATATTTGTCGTAGGCATTGCTGGTGAAAGCGCTCGAGACGTTTAAGATGTTTCTTGTGCGTGGTCCAGGTTTCGCAAGCATAAATGAGAGCAGATAAAATACATGCAACATATACCTTGACTTTGTTGCAACTGAAATACCACGACAATAATATAATATAGATTTATAAATGGATGTTTAGTGAGTGGATTATTGTTGTTTTTATTTTCATTCCAAAGAAACCAATTACAATTGATATCATCTTCACCTTCATGTTCCAGAGTTTTTTTGGGTTTTTTTCCTTGTACTAACTTGTTGTTAGTTTGCTGCATTCGCATATTATATGATTAACCTGATTAAACATTTCGTCTTTGTCTCCACACATTATACACTTGCTATTCTTTTCCATCTTTTTTGATTTGATATACGAGGGTGAGTCAAAAAGTCATTTTGTTTATGACAGGTATAATTACGAACATGTATCATACATCAAAATGAAACTGGTCCTCTGTGGATCACATCCCTACTTCTCTACATAGTCACCGTTCTCTCAATAGCAATGTTCCATCTTCAAAAAAGTAATGCCATTTTGTTTAGGACAGGTATAATTACCAACACAGGAACATGTATCATACATAAAAATGAACTGGTTCTCTGTGGATCACATCCTTACTTCTCCATATAGTCACCGTTTCTTCAATAGCAATGTTCCACCTTCAAATGAGAACATGTATCCCTGCCCCGTAAAATTCTGTTGACTGTTCTTTAAGCCATTTCTTCACTACAGATTTCACTTCTTCGTCACTGGAATAATGTTTGCCTCTCAAACCATCTTTCATGGGGTCGATTTGAGGCAAACATTATTCCAGTGACGAGGATTTTTCAATAGTTCTTAAGTAAACATATCAAACGTTGTAATAATTTAATTATCACACTGTGGTATATTTACAGGTCCTGCTAGTTATTATTATTATTATTATTATTATTATTATTATTATTATTATTTATTTATTTATTTATTATTATTATTATTATTATTATTATTATTATTATTATTATTTCAGATTACTTTTTGGATCTGATAACCTTGACATTTCAATTGGTCCATCTTTTGGGAAATCTACCAAACATTTTTAACAGGTAAGTTTCATGTATATAAATATTTTACCTTTTCATAATATGATTATCTATATGTTAATGCTCGTGTTCCTTAATTGTACGACTGTTATCATATTGCAACACTCTCTGGTTAAAAAATGAGACCGTCCAAGATTAAATGCAAAAATGTAAATCGTGATTATCAGGTGTTGCTTATCCGCCGAATTCTTATTTCTTAGGAGAGTCGCCACCTCAGCTAAATAATAAACCATTCGGGGTTTTTTTATTAAGAAAGAAAAAAGGACACGCTACACAGAAATAAATAAAGAAAGAAAATAGGGGATAGATATATAGATATTAGAGAGAGAGAGAGAGAGAGAGAGAGAGAGAGAGAGGAGGGTTAAGAGGAGAGAGAGAGAGTTCGCGAAGCGATAATGCTAATCTGTTTCAATCGAATATAATGATAAGAAGAAAAAAACGGAAAGAAAGAAAAAAAGAGTGAGAGATATTTGAATCAGACTATCATACTTTTTTTACATATTGAACTATTTTCAATAGCTCTTAAGTAAACATATCAAACGTTGTAATAATTAGATTATCATATTGTGGTATTTAGTATTATTCTACCACTTGAGTCTGAGACCTCCCATAAACTTAATCAGGTGTTGAGGTTTCCAGTTCTGCAAATCTCGGGGATTATGGAGAACGTCTAGATTGCAATTAATCTCAGGTTCACAGTGACCCGGAGTGATAACACTTGGGTCAAATAGATTTGGTTGAAAATTATTACTACAGGATAGGAATCTATGAAACTATGTGTACAAACAGATTATTATTATTATTATTATTATTATTATTATTATTATTATTATTATTATTATTATTTACTCCTTTTGAGTTTTCACATCAGCATTAGCTGATGGTCTTTCACTGGGTGTCTGAGTGACAGCAAGTCTCCTCAGGACTCTTCTGAGTATTCTGGCAGATTGCAGCAGTGCAGTGTTCTGAATGGTTCAATCCTTCCTCTGATTTCCAAACTTTCCAACCCTTTTCTTATCCTTTTGGGACTGTTCCAAGTGCCCAACTACAATTGGTATCACTTTCACTTTCATATTCCATAACTTTTTCAGTTCTCTGGCAAGGTCCAGATATTTGTCCATTTTTTCATTTTCCTTTAACTTCACCCTGTGATCTGCTGGAACAGCAAAATCCACCAGTTGACAAGTTCTTTCTTTTTTGTTTATCAACACTAGGTCTGGTCTTCTTGCTGGGATAAGGTGATCCGTTTTTATTTCAAAGTCCCAGAGAATTTTAGGCGTTTCGTTCTCAAGAACAGATTCTGGTTTATGCATATACCATTTTGTTGTATGGTCAAAATTAAATCTCTTGCATAATTCCCAGAGGATCACCTTCCCAACCCAGTCATGTCTAGTTTTGTACTCCCGTTATGCTAGTTTGCTACATTCGCATAGTACATGGTTTACAGTCTCATCTCTTATTATTATTACTATTATTATTATTATTATTATTATTGAATAAAATGATTAATGTTAGATGGGAATACTTGAAACCATTTAATTGTATGCAAATTATGTGTATTAAATTATTTGAAGCTATAATTGTTTACTAAGGATTATTATTATTAGTTATTTGAAATTGCAGAATTGCTTACAAATTATCAGTGCTAGGAATACTTGAAACCATATAACTGAGTGCAAACAAACAATATTATTACATACGATTAAGTTACTTTAAACTTTATGCATAAATCATTAGTATTTGATAGGAATACTCAATATCATATGTAATTGAGTATATGGAGGTGTCTGTTATGTAATGTTTATCGTCGTAGGAAAGGGACATGTTAAAATCTTGGACGAGGTTGTTTGCCTTTCACATGGCGCTCATACCCTTGGGAAAGATATGCACTAACAACCCGTCCTTCGGGGGATCGGTGTGCTTCGGCCACTGGACCGGTGTGTTCAGTTAGTGGCGTCGATCCCAGGGGGCTGTCCCCCCAGGCAATACCTGCCCCCTTGACTTAAAGGGGTAGGGCTGGGTTTATTGCCCAGCGCCTGAGGCGCCCCCTCTCGATTTTTTTCCACCTACCACCCATAAGCTTCGGCTTGTGGGAGGGCCCACATAAAAATGTCCTTGTGTCAAGCCCTCATAAGTGGGATGAGCGGCAAATATCACCCTTGGGAAAGATATGCATCCAATCCTTAGGAAGGGTGACGTGATTTCAAATCCTGGACGAGGTTGTTTGCCTAGGTATGGTAACCTGTCTAAGAAAGGAAAACTCTGAATTCAAAACTATTAAACTCTGCTTAAAAACTGACTTTGTGTCACATCATGGTTGTACAGAGGTATTGGCTAAATACATATATAATTGTGCATCGATTAGTATTATATAGGAATAGCCTGTTAACCATTACACCGCGATGGTACGCCCACCTTTTATCAAACCCGTTCACCATGGGTAGGATGTGACACAAGATCGTAAGTATGGGGCATACAGCGAGAATTGAACTCGCTGTTCAGTAGTGATAGATCGACGAGACTAGATTGCTAACCATTACATCACGATGGGACGCCCACTTCTTACCCAACCCGTTCACCATGGGTAGGTCGTAAGTATAGAGCATCCAGCAAGGATTGAACTCGTTATCTTGTAGTGATGCATCTGCGAGAACAGCTCGCTAACCATCACATGAGACGTCTTTCTTAACCAACTCGTTCGTCATAGGTAGTGGGCATCCAGCGACGATCGAACTCGTTATTCAGTAGTGATGGATCGGCGAGACTAGATTGCCAACCATTACACAACGATGGGACACCCACTTTGTACCCAACCTGTTCGCCACGGGTAGGATGTGACACAAGGTCGCAAGTATGGGGCATCAAGAGAGATAGAATTCGCTATTCAGATGGATCTGCGAGATTACCTTGCTAACCATTACATCGCGACTGGACGCCCTTTGCACCGTTTTTAGTATATTAGCTGATTATCATACATGTGTTTTGATTTTTTTTTTGGGGGGGGGCTTTTGGGGGGGTTGGGGGGGCTTTTTGTTGTTTTTTTTGGGGGGGTTGGGCTTTTTGTTTTGTTTTGTTTTTTTTTTTTTTTTTGGGGGGGGCTTTTTGTTGTTTTTTTTTGGGGGGGGGGGGCTTTTTGTTGGTTTTTTTTTTTGGGGGGGGGTAATAGAGCAGGTGGGGTTCTGAGCGGCTTCATTTCTTTAGTTATAATTATTGTCATTGCAAACCACTTCTGATACTTGGGTTAAAAAACCGTGTTATGGTTAACGATTTCTGCTCCCACCCTACCCCCAACGTGTGTAGTTTTAACAGTTAATGATTCCGATACATGGTAAAAAAAATTAATTAAATTTTTTAAAAGCCCCCCCTCCCCTTCAAAAAAACATGATTAGCACTAAATGCATCAATTTACACATTCTTGACAATTTAATTTAATGTCCTCTCGTTTGGTTTGTTTTTTTGTTGTTTGTCTTGTTTTTGCTTTTTTTTTATTTGTTTTTTTAGGGGGGGGGTTCTTACTCCTTCCTTCTTTCGACAAGATCTTTTTCTTATTAAAGTTTGTCTTGTTTTCTTTTTTTGTTTGTCTTGTTTTTTGGGTTTTTTTGTTTTGTTTTGTTTTTTTTTACTCCCTTTTTTCGACAAGTTCTTCTTTTTCTTATTAAAGTTACCAACGATAATTTTATTGTTGTTCATGATAATATCCATTCTTCATTTAAAAGACAACAACAACAACATCAACAACAACAAAACTATTCTATCAACTTTCAAGTAATTAGCATAAACGCTGTTAAATTGTGCACATATTTTTTCGTGGAGGGAGGGGGTGCATCCTGTATTCAAATTTTATCACCCTGTAATTTGATTAGATGAAAAGCAGTTAATGACAATGTACTGACCAATTATCTCTCTTGTCTTGGAACCTTGATTCACTAAGTACTTTGCTCTAATTTACACTTCTACGACTAATCAAATGAACGGACGCCAACTAAAAGAACGCTCAGAATGGTATAAAACAGGACCTTCAAAATGCTTTTTTGAATTTTAACCAAATCTAATTTCCATTCACCCTCAGATAAAATGAACTGAACATTAAATTACAAAACATAACTAATTTACTGTGGTATATTGGTTAATAAGAAACGGAAGCACCGATTCGGCCATTGTTTTGATAAGAAACGGAAGCACCGTTTCGGCCATCTTGGAGTTGGAATAATAAAAAGGCGGAAGTGATTACTTCTCGCAGATACGTACACCTGGACTATTCGTTGTGTTCCTTATTCGATAAGCCAACTGCAACATTTACCAGTGTATAATTTTGATTTTTCGGACATAATAATTGCCACGCCACCTAGTGCCTAACGAGAGAAGCGTGGCAAGTTAGGAATATAATCCCTACACCAATATTCGTGATTTCCTCAGTGCTAAACATTGGTAAATTATTATTTGTCTGATTTTTTTTTTTAGATGAGACTTGATGTGTATCATTTTGATTTTTCGGACTGTTGTGCTCATCTTTATTGTGCCATGTACAAACACAATGTTTTGGTCACTGTATCCTCCGACCTTCCTCAAGTGTTCCCTGTCTATCCGAGTATAGCAATGACCCAACCTGGGAAATCATTTTGAATAGTTTGACTGTTGATCAAACAAAGCGTCGAAAAACATTTGAAAATCTTATTCAAATTATGACGTTTTTGTTTTTGCACGCCTCTCAATCTGAGATGCATCACAAGAAGCGTCACGCTCATTTAGTATATCATGTTGTGAGCATGTGGCTTTTTCAAAGGAGGAAATAATCAGCCATTTTGTCACTTATATCTGTCTATCAAAAATGTCCCATTCTTTTTGTCCATCTGCTTATGTTCCTCTGTATTTTTATTCACATTACAAAAATTCAAAACACCCTGTAAAATTCAAAGTTAATTAATGAACATACAATTCCGACACGTTGTGAGACAAAACATTTAATATATATATAACAGCACATGGAAACGATAAGATACATAATGTACAGGAGAATAGAACATGTAAATACATATACAATATTTAGGTATAAACAAGATACCCAAATGTACCTAACATATAAATGTTACAGACATGGAACTAAAGGATAGTCCATGCTGTATAAAGGACTTACAGTAATGTAAGGAGGCAAAAGCCCCACCGAGAAGGGGTGTAGATAGACTCTAGTCCATAGCAGTTCTTGAGAAGATCCAGCTAAAAAGAGGAAGACAAGTTCAAACCAGGCGCTTAAACACCAGAGGTCCCCTAGTGGGAACAAACAGCAACGCAGCGAGAAGATAACACTTCCGGCAAAGGGAAGATAATCCCCTACAACCCAATCTAAAACTATTACTTTCACTTTCACTTTCATTTGCATCTGCACACCAACATCCTCATCTTTATTAGTAACAACTTTAAGTGATGAGGCTTGATGTGTATAATTTTGATTTTTCCAACTATTGTCCTCATCTTTATTTTGGTATATAAAATCATAACGTTTTGACCGCTTTATCCTCCGCCTTCCTCAGATGTTCCTTGTCCACCCGAGCATAGAAATGACCCGACCTGGGAAATCATTTTGAATAGTTTGACTGTTGATCAAACAAGGTGTCTTGAAAATCCCATTTAAATAATGACATCATTCTTCGAGACTTGTATTCTCGTTGTGCTAGTTTTGTGCTTAATACATGGAAGACATACTCAACTAATACACTTACTTATAACCGCCCTGTCGGCTGGGGCGTTAGAATGCACCGACTGCACCTCTGCAGAGGGGTAAGACTCCCCTAATGGAGCTACCTGTTGGCCGTGGGTGGCGACCCGTGATGCTTAAGGATAGAACCCAGGTGGATGAGCAGTTCATGACATGCAATACTCCACTTTGGCCCTATCTTGGGCTAGACGGGCGGTCGGAGAGGCCCCCTCCGATCAATCGGCTGGTCACGTCAAGCCCTAGCACCTATATGATTTTCCCAACCCTATTGCCCTTATGGCAAGCCCCAACCCCTTTTTATCATATGGGTGCTAGAAGGCGGTGGCTGTGGGTCTACATATCCTGGGAATGACGTTAAACTCTATCTGATGGTGAGGTTCCAGTTTTGGAGGTTTGGGGAATGTGGAGCACCCCTTCATCACCATTGCTCCCTGGTCCACTCTGACCCGGAGTGGTAGTACCTGTTAGGGTCCCATCTATGGGTTAGATAGAAAAATGTATTTATAAAAAAATTGTATTATCCATTAAGAATTGATTTATTTCAAAACTTTATCGGCATTAAATGACCCACTGAGGTTGATATGCCGTAAAACAAAACAAACCAAACTTACTTTAAAGAGAAGACCATCCTAAATGCACATAAGGAGAACTGCTCACAATCAAACACATCATCATAGAACGCAAAAAAAAAACTGAAACCGCTAAGGAAAAATACCTTGATTCAGATAATCTGAAAGAACTCTTCCAAATAACAAATATCAGTAACATCTTAATCTTCCTAAAGAAAGCAAACATATACAACAAATTATAGAACACAAATCATAAAACCTCCCCAAAGCTCATGAGTCCAACACCCTGGCCGCCATGTCGGCTGGAACAGTAGAATACATCGACTGCACCTCTGCAGACGAGTATGTAAGTAAGTAAAGTAGTCGGGGCGGCCTAATGTCAGTATCAGCCAAACAGCGAGGGAGTCTATCTCCTTTGCGCTATACCAAGGAGATTATTTAGCATCTGAGGTGAAGCGCCACACGTACCATCAGTTCCTCACTTTACCGCACAGATCCTTGTGCTATTCATACGCTAAGTTGGCGAGGGCCGGTATCGAACTAGGAACCTTGTGATTCCTAGCCGAACGCTGTACCGACTGAGCTAAACCGGCCCATAAAATCCCTCAATGAGTCATCTATTGGCTGTGGGTGGTGACCCGTGATTCTTAAAGACGGAATCCTGATTGCTGAGCTGTCGATGACATGCAACACTTATTTAGGCTATACAGGTGGTCAGAGAGACCACCCCGATCAATCGGCCGGTCACGTCAAGCCCTAGTCCCAATCACATTGCTCTTATAGCAACACCCCAACCGTCTTTATCATATATGCGCTAGAAAGCGGTGGCTGAGGGTCTTAGTGTCTTACGCATGACGTTAAACTGCATCTATTGGTGGGGTTCACTTTGAAACTGAGTGGTAGTACCTATTAAGGTACCATTTATGGGTTAAATAGAAAAAAATGTTTTTAAAAAATTGGTTAGGTTCAAAGGCGCTTGATGGCTCCCGATTACGACAAGAAGGTTCCCGAGTTCGAAAAGATGGTCCCCGAATCCGAGATGGTTCCCGAGTCCGAGAAGGTTCCCGAGTCCAACAAGAAATACCTGAAGAAGGCCGGAGGGTACATCGGCCGAAACTTTGTACAGATAACAATGAAGATGAGGACAATAGTCCGAATAATGCAGATAATACTAAAAAAACTGAGTTTTAAATTTTTTTGAATGCTCATCAAGAATGAATAAGACAAAAATATCTTCGGCATAAAATAACCCTACAAGGGTTGACATGCCGTTAAACCCAACCAACCAACTAATCAACTAACCAAACCACACCCAGGATTCCTGACTGAAATATATTTGAAAAAGTAAAATACAGCAATCAGTTATTTAACAGCCTGATTGGTTGTATTGTTGCTAGGTGACAATAATGGAGAACCAGGGATTTCCCAGTCGAAATTCAAGCCACCCAGGTATATGTACTTCCAGGCAACAGTACAAATACTGACGAAACGTGTTTAGCCATGGCTTAGATGTAAGAGCGTATCTGATTGGTTATATTGTTGCTAGGCGATAGCAATAAAGAAATAGGGATTCTTCATTCACAATTCAGACCGCTCGGCTATATGTACTTATAGTTATCGACACAAATACTGGTCACTCGGGTTGAAAGAGTTAAACCTGTTTTGATATATTCTCTCTCTATTTATGTCATTTAATATGTCACCTCACACCCACCCGTGTTGCGGGAGAATTCTCACAGAAGACATGACCTCGTGTCACGTCCTACCCTAGAAAAGCGGGGTGGGTGATAGTAAATCCTTCTTCTCGCTCGTTTTCTAATTCTAATATTAGCAAACTAGCAGGACCTATGGATATACCAGAGTATGATAATTCAATTACTACAACATTTGATATGTTTACTTAAGAGCTATTGCAATTAGTTCAATATGTAAAAAGTATAATAGTATTGATTTAACTCCCTCCCTTTTTTTCTTTTTTTTTTCCTTCGTTTCATCTTTTCATTATGTTGAATTGAAACAGATTGGGGTTATCGCTTCCAGGCGCTCACCCCACTCTCTATCTTTTCTCTACTCTCTTTCTTTCTTTCTTTCTTATATTTTTCTGTGTAGCATGTTCTTTCTCTTCCCTTTTTTCTTTATAATAAAAACGGAATGGTTCATTATTTAGTTGAGGTGAGGGCCCTAATAAGAAATAAGAATTCGGCGGATAAGCAACACCAGATAATCAGGATTTACATTTTTTGCATTTCACGGTCTAATTTTTAACCAGTGGGTGTTGCAAGATGATAACGGTCGGAAGATCAAGGAACAAGAGAATTGATATATATATATGCCCGGCCTTGTGTCAGATTTGACTAAATCGCCGCAAATCACAACAAATTGTCGTAACAAAAGAACAAGATAAAGAAGAAGAGGGGAAAAAAGAGGGAAATGAGAAAAATAGTTGAGGGTGTGTGGGTGGGGGGGGGGTGCAGCATAACATTTGGTGAACGCCCTAACGGGTGTCCCAAACTTGAAAGAAAGAAACAACGTATACAAGTGTGAAGATTGTGACACTTCTTTTGTCTGTGGGTTTATTTGCATAGATTCTTATCTTATTTCATTTACAGTTATTATTATTATTATTATTATTATTATTTTTACTCACTTTCTTCTTTTTTATTTTTTTTCTCACTTTCTTCTTCTTCTTTTTCTTCTTCTTTTTCTTCTTCTTTTTCTTCTCACTTTCTTCTTCTTTTTTCTCCCTTCCTTCTTTTTTCTTTTTTTCTTCTTTATTCACCTCCTCTTTCTTCTTCTTCTTCTTCTTCTTCTCTCCTTCTTCTTCTTCTTCTTCTTCTTCTTCACTTCTTTTTTTTCTCACTTTCTTCTTTCTTCTTCTTCTTGTTTATTCACTTTCATCTTCTTCTTCTTCTTCTTCTTCTTCTTCTTCTTCTTTCTTTATTCACTTTCTTCTTCTTCTTCTTCTTCTTCTTCTTCTTCTTCTTTCTTCTTTTTTCTTTTTCTCCTTTCTTTCTTCTTCTTCTTCTTCTTCTTCTCTTCTTCTTTCTTCTTTCTTCTTTTCTTCTTCTTCTTCTTTATTCACTTTCTTCTTCTTCTTTTTTTTTTCTTCTTCTTCTTCTTCTTTCTTCTTCTTCTTCTTCTTCTTCTTCTTCTTCTTCTTCTTCTTCTTCTTCTTTCTTTCTTTCTTCTTCTTTTCTTCTTCTTTCTTCTTCTTCTTTCTTTATTCACTTCTTTTTCTTCTTCTTCTTCTTCTTTATTCTTTTCTTCTCCTTCTTCTCTTCTTTATTCACTTTCTTCATCTTCTTCTTCTTCTTCTTCTTCTTCTTCTTATTCTTATTATTATTATTATTATTATTATTATTATTATTATTATTATTAGTAGTAAACAATTTCTTACAATGGCGAAAGGGAGCGACTCTAATCTAAGTGTGGGTGGATTGATTGTCATTTCAAAGCGGGAAGAAGAGATTTGGCGCTTTCATGTGTACGTGTCCTCTTGGTTAAGACTAAGAAATGAATTTTTTTTAAAAAGGGAGAATTTGGCTTAAAATCAAAGTAAAAGGTCATTTCGTTCTTACCGTATTAGTCAAAGATAATTGGTCCAAGAATTGGTCTGAAGTAGTTTTCAAAGTTTGATGACTAGGTACCACCAAAATACGTCACGTGATCAGTTTATGCCATATTGAAGAAAAAAACGTAAATATTTTTGAACTTTTTTAAAATTCACACAAAAAAGAAATTTACATTTATATATGAATTATTCCAATCTAATCTCTATTAATAATGGAGATTCGCTTCCGGTTTTTGTCTGTAACAAAAACTGCGTTACTGCTTACGTCACATTACCCAACACATAATCCAACGTCATAACATAGAATATATATACTCAAAATGTGAGCATGCAACGTTAGACAATCCTCATCGTTTCAATAGATAGATGCCCGGCGTTATATATTTATATATAGATTGTTTTATTCTAATATAATATTTAAAGTTATCAGAACTGTTTCCATTTCAAATTGTCTTTCTTTCTTTTTTTTATTTACTCCTTTAATAAATTTGACGATTTTACATACTTATGGTACACACTCTATGACATTGAATTTTCAGCTCCCATCCCCTCAGGCAATATCTTTAAAAAAAATTATTTTTACATCTCCCGGAGGGTGTCTTTTTATTTTGCTAATACAAATAATTTACACACAGTTGTATTGTTCCAAGTATTCCTATCTAATTCTAATAATTTGTGCCCAATTATATGGTTTCAAGTGACTATTCCTATTTAATAATGTCCATTCCTTTGCACACAGTTATATGATTTCAGATATTCCTATCACTTATAATTTTCAAGTAATTATATGGTTTCGCATAACTAATAGCAATAAGCCTTAGTAAACAATTATATCTTCAAGTAGTTAATAATGATATGGTTTCAAGTAATTATTTCCATTTAATATTCGCCCTGTCAGTGGGGCAGTAGAATACACCAACTGCATCTCTGCAGAGGGGTTAAAATCCCCCCCAATGTGTCTACCTGTTGACCATGGGTGGCGAACCCTGATGCTTAAGGACGGAATCCTGGTAGCCGAACAGTCCATGACAATAGAGTTGGGACATTCATATAGGTGCTAGGGCTTGACCTGACCAGCCGATTGATCGGAGGGCACCTCTCCGACTGCCCGTCTAGCAAAAATAAGGGCCAAAGTGGCATGTTGCAGGATTTTGTCCTTAAGCATCACGTGTGACCACCCACGGCCAACAGGCGGTCCCTTAGGGGAATTTCTCTTTCTGCAGAGATGCAGTCAATGTATTCCTCAACCCCAGCCGATAGAGTGTGTTCTATCTAGGTACAAAATAGATCTGTTTGAGATAATGTATTGTGTGAAAGATCCATTTTTGTACCGTATATAATTAGATACCATAATTGTTAAACTGACTTCGCCTGTGTTAAACTGATCTCGATCCTTGGTCCATTGGGGTGATTTCTCCCCTCTGCAGAGGTGCAGTCGTGTATTCTACAACCCCAGCCAACAGGACGGGTCTTATCTATGTGCCAAATAGATCTGTAAACGTATATAATTGGAGACCATAATTGTTAAACTGACCTCGACCCTTGGTCCATTGGGGTGATTTCTCCCCTTTGCAGAGGTGCAGTCGTATATTCTACAACCCCAGCCAACAGGACGGGTCTTATCTATGTGCCAAATAGATCTGTAAACGTATATAATTGGAGACCATAATTGTTAAACTGATCTCGACCCTTGGTCAATTGGGGTGATTTCTTCCCTCTGTAGAGGTGCAGTCGTGTATTCTACAACCCCAACCAACAGGACGGGTCTTAGTTATGTGCCAAATAGATCTGTAAACGTATATAATTGGATACCCTAATTGTTAAACTGACTTCGCCTGTGTTAAAATGATCTCGACCCTTGGTCACTTGGTAGATTATACTCTTCTGCAGAGGTGCAGTCGGTGTATTCTACAGTCCCAGAGGACTTGGCAGTGACTCAATAAGCTACAGTCATGTCGGCTAAGGCTTTAGAATACACCGACTGTACATCTGCAGAGAGGTAAAACATCCCCCAATATGGCCACATGGTGGTGACCTGGGATGCTTAAGGACGGAATCCTGGAGGCTGAGCAGTCCATGACATGCAACACTCCACTGGCTCTTACTTGGGCTAGAGAGGTGGTCGGATAGGCCACCTCCAATCAATTGGTTGGTCACGTTGAGCCCTAACACTTATATGATTGTCCCAATCCTCTTGCCAAACCCTAACCCTATTGGTGCTCTGTGGAATGTGGAATACCCCTTCATCACCATTATTCCCAGGTCTACTTTGACCCGGAGTGGTAGTACCTGTTAGGGTCCCTTCTATGGGTTAAATAGAACAAAATTAGTTCTTTATGTGTTTTTAAAAAAAATTGACTTAAAAAATTTGAGTACCACTAAAGAATGAATAAAACAACAGTTCTTCGACATAGAATTATCGAATGGGTTGATATGCCATAAAAATTCCCCCCCCCCCCCAAAAAAAAAAACAATTTCAAGACCCGTCGATATTTCAACAGAAAATCACAAGGGCTACACCTCCAGACCTCGGCTGGGGAGTTAGAATACACAGATTGCACCTCTGTAGAGAGGTAAGACTCCCCCAATGGGGCAACGTGTTGGCTGTGGGGGATGACCCATGATGCTTAAGGAGGGAACCCTAGTGGATGAACAGTCCATGACATGCAACTCCACTTAATTCCTTAATTAAGCTAGATGGGCGGTCAGAGAAACCCCTTCGATCAATCGGCTGGTCATCTCAAGCCCTAGCACCTATATGATTGTCCCAACCCTATTGCCCTTATGGCAAGCCCCAATCCTTTTTATCATATATGTGCTAGAAAGCGGTGGCTAATGGACTTTTTGCCCTGGGAATGACGTTAAAATCTATCTGATGGTGAGCTTCCAGTTCTGGAGATAGGGGAATGTGGAGCACCCCTTCATCACCATTGCTCCCAGGTCCACTCTAACCCGGAGTGGTAGTACCTGTTAGGGTTCCATCTATGGATTAAATAGAAAAATGTTTATAAAAAAATTTGCGTCTCCATTAAAAAATGAATTTATTTCAAAACTTTGTTGGTATTAAATAACCCCACTGTGGTTGATATGCCGTAAAACAAAACATCACACCATTGCTCCCAGGTCCACTCTAACCCGGAGTGGTAGTACCTGTTAGGGTTCCATCTATGGATTAAATAGAAAAAACGTTTATTAAAAATTTGCGTCTCCATTAAGAATGAATTTATTTCAAAACTTTGTCGGTATTAAATAACCCACTGTGGTTGATATGCCGTAAAACAAAACAAAACAAAACCAGACCCCTACTGAGACATTTCAAGAAAGCTGCCGTCATAGTAATTTGTAATTCACTTGTGGTACAGGTAGTTTTGTTTTGTTTATTTATTTGTTTGTTTTTTTTTTTTTTAATAAAAAAGAAGTAAAAGAGAAAAAAGATGAGTGCACAAGAAAAAAAACCCAAATAAATAAAACTAAACGCAACCAGCTGGTATGCGTGCTCGACCAAGGTAAAAAGTGGTTGGCAAAGGCGGTGACAGGTGTCTGTGCTCTTGACTCCACCCCCGCCCCCACTCTCACCCCGATTTGCGGCGCTTCTCTGGCAGACTCGGTAAGAGAGTTGACTCGTCTTAAGAAGGAGATCTTTACAGGTAGGGGAACCCAAGTTGAGAGAGACACGACCCAACTTTGTTTGTTTTAGTTTTGAAAAAAAAAAAAAAAGAAGAAAAAGAAAAAAAGGAAAGAAAATGTTTGTTCAAGAGACACACTACGTGAACCATGGGTAAGTTTGCCTTCACAATATTAACTTCATATTTTGTTTTGCTTACGTCAAGAATATTGAAACTCGTCCTAGTGTAATGGGTAACGAGCGAGTCTGGGATACAATCTAAGTTGTGTGCTTTTTTGTTTATTGATACTTGCTATGCGCACCCGCCTCGTGGCCTTGTGCTAAAATAAACCTCAGCTAAGTTGACATGTTTCGGTGACACGTTGTGGGTATAAAGATTGGAAATCAATCGATAAGTGTTCAATCCTCGTAAATAACCGTGTATATATATATATATATATATGTAAACAAGGTTTGTTTAGAATGGTTTTTTGCCGATAATTTTTTGGAGAATAAGTGCTTAATTGGAGTCGTACCTAATTTTGAAAATTAATTAATTAATAATGAATTAGGCGGGAATACCTATTAAATGTATGGCTAAACAAATCGAGAAAATATATATATATATATATATATATATATATATATATATGTGTGTGTGTGTGTGTGTGTGTGTGTGTATGTGTCTGTGTCTTTCTTCTTTTTTCTCACTTCCTTCTTTTTTTTTTC
>CM042161.1:75667744-75677744 GCA_023376005.1 Doryteuthis pealeii | reverse complement strand
CCAAGAATAGTGTCTGATCCCAGTTGAGGTCTTAGTGCTAGGAGGTGGGTCGTTTTTCCTGCACATTTTCAGAGGATTCTTCCTGTCTGAGGGATCATGGGAGATTGTTATTATTATTTTTTTTAATCTTAAACCCTACATGTACCATTACCCTAGGTAGGCTTCTTTTCTTCTTTATTTTCATCTCTTTTTTTAATATTAAAAGTATATAAACTTTCCGGGCAGATGTTGGTTTAAACGTCGCTGGTAATTTCTGGTGCGTGTTCACAGGTTTTTCCTTTTAACCCCATTATATTTAGTGGTCGTGCTGAAAAGGAATTAAAGGAAGGAAAAGGAAGAGACAAAGACAAAATGTAGTTTTAGGATTCAGGCTTTATTCATGGGTCATAGCTACCTATGTAGACTTTTCTTCTTTATTTAAAAAAAAAATTTTGTTAATATTAAAATTGTCCTTTGTATGACGTTAAACTATCTGATGGTGAGGTTCTAGTTTTTGAGGTTTGGGGAATGTAGACCACCCATTCATCACCATTTCTCCCAGGTCCACTCAGACCCGGAGTGGTAGTACCTGTTAAGGTCCTATCTATGGGTTAAAAAGAAAAAAATGTGTTTATAAAAAAAATTGAGTATCCATTAAGGATGAATTTATTTCAAAATTTGTCGGTATTAAATGACCCACCGAAGTTGATATTGTTACATAATTTATGAGCAACCTATAAATTATGAACGTACCTGTAGTTATAATTTTGAATAGGGTCCGTTAGACTTAAAATGACAGGGTCCATGGAAAGTTACCCAACAGTTGTGATGGTTAATAACCTTTTTATTCGACCCTTCCTATGGGTTAAATAAAAAAAATGTGTTTATAAAAAAATTGAGTATCCATTAAGGATGAATTTATTTCGAAACTTTGTCGGCATTAAATGACCCACTGAGGTTGATATGCCGTAAAACAAAACAAAACAAACCAAACCAATATTAAAAGTATAGATACTTTCCCGACAGGTGTCGTTGTTAATATTCTCTTTGCTGCATCAGCTCGTTAAACTGTTTAGCACTATAAGAGGAGGTAGAAACTGTGAACAGGTTTTTCACTCTACAATTAATCACAAAGAAATCACTAATGAAATAAAGAAAAAGAAAAACAATTCACCTGGAAGTCATCGAGTGTAACACTCGACCAAAAATTGGGATGTTTCCTGTTCAGCCTTTTTTTAAACCTGTTGACTCAGGATTCTCGTACTTTTGACTGAAAAAAAAACCCATCATCATTATTATAATCATCATCATCATCATCACCACCACCACCACCATCATGATCGGAGGAGCCCTCTCCGACCGCCCGTCTAACCTAAGTAAAGACCAAAGTTGTATGTTGCATATCATGGACTGCTTAGCCATCAGGGTTCGCCAGGGTTGCTTAGCATCACGGGTTGCCATCCACGGTCAACAGGTGGCACCACTGGCGGGGGGGGGGTCTTACCCCTCTGCAGAGGTGCAGTCGGTGTATTCTAAAGCCCCACCAACAGGGTTACATTGTCAGGAACTTTGGAACACACCTAACAGATATGACACACAATCTGATGTCATGGAGAAAATCTTATTTGCACTTGTATTCTTAACATTCTATGTCCGTTACCAATTCATCTATTGAATTAAAATCCGTGTTTAATGGTAATGATATGGCCATCTATCTATCTATACATATATAAATGGTAGTTGCGTGTATATGTATGTCAGGAGGAAACTTCGAAAATAAAACAATTAACGACAAAGTAAATATATATACACATTAAATATCACCAGGGCTTGGTTTTTGAGCAAAAATAATAGAGATTTGATTTATATTCGTGAAGATAATTTAAAAATAAAATTTAAATGATAAGAGCATGGAGTTTTTTTCATTTAATATTTTAGATAGTAGACATTAACATTTCTTTTCAGAGTAGCTGGATTAATGCAAGGTCTATTTTTTATTTTATTTTTTATTTTTACATAGGGATTTAAATGGGGCATCCCATGAGGATTTGACTCATGATTCAGTAATAATGGATCTGCGGGACTAACTTTAAAAAATGCCCCTCTACCCAGGCGACGCCGGGTAGCCGCTGCTAGTGGATAATAAAAATCAACACAGCTTTACTCTAACGAAACAAGAGAAAAATAGGCAAGTCAGTCTGTTTGCTGTCTCTTAGGGTGCACCAGTCATTTGGTCATATTACCTTCCATTTTTAGATAGACCCACAAATCCACCCTTTTTATGTAGACAGTCTAATGTAAAGAATGGTGGGTTGACATCCCATAATTTGAGTTCTATTAAATTTCCCAAGATGCAGACACATATACACACACACACACATTATATATTATATATATATATATATTATATATATATATATATATATATATATATATATATATATATATATATATATATAAAATAACCATGTACATGATTTGGTTTCTGGTTTCTTTATTTAATGACATATCATAGTTTGTAGGGTATTTGATGCTAAAGTCATCCTTGTAAAAGAACAGTAGTGGTACTATCAAAACCATAGCTGAGGGATGTGAGGGTTCTTACCAATTATCATCATCATCTAAAGATTTTCTGGAATCAATATCGGATTTGCTACCAGAATAAATTCCATTTGCCACCAGCAGTTTTCACAAACAACCAAAAAAAACGTATGTATGAAAATATATAACACAACTTCCGCCAGATTAGGAGTTTCAAAGTTCGTGGAGGGAAAAATCGTTCTAGAAGAAGTTTGTCTTAGTAGTTCCTTGAACTTGTAAAAAACACATATTTTTCACTGTAGCACCCCCCCCCACACACACACACACACACACCCAAAGCATCTTCTGGTAGAAATTCAACAGAAATCGACTGATATAAAAGAACTATACATTTTTATTGTAACTCATTTACAAATCCTTACAGCACGTTTACAAGTCCTTTTGCAAGTTTTTTGCTCTCAATATAGTTTTAACTAACGAGAAGAAAGACCCCTTTGTTGAAATTCAGTTTTCCTTCACCTAGACCAGTTGCCATCCCAAGGTTAAAGAGCCGTGTCTGTCCTACTATTTACCCATAGCTAGCGGGAGAATAGTTGAATTCATACCATTCCTAAGGTTATTAGCACTATATATATATATATATATATATATATATATATATCAAATTATTGATGATTATCCATCTGATGAGACTTGATTTTGGGGAGCTTTGTTAAATCAACTTAGATTTATAAAGGCCCCAATTTTGATCGAAATAAATTTATTATGGAATAACAGTGTTGAGTTTTTCCTTCCTTTCAAAGATAAATATTGCTCTGTAAATAATCTAAAAAGATTATTATACATTGAGCTCTCTGTAGTGATTTAAAGATTCACTGTATTTATACATACTGGATCATACAATAATGATACAGTATATCTTAGAAATCACATATAGAATCATCCCTTACTACCAAGTTTTGGATACCTCTCATATATATATATATATATATATATATATATATATATATATCCCCGCCTGTCAGCTAGGCAGTTAGGGTTCGAATCACACACAAAGCGGCTTCCAGTCTATAACTCTGCTGATGAGGCATAATAGGCCGAAATGTACATACAGAGAATGACTTTTTCTCGATTTGTTTACGCTTTACATTTGAACAGATATATTCGCCTTATTCATTAATTATCAACTGATTAATTTTCAAATTAGGTATGACTTCAATTAAGCACATATTCTCCCAAAAATTGTCGGCATAGCCATATCAAACCAACTGTTTGCGTACTTTCATATATATGTAAGTGTAGGAATAGCTGTCTACAGTCTATAAGAAACAAAATATAAGTTGACAGAATGTAATGACGAAAGGGAAAGCCCATGTACTTTTAACCTTACTTATTCACATATAAACTCAACAACGGTCAATATAACAAGTACTTAGGGGCAGTACTTACAGTTCATATATCTCCCTCGTTGATGGGGGTATCAGGTTGAGTCTTCAGTTGTTACTCCCTCACTGAGGGGAACGTTCCTTCAGTCACAAGAGACTGAGACAAGAGCTCGTTTCTACGAGGCTCACACGTTGGTACCAAAACCGTAAAGAGAGTTCTTCCCCCAACCTGACAAGGGACATTACCTTTTCTACTTCCTGTCCCCGAAGGCACAGAAGAGTTCTAGTCCCTACATATATATATATATATATATATATATTATATTGGATCATGCCAAAGATAAATTTTCTTTATGAGACCACAATCTCCATGATCAAAACTTAAAATGAAAATAAAAATTAAAAACAACAGGAACATAATAAAGGAGAATACTGTCTTCTTTATTTGGTACCGAGTTCGATACCCGTTGCAGTAGTAGTAATAACAACCATAATTCAAATAACATTTCAACTAGTCAGAGTATTATTAATAGTCAGACTAGTATTAATAATAGTAATAACAACGGTAATATTAGTGATAGTTATATTTTTAAATTGCTAGCGGTTTCAATAGAAACCTATCTTTATCCGACTTATTCCCGTATAGCCATTCTGACAGAACATGCTTATTGTCATATTCGCCTCAACGGCCATCATCAGTCTCGCGCCAAAAGTGAAAAGCCTGTTAAGATATTCATTCATAATAACACCAAAATCATTTCAAAAATTACACAAATATAAATTGAATTTTACTAGCAAAAAAAAAAAGGAAAAAAAGAAGAAAAAAAAACACCCTCCGGGCGGTGTAAAAGTTAATTTTTGAAAGATATTGCCAAAGTTGGGGTGGGAGTTAAACATTCAATATCAGAGGATTTGTATCATAAATAAGTATTATTTTCAATTTATTAAAGGAGTAAAAAAAACAATTTGAAATGGAAACTTAGTTCTGTTCCCCTCAAATAAAATGTTGCATACATCTATTAATTATTGATTAAATAATTATTTTGAATATTTTCCACATTAATTTTACACAAAATCGTAGGTATTTATTTATTTGTAAACTTTTTAGTTTACTTGTTACTAAAAAAAGGTCGAGAGTAAAAAATAATTTCTAAAATTGATTACAACTTTCACAAATAATTTTTTCTATTTAAAGTAATCATACAATTTTTGAATTAATTTCATAGTTTATCTATTTGGTTGGCGTAGTGTCCACTTTTTTATCTGCAACTGCGTGAGTGGCTGAACAGACCAATTTTTGAATGGCAATCTCAGGTGCAGTGACTGCAAACAAATAGTGATGCTTGCTGGAGTTGCTGTTCTCCTTTCTTTTGGCTCTGTTTTCTGTGTCGGCTTCTTTCCTCTCTTTTTCACTCCTTTTCGTTCCTTGTTTGACGAAGGGTCGCCAGGTCGCACGGTCTTCTACACAAGCCTTCCATGTGTTGGTGTCAATGTGGCATGTCTTCATGTCCCTCTTGCAAGCATCTTTAAAGCACAAGCATGGTCTCCCTACCGGTCGGGTGCCCTCTACTAATTCACCATACAGTAGGTCATTGGGGATGTGGCATTTGTCCATCCTCCTGACGTGACCAAGCAAACGCAGGCGTCTCTCGCAGATGATGGTGGGCATGCTGTTCATATTTGTTCGTTCCAGCACGTCTGTGTTGGGCACTTTATCCTGCCAGCGTATGCATAGAATGCGGCGTAGGGATCTATTTAAATAGTCATTATTGCAATGAAAAGGATTCAAACGTTGAATTATAAGGAACGGCTTTTATTTATTTTATCAATATTAATATTGAATATTTAAAAAAGATATATATATAACACAGGATTGTTCTTTATTCTATATATTAACGATTTCGGGCATTGTAATGTAGGCAGTGACATAATTTTGGTTACATACAGATAGACACTGAATCTCCATTATATAATAGATATTTGAGAAAAAACTGGGGAATTCCTACAGATTCTGTTATTGATTAAGATGTTCTAGCGTCAAACGATCTAAGTTTTAAAAATGAAAAAAATTTACAGACAGAAGGGAAAGATTAATGAATGAACAGAAAAAAAAATCTGAGACACAGATGATATTTTCTTCCAATGTAATTGCATTTCTCACATGGATTTAAAAGGCAAAAATAGGCATATTTTTTATATAGGAGAAGAAGGAACAGATATACAGAGGTAGATAAAGAAATATGAATATTAAAGATAGATAGATAGATAGATAGATAGATATGATCACTGGGATAGAAAGAGAGGCAAACAGATAGATAGATGTATATGAACAGAGTGATATATATATATATATATATATATATATATATATATATATATATATATATATGTGTGTGTGTGTGTGTGTTGTGTGTGTGTGTGTGTGTGTGTGAAGAGGAATGGAAGTGAATCTGACGGTATGTAGTATAGTAAGAAATTTGGAGAAAAAAAAAGGTTTAAATAAAATAAGTGGTAAGTTTCAAACTTCAAATTTTGAACAGATTGATAAACAAGGACTATCACAGTTTTTCTCGTTATTCTGTGATAAAATTTTGTTTTACTTTTCCTTATATCAACAAATGCCCTGCAGAAGATCTACTTAACAGGTCGAAACACTGCAGCGTCGGCTAATAAACTTACTACTTATTTCATTTAAACCTGTGTTTTTTTTTCAAATTTCTTACTAACTATATATATATATATATATATATATATATATATATATATAGAGAGAGAGAGAGAGAGAGAGAGAGAGATGAACAAACTGAAATAGATAGATAGATAGATAGATAGATAGGAACAGAGATAGATAGATAATAGATAGATAGATAGATAGATGTAGAGACAGATGAAGACTGAGGGAATATAGATATATTGAGATGTGTTTCTGAGCAAATCTTTCCTGATTCTGAATTAAAAGCTGACAAGATTTTATTTATAGATTTCTTTTTTTCCCGCCCCCGCCCCCGCCCTCCGACTGACTGAACTTTGACCTCTTTGACCTCAAAATGAGGCGTAGGATTCCAAGGTGGACAGAAGAAAAAGAAGAAAACTAAAATTCAATCATTGAAGTAAAGGGTGGAGCTCACCAGGTTGTCATAAATAAGGTGTTATCTCTGTGAAATTGATCCTCACTGGGAGTAACTAGGTTAAGGAATGTGGATCTATGACTAACTTTGAATGATATCTGTTAACTAGATCCTGCTGCCTAATTAGTAAGGCGGGGTCCCAGTCAGACCAGCTCCCAATGATACTGGTTGGTTGTTTGTTTGTTTGGGTTTTACGGCATGTCAACCCAGTGGGTCATTTTATGCCAAAGACGTTTTTTTTTATTTATTCATTCTGGGTACTCAGGCATTTCCAACCCGTCCTTCGGGACAGGGGTCCAATGAGCTTCGGCCACTGGACCGGTCATGTTAAATTAATAGCGTCGATCCCAGGGGTGCTATCCCCCCAGGCAACACCTGCCCCCTTGACTTAAAGGGACAGGGCTGGGTTTATTGCCCAGCGCCTGAGGCCGACGGGATCGACGCAATTTTTGTTCTTTCCCACCCATGAGCTTCGGTTTGTGGGTGGGCCCACGTTAATAGGACATTGTGCCTAACCCGTACCTAACGAGGTAAATAAAATTCTTGATGGGTACTCAATTTTTTTATAAACACATTTTTATTTAACCTATAGGTGAGACCCTAAGAGGTACTACCACCTGGGGGCAATGGTGACAAAGGAGTGCTCCACATTCCCCAAACCCCCAGATAGAGTTTAACGTCATTCTCAGGACATGAAGACCCTCAGTCACCACCTTCTAGCACAAAGGGTTGCTGGTTACGAGTTGCAATAGGGTTGGGACAATCATATAGGTGCTAGGGCTTGATGTGACCAGATGAGTGTCGGTGTCAAACCCAAGACAACCCTTTATCAGGGAGTTGAGGGTCTTACACCTTTGCATGGAGTTCAGTCAGTACATTCTAGGTCCTATCAACACGACCGGTAGTAATAACGGTCTGTCCGACTAGCTTCTTGCTAACCACTGCCCCATGATGATTTCATTGCTCCAAAACTACTAAGCACTAAATTGAGACCTGTTAAATTCCGCTTAAATATTGACCTTGTGTCGCATCCTGCTTGTGTGGAGGGGGTGTTAATACTTACATTCATGTAAATACTTATGCGCATATAAATATACACTGGCGTCTTTAGGAATATACACTTACATATGTGTGAATATACACTTACGCCCATGTAAACATAAAATTAAATTTAAATATCATCATCATTGTTATTATCATCAAGACGTGCTTATAACACGGATTCCTTTGACTCTCTCTCTCTCTCTCTCTCTCTCTCTCTCTCTCTCTCTCTCTCTCTCTCTCTCTCTACTTTATTTCCTTCTTCCGCCTTTTCCTTCTCTTTTCTTACTTTCTTTCCTTTTTTTTTCCTTCTTTACATTTTGCGTTTTATAATTCTTTCCTTCTCTCTCTTTCCATCTTCTTTCATTCTTTCTCTTTCAGTCTCCTTTCTCTCGTAATCTTTCTGCTTTATTTCCTCTTTTTCCTTCATTTTTCTTTTCTTTTTCTTTTTTTCATTCTTTTTCCTTCTTTGTCCCTTTTTACATTTTGCTTTAGATGATTTTTTCTTTCCTCTCTTTCTGTCTTCTTTCTTTCTTTCTTTCTTTCTCTTTCATTTGCTTCATTACTTCCTGCTTCCTATAATTTTTCCTTCCTTCTCTTTCGGTTTTATCCTCCCTCTCTCTCTCTCTCTCTCTCTCTCTCTCTCTCTCTCTCTCTCTCTCTCTCTCTCTCTCTCTCTCTCTCCTTTGGTTTCTGGATAAACTTTTCAATGATTCCAAGCAATTATCCTTTTTTGAGTTAAACCAATGATGAACTGGTTGGAGTAGTCGACCTAGGAGTCCTGGGAGGTTGGAAAATTGGGGGTGGGTGGGGTGGATTGTCTGTAATTACTGTCAGTATTAGAGAAATGTTAAATGCAGAGTATGGGAGAGGCAGAAGAGAGGTGAGTGGCTAGTTGCCCTGAGATGAATCACAAAAACACCTGACAGTTAAGAGGCTAATCAGGCCCATTCACAATATATTCATTCTTTTTTTCTTTTTCTTCTTTTTCTTTTTCTTCATTCTTTTTCTTTATCTTCTTTTTTCTTTTTCTTTCTTTTTCTTTCTCCTATTCTTTTTCCTTTCTTCTTTTTCTTTATCTTCGTTCTTTTTCTTTAGCTTCTTCTGTTTTCTTTTTCTTTCTTTTTCTTTTTCCTTTTTCTTTTCTTCTTTTAATTTCTTTTTCTTCATTCTTTTTTCTTTTTCTTTCTTTTTCTTCTCCTATTCTTTTTCCTTTCTTCTTTTCTTTTCCTTCTTCTTTTTTCTTTTCTTTCTTTTTCTTTTTCCTTTTCTTTTCTTCTTTTTCTTCTTTTTCCTTTTTCTTCTTCCTTTCTTTTCCTTTTTTCTTCGTTCTTTTCTTTTTTCTTTTTCTTTTTTTTCGTGTTTTCTTCGTTCTTTTTCTTATTTCTTTTTCGCTTTCCTTTTCTTCTTTTTTTTCTTATTCCTTTTTCTTTATCTTTTTTCTTTTTCTTCGTTTTTTTTTATTTTGAATTTATTTTTCCTTCTTTTTCCTTTTATCCTCAATTTGTTTTCAATTTTATCTATTTTCTTTTTTTTTCTTTCTTTCTTTCTTTCTTTCTTTCTTTCTTTCTTTCTTTCTTGTCCTTCTTTACTTCCTACTTCCTATAATTCTTTCTTTTCATCTCTGCCGCATTTCTTTCCTTATTTCTCGTTCTGCTTTATTTCCTTCTTCTTTTTCCTTTTTTTCTTCTTTACTTTGTGCGTTTTATAATTCTTTCTTTCTTCTCTTTCCATCGTCTTGCATTCTCTCGTTGTGTCCCCTTTCTTTCATTTTCTTTCTACTTTAATTCCTTCTTAATCTTTTTCCCTTTTTTTCTTACGTTATTTCCTTCTTTTTCCTTCTTTATTTCCTGAGTTTTATAATGTTTTTCATTTTCTCTCTTTCTGTTTTCTTTCTTTCTTTCTCTTTCTGACTCCTTTCGTTCG
>CM042161.1:75655244-75665244 GCA_023376005.1 Doryteuthis pealeii | reverse complement strand
GACTATTCGTCTGCCCGATTCATTAACCTTTCGGACATTTGACAGCTGCCGTAAAGGGGTGGTGTTTAAACTATTAAATACATGCATTTGTTCATATATTTTACAATCACCAGAGAGATCCAGTCTGTAAACAGACAATTATTGCTTTATGCTGGCAGTGAAAGTTAATTTAAGTCACCCCTAGAGAGCTCTACCGGGTTTGGGGAGCATATATTGTTCTGATCAAATCTAGCTTTCTTCTTCTTCTTCTTCTTCTTCTTCTTCTTCTTCTTCTTCTTCTTCTTCTCTCTCTCTCTCTCTCTCTCTCTCTCTCTCTCTCTCTCTCTCTCTCTCTCTCTCTCTCTCTCTCTCTCTCTCCATATGTTGTATACCCTTCTTTTTACTTTCTTACTTCTATACTTCTTCTGTTCATCTTTTCTATCTTACGTTCTTCTTCTAGCGTCTGGACTTCGTCTTGGGGACTTCGTGTCTGGTCTTCCATTGGGGATTTCTCTTTATCAGAAGCCCTGTGTCATTGGTAGTTTTTAGATAATAACACAAGACTTCGATTTAACTTAGATCATATTTTATTCTGAAATCCCCACCAGATTACCTGCGCAGATTGAGTCGGCAGCGTGCATAACACGACTTACCACCATCATGGTTTTGGCCGATCTAACTAAAATCTCTTTCTAATCTGAACCGGAAGAGGGTCTTCTCCACTGGAAGGATCAGGATGAGGTCAAGCCTTTTCATTCAATCCTTCAAGGCCATGGGCTGCAACTTATAACAGCCATTTTGGTTTCTACACTACTGTACATAAGTATTAGGAATCTAATAATTATGTAACATATATATATAGAGCTCCAGAACAAGAACCTTACTACTAGATACAGTTTCTAGCTCATATATGATAAAAAAGGATTGGGGTTAGGCATAAGAACAATATGGTTGGGACAATCATATAGGCACTTGGGCTATATGTGACCAGTCAATTGATTGGAGGTGGCTTCTCTGACTGCCCAGCTAACACGAGTAAGAGCCAAAGTGGGATGTTGCATGTCATGGACTGCTCAGCCACCTGGATTCCATCCTTAAGCACCTCAGTCCACCACCCATAAAATGACCAAATGGGTTGACATGCCATAAAAAACAACCAACCAACCAACCAACTAGCCAGCCAACCCTTAGCTACAAGTAGAAGTGGCTACCCAGCATCGCCTGGATAGAAGGGGCATTTTTTTTAAGTTAGTCTCGCAGATCCATTATTACTTATCTCGAGTGAGATTCTCGCTGGTTGTCCCATAAAAATCCCCATGGACATATATAACAATATGGTAAGAAATTTACATTCAATCATTTACAATTTTAAAAAAAGAAATAAGATATAAATGATGCAATTAATTCAATCAATCAATATTATATTTTGAAGTGAAAAAGAAAAACATACAAAAAAAAATATAAACAAAATAACATGAAAATGACTTTCCCTTTTGTTACTTTTCAAATTTGAATTTTTAAATATCTTCCCAAATATAAATCAGCTCTTCATTATTTTTGCTCAAAAATCAAGCTCTGGTGATATTTAATGCATATATATATTTACTTTGTCATTAATTGTTTTATTTTTGAAGTTTCTTCTGGACATACAGATTCATACAACTGCCCTTTATGTATGTATAGATAGATACGCGGACATACATACACACAACTGCCCTTTATATATGTATAGATAGATACACGGACATACATACACACAACTCCCCTTTAATATAGATTACATTCGGTCATACATACACACAACTGCCCTTTATATATGTATAGATACATTGGTCATACATACACACAACTGCTTTATATATGTATAGATTACATTCGACATACATACACACAACTGCCCTTTATATATGTATAGATTACATTCGGTCATACATACACACAACTGTGCTTTATATATGTATAGATTACATTCGGACATACATACACACAACTGCCCTTTATATATGTATAGATAATGTCTTTATAAATCTTCTTATGATCAAACAACATTAGCCCTATTGGAAATTGAATGGCCCAATTCTTTTGTTTTTTATTGATTTATCTTTTTCTAGAAACACTTATTGACCAGAATAGATTTTCTTTATTGTAAAATAAACAGTTGCAATGATAATGACAAATTAAATGGGTTTAAAAATTAAGAAAGTTATAACATCCACAATTTTACTCTGATCATGATAATTGTCAGATGTATGGTTGATAGATAGATAGATAGATAGATAGATAGATAAATAGATAGAAAGAAAGAAGAAAGAAACAGGCTGAGAGTGGGGGTAAATAAAAAGAAAGAAAGAAAGAGACTAAAATAGATAGATAGATAGATAGATAGATAGATAGATAGAGAGAGAGAGAGAAAAAACGGAGTGAGAAATGGGGTAGAAAAAGAAAGAAAAGAAAAAAAGAAAGAAAGAAAAAAAAAAGAAACTGATATATATATATATATATATATATATATATATATATATATATATATATATCAGTTTCTTTTTTCTATGTATGTATATATATATAGAGAGAGAGAGACAGACAGACAAAGACAGAGACAGAGAGACAGAGAGACAGAGATAGATAGAGAGATAGATAGAAACAAACAAACTGAAATAGGGAGTAGATAAAAAAAAAAGAAGAAAAAAAAGAAACTAAGATACATAGAAACAGACTGAAATTATTTATCTCAGTCTCTTTCTTTCTTTCTTTCTTTCTTTCTTTCAACCCCCCTCGGGTTGAAAGAAAGAAAGAAAGAAAAGAAAGAAAGAAAGAGACTGAGATAAATAGATAGATAGATAGATAGATAGATAGATAGAAACCAACTGAGAGAGGAGGTAAATAGAAAGAAAGAAAGAGACTAAGATAGATGAATATATATATATATATATAGAAATAGATAGAAATAGACTTGAGGAGAGGGTAGATAAAAAGAAAGAAAGAAAGAAAGAAAGATAGATAGATAGATAGATAGATAGATAGATAATGATGAGATAGATAGATACTTTTTCAACACACCTTTTACTTCAGATAATTTCATTATATAAATTTTTAAAATATTATATGAACTCTAAAGTGTATGCATTTGTATGTGTGTGTTTATGTGAGTACATTGTATTTACCAATGACATATGAAGGTGTGCTATAACCCTGTATCTACTACTCTGATATAAGTCGTTATCAAAACATTTGGGAGGCACACTTGTGTAATGGTTATCATCATGGCAAATGGAATTGGCAATCTGAGTTCAAATCCTGGACAAGATTGTTTGCATTTCACTTCAGGCTCATGCTTTTGAGAAAGACATGAATCCATCTCTTCTATCCCAGCTATGGGTAAATAGTAGGGCAGTCTGGGTTCTTTAGCCTTAGTAATGCAACCATTTGGGGAGAAGGAAAACTCTGAATTTAAACCAGCTGTACTCTGCTGAAAAACTGACCTTGTCTGTCCAAGATTTCTCTGAAAAATTATCTTTAAAAAAAACTAAAGATTTTTCATATTCAAATGATATATAGATTTCATAGAATTAAAAAAAAGAAAGCCAGTCTGGGTTCTTTAGCCTTAGTAAGGCAACCTGTTGGGGAGAATGAAAATTCTGAATTTAAACCAGCTGTACTCCACTGAAAAATTGATTTTGTGCTGCAGTCTATCCAAGATTTCTCTGAAAATTAATCTTAAAAAAAAAAGATTTTTCATATTCAAATAATATATAGATTTCATAGAATTAAAAAAAGAGGACCTGGGCCGGTGCTAGGGTTTCATCCAAACCAACCAACCACCCCACGAATCTATGATATATGTGTGTTGAAAAAGTATCTATCTATCTATCTACCTATCTTAGTCTCTTAAATTCTTTATTTCTTTATTTCTTTCTTTTATCTACCCCTTATTTCAGTCTGTTTCTATCTATTTATCTATCTATATATCTATCTCAGTCTTTTTCTTTCTTTCCCCTATTCTACTATATATTAATTTTCAAAAAATAGTATTCAAATTAAACCTGCCCTTCTGGGACCCACAACCAGGATCCCCTCACAGCTAGTGCTAGTCTCAATCCTTAACTACCACTGAATCCATGAAACCCACCCTTCTGGGTACCTCAAACAGCCTCCCCTCTCTATTGAGAGATTCAGGGTAATACATGTCTACCCTGAAGAGTACGATAATTAATTATATAATTTTTTATAAGAAATATCCTTTTCTCGATAAATTCAATCTCTCAACTAATTTATGCATTCAACTTCTTATTTTTGTCAATCTCCCATTAACTCAGAGCATCTGCCCAAATAGTTAATAACAAAAACATTAATTTCATATTATCTTATGATTGAAGTCTACAAATATACCCATGGATTTTATTTAACAAACTTTGATTTACTAAACATTGCTCAAAATATCAATACCAGGGGTCATAAATTAAAACTCTTTAAAAAATCTTGTAAAACAAATGAAAGACAAAATTATTTTAGTAACAGAGTGGTGAATACATGGAATAAACTACCATCATCAATAGTGAATGCCCCATCTGTAAACTCCTTTAAGGCAGTGTTAGATAATCTGTGGAAAGATTATAGATATTCTGTGGAATTAAGATGAAAGGAACAGCTGACAGGTCTCAGACCTAATATATTTGCTGAAAAGATATTATTATTATTATTATTATTATTATTATTATTATTTACTCCTTTTGAGTTTTATTATTATTATTATTATTATTATTATTATTATTATTATTTACTCCTTTTGAGTTTTCACATCACTGTTAGCTGATGGTCTTTCACTAGAGTCTGAGTGATAGCAAGTCTCCTCAGGTCTCCAGGACTCTTCTGAGTATTCTGGCAGATTGCAGCAGTGCAGTGTTCTGAATGGTTTCAATCCTTCCTCTGATATCCAAACTTTCCAAACCCTTTTCCAATCCTTTTGGGGCTGTTCCAAGTGCACCAACCACAATTGGTATCACTTTCACTTTCATATTCCACAACTTTTTCAGTTCTCTGGCAAGGTCCAGATATTTGTCCACTTTTTCATTTTCCTTTAGCTTCACCCTGTGATCTGCTGGCACTGCTAAATCCACCAGTTGACAAGTTCTTTCTTTTTTGTTTATCAACACTAGGTCTGGTTTTCTTGCTGGGATGAGGTGATCCGTTTTTATCTCAAAGTCCCAGGGAATTTTATGCGTTTCGTTCTCAAGAACAGATTCTGGTTTATGCATATACCATTTTGTTGTGTGGTCAAAATTAAATTTTTTGCATAATTCCCAGTGGATCACCTTCCCAACCCAGTTGTGTCTAGTTTTGTATTCTCGTTGTGCTAGTTTGCTACATTCGCAGAGTATATGGTTAACAGTCTCATCTCTATTACCGCAAAGTCTTTATTACCGCAAGAGTTTTATTATTATTATTATTATTATTATTATTATTAATATTATTATCTTATTAAGTGAGTTTAATAATGATGATGACTTTACCATATTTGGTCGATGAGGTAACACTGATACAGACTCATATATGAGAAGTGTTCAAAAACTAATGCCACCTATTGATTTCCATGGAAGCTACAAAAGATACAGGGAACACAATAACACCTTTAGATAGAGCAATATTGTTCAATATAAATGTTCTCCCACTCATTTGTAATTCCTTCTCACAGTATTATTTTGCACAAGTAGGACCTGTGGATATACCACAGTATGATAATTTGATTATTACAATGTTTTATACGTTAAGAGATATTGCCAAATAGTTCAAAATATTAGAAAGTATAATAATATTGATAATATTGCTCGTGCGGGGGGGGGGGTGTTAATACTTACATTCATGTAAATACTTATGCGCATATAAATATACACTGACATCTTTAGGAATATACACTTACATATGTGTGAATATACACTTACGCCCATGTAAACATAAAATTAAATTTAAATATCATCATCATTGTTATTATCATCAAGACGTGCTTATAACACGGATTCCTTTGACTCTCTCTCTCTCTCTCTCTCTCTCTCTCTCTCTCTCTCTCTCTCTCTCTCTCTCTCTCTCTTTCTTTCCTTCTTTTTATTTTTTCATTATAGTCAATTGAAACAGATTAGCATTATTACTTCCGAACGCTTACCCCTTCTCTCTATCTTTACCTTACTCTGATCTCCTAAGCTGGAACTTCATCGCTAGATGCAGTTTAACTCCATACCCAGGACATTAAAACCCTAAGCCACCTCATTCTAGCACATATATGAAAAAAGCGCGTGGTGTAATGGTTAAAGTCATAGGAAATGGACTTGTCACCCCGAGTTCAATTCCTGGATGTAGTAATTGCATTTCACTTAGCGCCAATACCCTTGGGAAAGGTATGAATCCTACTCTCCCTCCAGCTATGGGTAAATAGTAGGGCAGACTGGGCTCTTTAACCGTGGTTAGGCAACTGGTCTAGGTGAAGGAAAACTCTGAATTCAAACCTGTTAAACTCTGCTTAAGAAATTGACCTTGTGTCACATCCTGCTCGTGCGGAGGGGTTGGTAAATATATATATGAAAAAAGGGTTGAGGGTTTGATATAAGTGCAATACGGTCAGGACAATCATATAGGTAGTAGGGTACAAGTAAGTTCCAAAGTGGAGTGTTGTATATCATGGACTGCTCAACCACCAGGATTCCGTCCTTAAGCCATGGCCAACATATGGCTCCATTGGTTGAGCAGGGGGTGGGGTGGGGGTGGGTTCCTACCTCTGTACAGCAGTGCAATTGGTGTATTCTACAGACCCAGCCAACAGAGTTACTGATGAATGGGAATGTATCAAAATACCTGTAGAATTAGCATGATGTCTATTCAGTGGTGGTCACGTTCTGTTGGCGCTGAACTGAATTCCTTCTCGAGGAATTCGGTTTTGCAGACTTTTGCCACAAATTGTCATTCAGCTTCCCCTCCCCCCCAAAGGACACCAATTGTACTTCATGACACAATCTGTGCCTACAAATCTGACCAAATAATTAAATATCACCACCACCACCATCCACACCATTAGCGTCATTATAATCAGCACTTTCACAACCGATGCCTTTATAACTGACACTACCATTACCGTTACTATCAGAACTTGTGCAAACTCAGCAGATACGAACAATTTTAAGAAAAACTCCAGAACCGATAACCCCTTGCCCCACCCCCCATTTCACAAATAATATTATCCGATCTAATATCATCGCAACCGTTATTGGCTTTTACCTCTCCAACGAAATAGAGACATATAGAAGAAAACAAAAAAGGATATATTTCTGGTAATGTCACTTAAGTGTCGGGTAAGTTTTTGTTTTGTTTTGTTTTGTTTTGTTTCTTTCTTTCTTTAACTCTTTGCCTCTGGTGGTGAGGTTCCAATTCTGGATCTCTGGGGAGAATGGAGTGCTGTTTTATCGCCATTACTCCCAGGTTCACTGGGACCCAAAATGGTAGTACCTGTGTTAAAAAGATTTTTAAAATTGAGTTCTATAAAAATGTTTTGTTTTTTTCTTTAAATTGAGTTTGAAAAAACGAAATGAATACCCATCAAGAGTGAACAAAACAAAACATCTTCAGCATAAAATAGCCCAACAAGGGTTGACATGCCATAAAATTCAACCAACCAACTAACTTTCTTTCTTTGTCTGTCTATAACTTCTACTCAAATTAGATTGTAATATCCTATCCTAATTAACTCTTAAACTCCTGTTGAGAATTTTCCAAGTCCATATCCCCATTCCTCTAAGGATTTATCAAAAAATGGTTAAAAATTTCCTTTTCATTTAAAGTTACCTGTTATTTACCTAAAAATGAATTTTTGGAAAAATATTAAATTTAACTTCAGAACATTTTTTATTTTTTTTAAACTCTGTGTCATTAAATCTGAAGCAGAGGGAGTAAGTATATTTTTTATTACCAAGTTTATTTCTAAGTAGAGGGGGTTAAAGATGATTGATGAAGCTGTCATTAAATTTAAACTCGTAATGAAAAGCGGACATGCGTAAATCTAAACCAGATACAGTTAAATACACAAACATCTACAAATATTTTTTTTTTATAAATATGTTTATATGTGATATTTAAACAAAGGCTATCATTTGGGGTAGATTAGGAAAATGAATGTGGGTGGAAGGAGGTGGAAAAGAATGTTCAGAGTTTTAAGATCAAAGTGTTGATCACCAGTATCTCTGACTAGGATCAGAGTGTTGTATCTGTGTACTCTTAGAAATCTAATTAAATATATCATATTTAGAATATAAAATTAATCATCTTGTATATTAACTGTTTGCCTACCAAATTTCCCCCACGGCTGTACCAAATTTTCTTTGTATTTTTTTACCTGTATGATGGGATATTTCAAAGTTCACTTCCATTCACCTCAGAACTCATTCTATTCAAATAAAGTCCAATTATTATTCATTCTTGTTGGGTATTCAATTATAATGAACTAACATACCTACCTTCAGCTCCTCACTTTATTGCACAGATCCAAGCTGTGCTACTCATGTGCTGAATTGGCCTGGGCCAGTATCAAACTCAGAACCTTGTGGTAAAGGGGATAGACTCCCTCATTGTCTGGCTCAAAAATGACCCCTCTGCTTATTTTACTACTTAAATGTATATTTGCATTTATACACAGCAATTTTTTTTATGGGTACTATGCAAGTATTTCTATGAAGATATCTATTAACTCTTTGCCTACAAAATTTCCCCCACGGCTGTACCAAATTTTCTTGGTATTTTTTACCTGTATGATGGGATATTTCAAAGTTCACCATCTATTCACCACAGAACTCATTCTATTCAAATAAAGTCCAATCATTATTGTAATCTGAGTTGTTCTACTCAATTATAATGAACTAACCATCAGTTTTACTGTAAGTAGGATTGCAGCGGTGGGAGAGCTGCTGTGAGTGGGTTAAGTAGGCAAACCACCATTTTTTGTAAATTCTATAGCCAGTGTTATAATTAAAATATAAGATTAATTATCTGTATATTAACCCTTTGCCTATCAAATTTCACCCACAGCTGTACCAAATTTTATTGGTATTTTTTACCTGTATGATGGAATATTTCAAAGTTTACAATCTATTCACCTCAGAACTCATGGCACAAAACAAAAGATGTTCAGGTAGTGATTTTTCAGTATAATCAAGTGAGACATGTGAGAGCTGCTGCTAGCGATTTACAGTAGGATTGTAGTAGTGGGAGAGCCTCTGTGATTCATCGTTTTTTTATCTCTTTGCCTACCAAATTTTTTCTTGATATTTTTTACCTGAATGATGGGATATTTAAAATTTCACTATCTATTCACCTCATAACTCATTCTATTCAAATAAAGTCCTATTATTATTATTGCAATCTGAGTCCTTCTGCACAATTATAATGAACTATCAGTTTTTGTACTTTGCTTTCAGCAGTAGGAGAGCTGCTGAGAGCGGTTTAAAGTAGGCATAGAGTTAAATATTCTTTTTCTGTATTACAAATTTAAAAAAGAATTCCAGAATAATTATTTCTGATAATATCTAATGGAACAAAAACAAATTCATAAAAACACATTCACATACACACCCATAAAAGCAGAAGTTAGTATAGCATAAACACAGAGTTAACAGACATCTTGGTGACTGTCAGTTTCTTCAATGGTTGGTTGGTTGGATTTTATGGCACGTTAATCCGGCTAGGGTTATTTTATGCCTAAAACATTTTGTTTTATTCATTCTTGTCGGGTATTCAATTTTTTTTTCAAACTCAATTTTTTTAAAAAGATTTTTTTAATACTCATTTTTCTATCTATTTAACCTATATATATATTTACCAACCCCTCCGCACGAGCAGGATGCAACACAAGGTCAATTTCTAAAGCGGAGTTCAACAGGTTTGAATTCAGAGTTTTCCTTCTAGACCGGTTGCCTAACTAAGGTTAAAGAGCCCAGTCTGCCCTACTAGTTATCCATAGCTGGATGGAGAGTAGGATTCATACTTT
>CM042161.1:75640244-75652744 GCA_023376005.1 Doryteuthis pealeii | reverse complement strand
TTTCATCAGTCATAGCCTCTAACCACCATGCTATTAGCCAACCCACTCTTAGAAGGGAATTTCTACTGATGAATAATTATGTAAAGTCTACTAAAGAGAGTTCTATCCGTCTTAAGGTGAGCCTTCCTATAAAACTACTTAAGTTTTGTATTTTTGCTTAGTAAACCTTTTTCCTTATCCTTAATACTTGTTATTTTCTTCCTATTATTTCTCTGTTAACTCTGATACTCAAGTACAACAATATATTAATCCAAACACGAATTCTGCCATTGTTACATAATCTATGCGGTTGCATAAGATTATTGTCAATCCCCTGTAATTCTGAGGGGATGACCCTTTTCATACCATGGCCGGGTCCTTCCATGGAAAATTACAGAAGCCCGCCAAAATACGTGAAGTCACGTGGAACCTGTTCGGTCGCCAGTTTGCAGTTGGGCGTCAGGCAGAGCGGTCGGCCATTTTATGCTCTGTCTAAACTGGAACTCACGCGCGCTATGTTAGTTAGCAGATGTCTGGGTTGGGGATTGAAAATAAAATAACATCAAAATAAATCGAAGTCTTGTGTTTATTATCTAAAAACTAACAATGACACAGGGCTTCTGATAGAGAGAAATCCCTAATAGAAAACCAGACCGAAGTCCCCAAGTCAACCCCAGACGCTAGACCTTAGAAGATATCCAAGATCTTAGAAGATGCCAGACCAAGTCAAGATGATAGAAGAAATACCAAAGACAATCAGAATACTAAAGACGGCCAAGATATAGAAGAAAGAAAGAGATATATAACATTATAATTATTTAGTGCCAGTGAAGAAGGCGCTATGCAACACCATGTTTGTTAAATTGCAGGCAAATTATGTCTGTTGATAAATGATAGTAGATCAATTAGTTGTAAATAAATCCACTGGAAATGCTTATTATTACTGTCATATTTTGATATTTCTATTTTGCTACTATTGGTTTTCTGTTTATAGAGATCTATGCATAGAGAAAATAACTCATGCACACATTCTTTTTTATATATCAAGTTATACATGTATATATATAGTTATTTACTAAGTTTAGCTTAACTGGGGCACAAGGCCAGTAATTTGGGGCTCTCAATGAGAATCAAACTCACTAACAATGGTCTGTAAGTCTAGCTTACTAACCATTATACCACGTGAGCTGCCCATTATATATATATATATATATATATATATATATATATATATATATATATGTGTGTGTGTGAATTTGGCTCTCAAAGATAAGTCACTAATTTTTATTTTAAATAGTAAATATTGTATTAACATTATGCCCAAATGCATTTAACTTTCTCCCCTAATACATTTCATTTTACAGGTACATGTAAAAAAAGAAAAAGTACATTTTTATTTTTATTTTTATCTCGTCCCCGTCGTTTAACATGACTTATTAGAACTTGTCTATCTAAATTTAGATTACATTTTCAATGAAATTCGAAACCCCCCCCCCCCCCAAAAAAAAAACCCACTGGCCCACTCATGTTGAAATAGGGAAGTAACTTTGTCAATATAAAAAGTGAAGACGGTCAGAGACCATTATCTGAATTTGTCTCTCAAAGTTAAGTCATTTATTTTTATTTTAAATCGTAAATATTGTATTAACATTATGTCCAAATGTGTATATATATATATATATATATATATATATATATATATATATATATATATATATATATATATGGGAGAATATGTGCTTAATTGAAGTCGTACCTAATTTTGTAAATTAATTAATTAATTGTCAGCTTGACAGGCCGGTTTCGAATCAGGCACAGGGCGGTCTTCCTATCTATAGCTCTGCTGATGAGGCCTAATAGGCCGAAATGTACATACAGAGATTGATTTTTCTCGATTTGTTTAGCCTTACATTTAAAATAGGCATTCCCACCTAATTAATTAATTATTAATTAATTAATTTACAAAATTAGGTACGACTTCAATTAAGCACATATTCTCCAAAATATTGTCGGCAAAAAAGCCATATCCAAACACATCGTGTTTACATACTTATCATATATATATATATATATATATATATATATATATATATGGGGGGGTGTAATGTTAAGGGTAGTGTAGATATAGTCTCTGTTTCTGGATTTTTATATGATTTTTTTGTTCACCTGTATATATATTCATTGTGAGTGTTTATCTATATAGTGCTTGTGTCTGAAAATATAATGATCGCAGATGTGTGTGTGTGTGTGTGTGTGTGTGTGTGTGTGTGTGTGTGTGTGTGTGTGTGTGTGTGTAAAAAGTAAAGTCGGCAAAGTGGCCTATCAGATTTTTTTTATCATTTGGACAATGTTAGTCATCAAGTTCCAAATTTAGAACTGCTGCAAGACTTCATGAACACTATATATATATATATATATATATATATAATAAAGATAATCTACTGAGTCAGACGAACCTACTATTAGTTTCGCATAAAGCTCTTCAGGGCTAAAATCTGAGTCAGATTTTAGCCCTGAAGAGCTTTATGCGAAACTAATAATAGGTTCGTCTGACTCAGTAGATTATCTTTATTACTTGGCTCTACTTAGGTATCGAGCACTTTTTACAAATTAGCTTCTCCTAGCGGTTATATGAATATATATATATCTTATATACATATATATACATATAAATTGTTTTTTCTTTTGGCCAAATACTATACCAATAGATTATTTTTTGTTGGTACGAATATCTTGGTCTTTTCTTTTTTTCAAAATTTTTTTTCTTCCTGGTTGATGTTTGGTAGTATATTTTTACAATCAAACTCTCTGCCGGGTTTTTTCTCTCCGCAAGGATCTCACCAACACGCTTGGTATATTAAATTATATATATATATATATATATATATATATATATATATATATATATATATATATATATATATAAACCTTGTGGTTCCTAGGCAGATGCTCTACCGACTGAGTTAAAGTGATCAATTTTTACTGTCATATTTTGATATCTCTATTTTGCTACTGTTGGTTTTCTGTTTCTAGAGAGTGTTTCTTATGTCACAAATTTCACACATTCTTTTTTTATATATCAAATTAACTGCTATCAATGAGAGCAACTAAACTAATGAATAAACGCTAAGAAAGTCTTCTTCTTTTTGCAGCACGAATGTCCTGCAGGTTGTTGGGACAAATGACATCTAATTTCCAAAATTGTCACTTTCAGAACAAAAGACAAAAAAAAGTTGAATTGGTGATGAGTGGGTGGCTTGACTCATTTGTGGGTAGCGAGGTTGGGAGGAGGAATGTTTTTGAGGGGAGGGGTTTCGAATTTCATTGAAAATGTAATCTAAATTTAGATACTCATTTATCAAGACCACCTACTAAAGAAAAAGTGAAGGGTGGGGTCTGGGTACAACACAAGACTGCATGCATTAATAAGGCTTCTGTTCTGGAGCTCTGAGGAGTGTGGAATCAACTCTTCATTTGCCATTACTCCCAGATCCACTCTGACCCAGAGTGGTAGAGTTTCATTTCTGGGTCAAATATATGTTTGAGATAATGAAATATCTACCTCCAATTTCTTTTACCCAATTCCTCTGCATGAGTAGGATATGACACAAAGTCAATTTTTAAGAAGAGTTTAACAGGTTTAACAAGTTTTCTTTCTACTACACTGGTTGGTTCAGTCTGCCCTATTATTTACCTATAGCTGGAAGGGGAATAGTTGGATTCATACCTTTCCCATGGGTATTAGCGCTATGTAAAATGCAAACAGCCTTGTCCAGGATTTGAACTCGGTTCACTGTGTCCATTTTCTATGACAATAACCATTACACAACAGACACCTCCAGAAGAGATGTGTATCTAGAGTCGTTCAGAACCTGTTTTTTCCCTTCATCATATTAAATTACTTGAAATAAATAAGCAATAAATCACACAAAACTAACGCACTCCTATTTACTCAAACAAAAACAACAACCCCAGTGTGAAACATGTCAAACACCTTTGACTGTTAAACACTTCTTCATGGAATGCAGGTTTTTTGCTCACATCAGAAACCATTATTCTAATGCAAACAATATGAAATATCTATTTGAAAATGTCAACATGGAGGACATTCTGTCCTTTTTGAAGGAAATAAAATTATACCATAGAATATAGACATGAACGTAATCAATACCATACATCATAATCCCCAATAATGCTAACACATTGTTAAAACCAATTACTAAAAAGTATAAATATAAATACACAACATATATTACTTCCTAACTGTTAGGCATGACATAACCACAGATGGGTTGATATGCCGTTAAAATCAATAAACCAACCAACCAACCAACTATTGAAATAAATAATAATATTGTTTAGCATAAAGACACCTTTACAAAATATGGTGTGCCTAAAAATTTACCTAACTTATTTTTTTCCAATGCAGCGCACATGTAAACATATCAGTCTTATCTCTCTGATAAAATAAAATAAAATGTTTTAATATCTTACCAGTCCAATAGCCGAAGCGACTGGGCACAAGTTTCCAAAGAAACGCGGTAAGTATGTATGTTTATTAACGTACCCAGTCTAGGAGAAGGAATACTGAATTCAAAACTGTTAAACTCCTGCTTGTGCGGAGGACTTGGTATATATATATATATATATATATATATATATATATATATATATATATATATATATATATATAATAAAGTACGCCTAATGGGTCGGTGAATATCTACCTAGGAGTCAAAATATCCTGATGATCTGTTTGGAGAAATCTAGGTTAATATTTTCTGACTCATTAGGCTTACTTTATTATTATTATCTATTAGCTCTACTCTTTGTATTGAACACTTTAGTATATTTAATTTAGGCAACACTCACAGTATTTTTTTTTCTTTTTGCCATTTTTATGGTACCATCTGATTATTTTCAGGAGGTGCAGATGATTTGATCTTTTCGTTTATATATATATATATATATATATATATATATATATATATATATATATTAAAATAAGTGTATTTTGGCAGCATTTTTTCTTTTATACAAGTTTTGTTGAACTGTACAGACAATTCTTGTCGGACAAGTTTTTGGCTGATCCTTTCTAATTTTCGGGACATCTTTTTGGTGTCGGGGTGGAACTGGTGTAACAGTCCACCAAAGGTTTCAAAACAAGCGCTTTCGGCAATACAGTTTGCCATCATCAGGTAGGAAACGGTGGTATGGTTTCGTATCTCGTTTTTAACGAGAACGAGTAGTAGCAAGGAATTAGAAGTGGGAGGTAATAACCGTTGGTAGTTGTGCCCCCCTCACACAAAAAAATCACTACTGCTCGCTCGCTCGAACCACTACCGTTCCTACAACCTCCCACTACCAATGGTTATTATCTCCCACTTCTAATTCTTTGCTACTACTTGTTCTTGTTAAAAAATATAAAGCAGAGAGTTTTTTATACTGCCTAAGTTTAAAAATATATATCTGTCAGTACTATTGTATGGTTGCATCTCTTGGACTTAAAAAACAAACGCCTGGAGCAAAAGTTAGATGGAAACTGCACAAAGATGCTGTTTTTAACAAATTCTAGAAGTACCACCCTACAAAACAGCAGCTGTATAGACACGTATCTTCCATTTTACTGGCCATGAGCTCTTTAAACTTGGTTAGGCAGTCTGACTAGGAAAAAGAAAATTCTGAATTCAGCCCTGTTAAATTCCACTTAAGAAATTGGCCTTGTGTCGCATCCTGCTGGTGCAAAAGGGTTGGTAAATACATACAATCTTAGTTCTTCAGGAAATATAAGATGATCAATGAATATACTGAAAAATACACGGAATAAGGAAAATAATCTATCACTGAACTTCAGACAATATATAGAAGCTTGAAAATATATTTGGTAGAATTTTACTTAGAATAATGAATAGTTAAAGTTTGAAAATATATTTGGTAGAATTCTACTTAGAATAATGAATATTTAAAGTTTGAAAATATATTTGGTAGAATTCTACTTAGAATAATGAATATTTAAAGTTTGAAAATATATTTGGTAAAAATGTGATTCCCAATTCTTCTTCAAATTAAATTTCTTCTATATTTAAACTGTTTTGTACCAACCAAGTTAAATCTAACAACAAAAAACGATTTTTTTTGTCTTAGATTTAACTTGGTTGGCTCAAAACAGTTTAACCAAAAATGTCGTCTTTTTCTTGTTTTGCCCATTCTGTCTTTGCAAACATTGCAAAAGTCTAGACATTATCCTTCTTTAATTGACATTCAAGAATAAAATGTGTGACTATTTTAAGCAAAGTGGTGACTATTTAAGTATTTTAATGGTTGGAATTCTGTCGAGCTTTGAGAACGGAGCCAAATTCTGTGATAAATCAACAACAAACAAAACAAAAAAGAAAAACGAAAACAAAGGTAAATATTTGAATTTTTGTTTTTGTTTTTCTTTCTCTCTTATGTTGGGCCAATAAATGAGGATTTCTTTCGACATAAAGCTAAAACTTTCCGTTTGGGATGCTTGCCATGGAGTAGTGGATAACAAAGCTTATCCAACAGACCATTACTACTTTAGAGTTAATTCAGTACTGATTTTTGGCTTTGTTCTTCATTCTTTTTCTTTATTTATTTATCTGTCTTTATTCATTTATAACTATTAATAATATTTACCTTGGAAGGGGTCTTGTTGTCACTTGCTCCCGTAAATCTATCAATCATCATTTCTATCCAGGTAATAAAAAAAACTTGACAAACACACATTTATAGTTTGGTTTCCATATTCATTACTGATGACGTTTGTTGGTGGGTCTTTAAACGTTGGATACATTTATCGATGGGGATATTGGTGTATAAAGATTGGATATCTAAACTAGCTAGAAGTTTGATTTCCATGTTTATGTCGTGTATTCTTTTGAGATCATCAGATTTTTTTAAAACAAGATGTACTGATTGTGCCCAAAAGAGGAGTTAATATTTTACACGTACATTTAACAATGTTATGTGGGGCAGTTCTAACTCCAGAGATAAGGGTTCGTAAAGGGACGTTGGATATATATTCTTTGTGAGTCCATATATTGTGGAAATAGTGGGATAGTGGTTATATATATATATATATATATATATATATATATATATATATATATATATATTAGCTGATTATATTTCGAGAATTAAAATATTAAAACTTAACACTACTGATAAGATGGGATATTCTAAAAGTATTAAACGTATATATATATTTAACAACTCCTCCGCACGAGCAGGATGTGACACAAGGTCAATTTATGAAGCGGAGTTCAACGGGTTTGAATTCAGAGTTTTCCTTCTCCTAGACTGGTTGCCTAACCAAGGTTAAAGGGCCCAGTCCGCCCTACTATTTATCCATAGCTGGAGGGAGAGTAGGATTCATACCTTTCCCAAGTGTATTAGCGCTAAGTGAAAGGCAATTACCACGTCCACGTAATTAAACGTATATAGGTCTCTGAATGATTCATGTTTCTTTTGCGTACACAAAAATAGCAATAATTAGATTCCCCGATGAGAAAAATTTATCCAACAATAGTATAGAATCGATGTGTAATTGTAGACATTTCCCTAAAATAAAATTAGAACTATACTCTTAAATTTTAACCGTTTACGCAAGCTGTCATTTGGAATATGAATTATGTTTAAAGAAAAACAATACAGAGATATGAACAGAGATAGATAAACAAATAGAATTAAGCCGGACACTGGCAATAGAAATCATAAAGGATAACGTATGAAGATACATAGAGGTAAGCAGTTAGAAACATGACATATCAAATTGTGACAGAGAACACGGGGTGAGTGGCGAACGGCAAGGCTTGCCGTATTCTCGAAGGAAGCGGGCTAGGCTTTGCCTGGCATGTAGGACTGTAGAATCGAACCCGCTTCCTTCAGAATGCGAACGGGTGACACATTGGCACCGAAGTCGAGATGCTACCGTCCCGGATGTAAGCGCCAGGTGCCTGGATGATAGCTATGAGGATTCCGGCAGCCGTGATTGGGTCGACAATCTCGTGCGTGGGGCGCAGACACCCGGATGTTGAGGGGAAACTAGTAGAAGTAGAAGTGGGGTGAAGGCAGGAGTTGAGTGGCGATTTTTGAGTTGCTGAAGATTTTACGACGACGGATTTTTCAGCTGCTGAAGATTTTTGAGTTGCTAAAGATTTGACGACGACGATGACGGATTTTATAGCTGCTAAAGATTTTTTGACGGCGACGACATTGTTGCCCCCCCCCCTTCAACAAGTCGAATATTTATTTATTTTTTCCCTCTATTTCTTTTTTTTTTCATTCTAGACAAATGTACAGAATAAAATAAACATCACGGGAGGAAAAGATAAAACTTACGAAATTAATGTTAGCTCAAATCTTCCCACCTACCGAATGGGAAGTAATGGTAAATAGTAGTAGTTTTAACTTAGTCCAGTACAACGTGAGGTCCTAAAGAAATCACAACTATTGAAACCGCGGTAGACCCATAATTTTTCCAAAATTATTATTATAAATCTTCTTGCCGTTAGTGTCTAACCGTCTTTCACAGGAATGAGAAAAATCTTTTCATCTTCTAAGTTTCTGTTTGAGCCCCTCATAGAGGCTTCTAAGCATTAAAACCCTCAAACCATGACTGACTTTTCAAATCTACCCAAATTTCTCAAATCCCACTTAACTGCCTATTATCGACTATATGGAAATCTGATCTCAGATGAAATAAACAGGGAATTCTTCCAAGCTGTACCGTATCAGTACTACTGTACGGTTTCACCACTTGGACAAAACACTCGGTGAAAAAGCTAGACAGGAACTACACAAGGATGCTCTGTGCTTTTTGAACAAATCCTGGAAGCAACACCCCATAAAACAGCAGCCACTGCTGGCGATGTAAGAACGAACTCATTAGCGACGTTCTCCTATGAACACACCAGTGTTAGTGTTGCATACCCTTTTCATTACTTCTTCTATTCTTCTTCTAGTCGTCTTTTCTAACATCTCTTCTAGCGTCTTGGGCTTCGTCTTGGTGGTCGGTCGCACTTAACTCATTTCTTCTTCTTCATCGGTCTTATTACCAAGATATTCACCAACCACAAAACTCTGTTATTTTCTTAAGCTTTTATTTACTTAACTATACATTTCATGTAACTAAATATCTGACTAACATAGCGCGCGTATGCAGTGTGAGTTCCAGTTAAGACAGAACATCCTCTCTGCCCGACGTCAAACTGAAAACTGAGGACCCAACCAGGTCCCACGTGACTTCACGTATTTCGCGGGCTTTCTGTACTATTCCATGGAAAGTCCCGCCTGTGATATGAAAAGGCGATCCCTTTAGAAATACAGGGGATTGACAATAATCTTATGCAACCGCATAGATTATGTAACATTAGTCGACCAGCAAAAACTTGCATTTATCAGCCTTATGCGGACACTGGGTGCCGTGTTGATGATTTACCATCAATATTTATAACTAGGAATCAATTCACCTAAGTTTTAGGAAAATTGAGGCCCTTCTCTAAAAAGGTTAGGGTAAGCAGTTATACTTTTACTACCGGGACCCGTAGTATTTCCACAAAATGAAACAAAAACCAAGAAGAGCTATTTAAGCCAGAAAAGATGATTTGCAATTCCATTACATATAAATCCTACTGTTTTCTTAGCAATAAATAATACAAAAATAAAAGTGACAAAAACACGACCCGGAAAAAGTTTTGCCCCAGTTTTTTTGTTTGTTTGTTTTTGTTTTTTTTTTTTTTTGTTTTTTTCGTTAGTCTTGAAATAAAGTAGTCACGATCTTTAAAAAATTGTTATCACTGAAACTAGCCAACTATAAAAGTGATATCAAGTTCTCCCTTGCCAGGTGGGACATCATTCAACAATCACGCTTGATGGTTGATGGTTAGAAAAAACAAAACGTTGCAATGTTGCCAAGGGTTGCAAGATAATCATTAATTCCCTCTTCCCATTGATTGACACTGCTTCAAACAGATCTTAAATGGCTACAGTATGATGAAAAATCAATTTAGGTACACATTCACTTAAATAGATTTTCCAGTTTGCTTTTCATTGCTAACTTTAAAAAAAGCTGTTCCCAGTTTAACACCTTATTGTTTTAAATTTTTTACGGCATATCAACAACAGTGGGTCATTTAATGCCAACAAAGTTTTGAAAGATTCGTAGCGATAGTTTAGAACATTTTTTAAACTCAATTTTTTTTAAAACAAATTTTCTATTGAATCCATAGAGGGGACACTAACAGGTACTACCACTCCGGGTATTGGACCAAGGAGGAATGGTGATGATGGGGTGCTCCACATTCACCAGACCTCCAGAACTGGAACTTCACCCGAATTGGAACCATACCTTTAATAGATACTACCACTCTGATTCAGAGACGAAATGGGAGGAATAGTGATGGAGTACTCCACATTCTCCAGAGCTCCAGAACTGGAACCTCACCATCAATTAGAGTTTAACGTCATTCCCAAAACACGACGACCCTCAGCCACTGCCTGTTAGTACGTATACAATAAAAAGGGTTGCAGATTGCCATAAGGACAATAGGGTTGGAGCAATCATATAGCTGCTAGGGCTTGATATAACAAGACGATTGATCGAAGGAGGCCTTCCAACCGTCTAATTGTATTACGGTATGTCAACTACTGTGGGTTATTTAATGCCAACAAAGATTTGAAAGATTCGTAGCGATAGTTTAGAAGAACATTTTTTAAACGCATTTTTTTTGTAAATAAATTTTCTATTTAACTCATAGATGAAACCCTAACAGGTACTACCACTCCGGGTCAGAGTAGACCTGCGAGCAATGGTGATGAAGGGGTGCACCACATTCCCCAGACCTCCAAAACTGGAACCGCACCATCAGTTAGAATTTAACGTCATTCCCAGGACATGAAGACCCTCAGAGACCGCCTTCTAGCACCCATATGATAAAGAGGGTTGAGGGTTGCCAGAAGGGCAAAACGGTCGGGACACTCATATAGGAGAGGGCCCTCTTTGATTGTATGTCTAGCCTAAGTAAGGGCCAAAGTGGGGTTGCATGTCATAGATTGATCATTCACCAAGATTCCGTACTTAAGCATCATGGGTGGGGTTTATTACCCCTCTGCAGAGTTGCAGTCGGTGTCTGGTATTCTGTTCTCACACAAGAGTCGTCGGTAGACGAGTGAGCATTTGCATCGGACTAGAGCAGCGTTTCTCAACCGGGGTCCCCAGAACCCTAAGATTCGGCAAAAGGCCCCTAAGGGTTCTGTGAGATAAACTAATACACTTTTGACTTTTTACTTAGGGTATTTGACGGCATATAAGACGCACTTTTTTCCCAAAATTTTGGCTCAAAAATTGCCCTGCGTCTTATACATCGTAGGTGAAGTTTAAGACCTCCCGTAGGCCTAGGCTAATCTTCTCTATGATGCTCACTAACCCAGCTTACGCTCAGTACTTTTACCTACCCTAAACTCCATGTATCCTTATTTTATTGCTGGTAGTGTTATCTTTTTTTTTATCTTTTCGTCGAGGCGGCCTAATGTCGGTATCAGCCATGCAGCGAGGGAGTCTATCCCCTTTTCATTAGCGCTAGACCAAGGAGATTATTTTAGCGTCTGGGGTGGAGCGCCACACCTACCATCAGCTCCTTACTTTACCACACAGATCCCTGTGCTACTCATAGGCTGAGTTGGCGAGGACCGGTATCGAACTAGGAACCTTGTGGTTTCTACCGAACGCTCTACCGACTGAGCTAACCCGGCCCATTGGGCAGCATTTTTTCTTTTATGTATGTTGTGTTAAACACGACAGACATTTATTGTCTGGCGAGTTTCTTTTCGATCTTTTCTAGTTTTCTGGTCAGTATTTTTAATATCGGGTCTGTTGATTAGTTCACTACTGTTTTCGTTCCTAGTACTTTCAGCACCCTGTGGTACCATCTTCAGTTGGCGAGGGCGGGTATCGAACTAGGAACCTTGTGGTTTCTAGCCGAACGCTCTACCGACTGAGCTAACCTTCCTGAATCTGACCTGCTGGAATGGGGGTGCGTCATATGCCCGTGCCGTCAAATACGGTAATTTCAAATACGTAATATTACTAAATACGCACACTATATTCTTATATATGGTTATTGTAATATTGTAATATTTTAATATAGACCTCATCCTATCTAGCCTATTATATTATTTAAAAATTATGTTATCAAAAATATAACAAATTTTGTTTTTGCGCAAAGGTTCCTGGAGACATATTTTAAGGGTTATGCAAGGGTATAAAAGGTTGAGAAATGCCTGGACTATAGACTAGTGAGCATTTAAGTCAGACTAGAGACGGGGGAACGAGCCAGCCATGATGGGAATAAAGACTGTCAATGGTCAACCAATTGAGTATTGAACAGGCCAATTGCTGCATAACTACTGAGATCTAGTGGGAACAGGGGCTGAAGCGTGACTTCACTATAATAGATAGATAGATAGATAGATAGATAGATAGATAATGAATTCTTAGA
>CM042161.1:75575244-75637744 GCA_023376005.1 Doryteuthis pealeii | reverse complement strand
AACAACAGATTCATTTCATCCTTTTGATCTAAGAGAAATATGTGTAGAGTCGTAATAGAATCTTATATAAAGTGTAGTTTTGATTTGTACGGATAGGCTTCAAATTGAATTTAAATTTGAGTTACTTTTCAATTGGTCTCCAGCTATAGGTAAATCGTAAGGAAGACTGTACTCTTTAGCCTTGGTACAGCAACCAGTCAAGAAAGAACATTTTTATGGGGTTAGGAATTTATTTGTGTGGTTACTTGTTTTTTTCTTTTAACCACAAATGCGTGTCGTCTCCTTTTTGTTGGTCGTCAGGCTGAAAAGGAATGAAGGAAGGAAAAAAGAGACGAGAGATACTTTCAAAGTTCAACTTTTATTTTCAGGTTCACTGCTATCTCTTTGAGAGGAATTGTCTTCCCGAATCAGTAATAGCTGTGTTCCTAGTTAAAAGTTCTAGAGAGATCTGTCCAGTGTATTTTTTTTTTTTTTTTTGTGCCAGGAAGCTTCTTTTCTTCGAGCATGCTCAGATTGTTCTTCCTGTCAGATGCCAACTTTATTTTATAAACCTGCCAGAATAGATTTTGGTAAAAAGTGATTAATTTATATAGACAGGACCACAAATTGAATCTAAATTTAAGTTTCCTTTATAGAATACAATTCTATATTTTTAAATAAATACACGTACACATTTCTTTTCCCAAACTTAAGGGAAATAAATTTTAAAAAACACACAACACAATCCTTTTCCCAAACTTAAGGAAAAGTGATTAAAGCAAACACACGAACACAAATCCTTTGTGATTAAAACAAATGTTTACCTAAAAATCAGAAGCGATTGACTGGGTTAGCATTGCTTACTACTACGTACGCGCGTTTGCACCAAAAAGTTAATTACTTTTTGATCCGACTAGATATCATAAATAGACAGAGAAGAAATCAACAAACAGATAGACTTCATCTCACGTTCAAACCGGACACATCCGACGACCACAAACAAACACACGAATCTCGCTGTCAGATAGAACACGACCAAGAAACAGGTGTCAGACCCAACGATTCAATCGCCTCAACACAATTACTACTATTACCATTCAATCATACAACCGCATTCAACATCAGGAATCCGTTTCAGCAGGTCATATATACAAACTTGATTCTCATTTCTGTCCACATCTAAACGAACTTTTCCAAATTTAACATACGAAATTTTACACTTTACATTACACATATCATCTACACTATTCCTTTTGAACATTTCACATATTATTGCAAATTTATTCTCTGAATAAATTTATTTGTTATTTTATAATCATATGCATTTGTTTTATAATTTCTCCGTATTTTCTACCTAAACTGTGTCATATTTTTATTCGCCATTCCTAATATTACTGAACACATCTCATAACACTCTACACTTTAAAACAGTAGGAAATTTATTGTTGTGGGTTAAAATGTTAAGTACGAATGAGCAACAGATATGCTTATGTTAATAAGTTAACAAAGAGAATTTAAGTTTCATAATTTGTTACGACAAATAAAAATATTACTTATGAAAAAATAAACATTAAAATATATAACAGCATATAATTTATTACATTCCATTTTATTATGTTTATCATGTTTATTATGTTTTTATACAATACAATGCTATTTTTCTTATTCAAAAAAATTAACAAAAAATTAACGTGTTTTTAGGTGGGGAACTGGAACGGATGAAAGGTATTTCAGTTTATTTCAAGGGGGGAAATTGATTTGATATAACGAGTGGAACGAATTAAACACGTAAGTCAAGGTACCACTATATATATATATATATATATATATATATATATATATATATATATATATATATGCAATTACACATTGAATCTCACTTATATATATATATATATATATATATATATATATATATATATATATAATTACACATTTATTCTCTTTATATACGCAACGCTCTCCTATATAAGGGATGGAGCACTCTATGGCGGCCTTTACATACAAAGCGATGTGTGTATTAAAACAGTTCTGTAGGTGATGATGGCGGTTAAGGTGTCTGACTGATACTGAACCGATCGGATTTCAATCCCGGCTGTAGGTAGCTTACAAATGTTTAGCCACACTGAAGAGACTTGATAAGTCGAAACACATGTCTGTGGATGACTATATATATATATATATATATATATATACATATATATATATATATAGTCAAAATTCTAGGCGGAGTGGCCTATTGTCGGTAGCCGGACAGCGAGGGAGACCACCCCCTTTTCGCTAGCGCAAGACCGTGGAGATTACTTTTGGTGAGGGGGATCGCCACACCTTCTGTCAGCTCCACACTTTAGCGCACATATCAAATTACCCAATCTGTGCTACTCAGGCGGTGAGTTGGCGGGGACAGGTATCCAGCCAGGAACCTTACAATTCCCTCGGCGTGCGCTTTACCGATTGAGCTAAACCTCTTAATATATATATATATATATATATACCAAGCGTGTTGGTAGATCCTTGCGGAGAGAAAAACCCGGCAGAGAGTTTGATTGTAAAATATACTACCAAACATCAACCAGGAAGAAAAAAATTTTTGAAAAAAAGAAAAGACCAAGATATTCGTACAACAAAAAAATAATCTATTGGTATAGTATTTGGCCAAAAGAAAAAACAATTTATATGCATATATATGTATATAAGATATATATATATTCATATAACCGCTAGGAGAAGCTAATTTGTAAAAAGTGCTCGATACCTAAGTAGAGCCAAGTAATAAGGATATCTACTGAGTCAGACGAACCTACTATTAGTTTCGCATAAAGCTCTTCAGGGCTAAAATCTGACTGAAGAAGAAAAGGAGCAAGACCAATAAATACTACTAACCACATAAATCATTTAAATTATCAAATCATACTGACCAATAAAAACACAGAACGCATTAGTTTATTGTTTAATTAAAAAATATTTAATTTCTATATTAACTGATTTTCTATTTATTTATTTATTTTTTTTTTTTTAATTATTATTTATATATTATTTAGAATCAAGCAGATTTGAAACAAAAATTAAGTGTAAGCACCCCGTCGTCATTCTCATCCCCTCAACCAAATGGAACCCAGCACGCCAACGATTGTCCATCTCTTTGCCCGTAGTTAAACGATCCATCGATACGACTAAATCTAGGGAGACGGGGTTTATTCTTTAAACCTCGACATCCCGAAACCCATCATGGGAGAAGCAGCAAATGAATTAGGGAATTGGGCATGACTCCCGTTGCTGGTACATATGCCAATATACCTTTCCCCTGTTGCTACCAAACCCCTGAGGACAAGGAGGTTAATTTCCACTGCTGCCATTACCTCCATTATATGGCGAGCAATCAGAAAGGCACACGTTTAAAACGGTCGGGATGCATCCCTTTATTCGAACGGGGTTTTTTTATACCCAAGGAAGCAACACAACGTATGCTTAAACAAGCAAATTACGAACAATGTTGGCAAAGTTAGGGAAATGAAAACAACTGAAGAGCGCTCACCCATACTAAATCCATAAAAGTTAACAACTACGGAGGTTCCATTTGTTTGAGGGGATGAGAATGACGACGGGGTGCTTACACTTAATTTTTGTTTCAAATCTGCTTGATTCTAAATAATATATAAATAATAATATTAAAAAAAAAAATAAATAAATAAATAGAAAATCAGTTAATATAGAAATTAAATATTTTTTAATTAAACAATAAACTAATGCGTTCTGTGTTTTTATTGGTCAGTATGATTTGATAATTTAAATGATTTATGTGGTTAGTAGTATTTATTGGTCTTGCTCCTTTTCTTCTTCAGTCAGATTTTAGCCCTGAAGAGCTTTATGCGAAACTAATAGTAGGTTCGTCTGACTCAGTAGATATCCTTATTATATATATATATATATATATATATATATATTTGAGATTATTTTGGTATATGTCTCTGTTTGTGGGAGTTACATATATCTGGTTTGGGCATTTGTATGAAGCATTAAAGTAATAAATATCAGAAACTCGGTTGTTTTTTTAGTAGAGTTTTGTTTAATTAGTAGTAGTAAATTTTCAGGATTTTTAGAGTTCCCTTCTTCAGACTGTGTAAGGACAATAGTATTGCTGGCTTCTGGTTTCTTCTTCTAGTGGGGGTAGCTGCTGCTTCATATATATATATATATATATATATATATATATATATATATATATATATATATATATATATATCTTAGCCCTGAATAGCACTTAGCGAAACTTTTAGTAGGTTTATCTGACTCATCAGGTTTATCTTTATTATTGGCTCTACTTAGGTATTGAGCACTTTTTACTTATTAGCTTTAGTTTCATGGCGGTTTTGTATGAATATATATATCTTTTATATATATATACATATAAATTGTTTTTTTCTTTTTGGCCAAATATTGTACCAATAGATTATTTTTGGTTGGTACGATTATCTTGGTCTTTTCTTTTTTCCAAAATTTTTTCTCCCCAGGTGATGTTTGGTAGTATATTTTTAGAATCAAACTATTTGCTGTTTTTTTTTCTCACCGCGAGGATTTACCAACAAGTTTGGTATATATATATATATATATATATATATATATATATATATATATATATATATATAATCAGCAGCAACAGCGTTGCAGTCTTGTACTCCTGAAGTTACAGCGCCTTATGTCACTGTGACGTCCAGTGTTCGAAAAACATTCTCGACCACAAATGTCGCTTGTGATGGCTGTCCCTGAAGATGTTGATGTGCCAGTGCTCTGTTGCCGTCGCTTTCTCCTGGATCTCTTGACTTCGTGGTGTTGCGCCAGGGGGACTTCAGACATGAATAGCCCGCTCTCTTTATGAACGGCTCTCCGTCGCTGTCTATTCACATACGCACACACATACACACACATGATTACACGTTGACTTCCTATATATATATATATGTATATATATATATATATATATATATATATATATATATATATGTGTGTGTGTGTGTGTGTGTGTGTGTGTGTGTGTGTGTGTGTGAGGGTCAGTCAGAAAGTAATGCCATTTTCTTTATCTAATAAAACTAAGGCCTACATTGAAATACTAACGAAGCGCAAGAATCCGACGATAAAAACCCAAATTTCCAATAGACCATGTCCCCCTTCTGCAGGACAATGTTCGAACACACACAAGCTTCAGGACAAGGGAGAAAACCGCCTCATTCGGGTGTACAACTTTACCCCATTCTCCATACTCACTAGATTTAGCGCCTTCATACTATCATCTATCGGGCCCAAGAAAGAGGGTTTGAGAGACAAACATTATTCCAGTGACGAGGAAGTGAAATCTGTAGTGAAGAAGTGGCTCAAAGAACAGTCAACAGAATTTTACGGGGCAGGGATACATGGTCTAATTTCCAAGGTTGAACATTGCTATTGAAAGATTATTCGAAATCTTGCATACGCCTTGATATCCTTCTAACTAAGAAACACAAAATTTGGTTATTGATTTTTACTGATTAAGGAATATAATTAATTAATAAAACAAAATTCAAACAATTTGCAATAATCGTGGCATGGCTGTTGCTACTCATATTTTTTAAAAAAATGACTGGCTGCTGGCTGTATCAGCAGTGATTTAAAATGGCTGCATAGCACCGCTGCTGATTGAACGTGCTTGTGTATTGTAGCATTACTAGATAATTTTAATAACACATTTTTGCCCTAATCGTTTCAACTTGGAATTTTTCGTGTATTTCCGGTCCAATCCTAGAAATATTTATTTGGTTAGAAAGAAAATAAAGTAATCTTTCTAAATATGTAATTTGTATGTGGGTTTATCAATTGAATTATTTTTTACAGCGAATTAAATAACAGCAATAAACAAAAACATTTAACGATTAATAATAACTCAACTTTTTTTGTTATTAATACTTTCATTTTAGAATAAAATATAACCATTTTTAATCCGTATAACTCAAACCTTTTGTTGAAAAAAACTATTCATGAAATAAACATTTAATTAATACGCGAAATATTCCAGCTACAAATAAGGTAATGTCTAGTTATTAGCTTCTTTGTTACTTTTAGGGATCGAAAAAATAAATTAATTAAACTAATTGTTAGGGAGAGTTATCTCACCTAACGATTCTACACCGGATATACTCACTGACTAGGAGTGAGACAGAAAACTGACAAGTAGAGAGTCAGACAGACAAAGACTGACAGTCAGGCAGACAAGGACTGGTCCCATGTGTGACCACACACATGATACACACAGTTGAATTCTATCCAAATCATCTGTATTCCCTGTCAGTGAGAATAAATAAAACAAATATTGTTATATGTTAAACATATTTTACTGTTTTTATTATCATTTGTTATTCCTACATCTCGGGATGTAACACTGATAAACTTCTCCGAGAAGAAATTAAGAACTGAATTTAAATTTGTCGTATGTACAAAAGAGTTTAATTTGATAAATCATTTTCCCCCCTCTCTTACTCTTCTTTTCTCCTTCTCACTCGCTCTCTGGTGTTCCTTTTTTTTTTTTTTTTTAGTTCGGTCATGGACCGGCTACTTTTGAAAGTATATATATATATAATTACACATTGACTTTCTCTTTAAAGCGTTTCAACTTGAATTGTAATTAGATAATTCAGGTCATTTATTTTCACAGAATGTTTAACATAAAAAAATATTTGCTTTTCAAACCGTAACAAATGTTTTCTTAAAGAAAACCCCCATTAACGTGTTGTTCTTGTTTTCCGCGGGTTGTCTTTTTAAATAGGTTTAAATTTGAATTTAAATTTACATTAGTTTTCAATTCAAAATCTTCTATCGTTGTTTATTTTAGCATTAAATTTTCTGTTACGGGTATCAAAGTGTGCATCATATATATATATATATATATATATATATATATATATATATGTGTGTGTGTGTGTGTGTGTGTGTGTGTGTGTGTGTGTGTGTAATTAATGCAAAAAAGAAACAACGAATATAATAAAAAATGAATGGAATGAATAGAATGATTGAAAAAGATATTTTCCAGGGGACCTCTCCCAAATGGAAAAAAATTTTAATTAAAAATAAAATCTACTATCTGTAAAAACTATATTACTATACAAGTCACAATAATTATTTACGTCAAATATGATGTTATTAATAAAAATTGTTTTACATTATTAATACTGTTGACCATATCTATACTAATAACATGCAATTGTATTTATATATACAACAAAATTTTACAGTTTGAACGAGAAGGCTAATTTGCATATTGATGTGCTCTAATTGTCTTTATAAACAAAAATATGAAATTTATTTACAAGAAGAAATAACTGTAATATTATAATTTTAACTAAATAGGGACTCAAAGTATTTTTCGATATATAAATATCATTCATTTCATTAAATTTAATATGGCATGCATATATTGCTAGTAATAATAATAATAATAATAATAATAATAATAATCATTAATATTTCTATACTATTTAATTATATATATATTGGATATATTATATATATATATATATATATGAACTACAATTTAAATGTACGATCTGATCGGAGATTTTATCATACAATGCCGCTAATAAACATTATTGAACATGACTAGAGTGCTAACAATGCAGAGTCTGGCGACTTGTATATATAAGGACTTGGCTTCTTTAGACGTTGACAGTTCCACAGAGGTACTATATATCTTACTACATATATCCAGCAAAATTGTTATATGTGCAGATGAGCACAAAAAGTAGATGATTTCAGTAATTGTTGCCCCCTGGAGACAGAATATGGGTTGCATACATGCATGTAGACACGTCATCGATTGCCAAATAGCATATTTAGAGTATGGCCAGTGGAGCAGGAAGCCATATGCAGCTATTGACTGCATAATAACAAGAATATTCGGCTTTTCATATGGAGTACTAGGCAGAACTGGAAAGGTAAACCTACTATTACAACGGCTTAAGAGCTATGTAAAAAGTATAATAATCTTGATTAGTATGGTATGATAATGTAGATATGCTTACTTATGAAATATTGCGTATGACAATTTTGTATGGTAATTTAATTATTACATTTGATATGCTACTTAAGAGCTATCGCATTACTTCTATATGTAAAAAGTATAATAATCTTGACAAGCAGGACCTGTGGATATACCACAGTATGGTAATTTAATTATTACAACGATATGTTTACTTAAGAGCTATTGCTATGTAGTTCAATATGTAAAAGTATAATAATCTTGATTTAACTATCTATCACTATTTTCTTTCCTTCTTTTTCATCTTTTCATTATATTCGATTGAAGCGTTATTGTTTTACGTTCTCCCACCCACCCTCTCTCTCTCTCTCTCTCTCTCTCTCTCTCTCTCTCTCTCTCTCTCTCTCTCTCTCTCTCTCTCTCTCTCTCTTATGTTTTTTTTCTGTGTAGTATGTCCTGTTTTTTTTATAATAAAAACGGAATTGTCCATTATTTAGCAGAGGTTACGGCACTCATAAAAAACGAGAATTCGGCGGATAAATGACACCAGATAATCAGTATCTACATTTTTACATTCATTTTTAACCAAGGTGTTTCAAGATGATAACGGTCGGAAGATTAAGGAACACCAGTATTGATATATAGAATGTATCAACTAAAAATAGTTCCTTGGGCATATGGTGGCGCTGTCTGTGAGCCGCTTCTCCGGGACTACTTTGTAGTTACTACGCAACCTGTTCGTAGGCACCATTAAATTTTGGTGCACAATTTGTTTTTCTTTTTGTCTTTATTCTTTCTTTGTACATTCAGTTCCTGGCAGTAAAGATTCGTATGCGCATGTGTTTATATATTATCTCCCAAAATTACGTCTTGTGTTCTCATTTTCACTAACACTCATCAGCATTGCAGTCTCGGAAGACTATATATTTCTTGTGCCCCTGTGGCGTTATTTTCGTATTTGCCTGGAGAGTTGTCTGCCCGTTTAGTTTCGCTGGTTCCCGCTAGGGGCCTCGGATGTATTTAAGCGGCTGATTTGAACTTGTCTCTCTCTCTTTTCCTGCTGCTCGACCTACGAGACACTATGGGCTAGACTCTGGTCTACCCCCCTCTTGTTTGGGCTTTGCCCCCCCCCCTTATATTACTGTAAGTGATTCATACAGCATGGACTATTCCTAGTCTCATCTCTGTCGTTTTTATGTTTATCCTTTTACATGTAACTTTGTATTAATTATGTATGTATGTTCATGTACACCTCAATGTATTATGTACCCTGTTTATTCTGTGCTGTATATAAAATGTTTTGTCTATCAACCTTTGTCGGAGTTTTATCTTCAAGCATTATCACTTTGAATCTTACAACTGGTGACCCCGACGTGATGTGAACGTTTTGTGAAGGTTTTGTTTTACATTTGGAACTTTAATCCTTACACCCCTGAAGTTACAGCACCTTCTGTGACTGTGAAGTCCAATGATCGACCAAAGACCAACACAATGAATCGGTTAACCCCTTCGATACCAATATTAACCAATTTGATTTCCTTTTTCTTTTCTTTTCTTTTTTTTCTGAAAAAAGTAAAGTCGGCATAGTGGCCTATTGTCGGTATTAGCCAATAGCCGCACGAACAGTTTCCCTGTGTCCCCAGCGTTTTGGAGACCTTACTTTTGGGATTACCCTCGCATCAATAGGATTTGCCACTGTTTCTGGTTTCTATTGGAGAAATTGGAACATATACCGCGGCGATAAATGGATGTAATTAAATATTAAATTAAACAACAAAAAAAAACTCTGAATGTTATGAAAAAAGCTTTTAAAAATCAATCAAATTGAAATTTTTTTTTTATTTATTTCGTGATTTAGATAAAAAAAAAATACACACAAAATGAAGCCCATATGGCAACGAAGGAGTAATCCACACTCACCATTATTACTGAATCGTGAGTTGAATCCTCGTGGGATGCCCCATTTAAATCCCTATGTAAAAAAAATAGACCTTGTATTAATCCAGCTACTCTAAAAAGAAATGTTAATATCTACTATCTAAAATATTTTATTTTTTAATTATCTTCACGAATACAAATCAAATCTCTATTATTTTTGCTCAAAAATCAAGCCTGGTGATATTTAATGTGTATATATATATTTACTTTGTCGTTAATTGTTTTATTTTTGAAGTTTCCTCCGAACATACAGATTCACACAACTGCCCTTTATATAAATATATATATATATATATATATATATATATATATAGAGAGAGAGAGAGAGAGAGAGAGAGAGAGAGAGAGAGATTACCAGCCATCTGTATTTGTGTACATTATGACTATTATTAAGTAATACCGCGGATAACTGAAGCCCTCGAAAACAAAACGGTGGATAACAAGGGACTATTATGTTTACATCTAATGAGGATGTGCCCGAGGCAAGTAATCTTCTCACAACGAATTACTTCAGACAGATCTTATCAACTCCCACAATTTGAGGTTGACTAGCGTGCGTGGGTGGGGGTGTCTTATATTACTTATATCAAAAAACTTATTCTCTTTGTGTCAATCCTTTGACATAGTATCTTGTGGTCATTTAATAAACTTAGCTTAGATTAGCACAAGGCCAGCAGGATTATGTGACACCCAGTGAGAATCAATCTCATAGATAATAGTCTAATAGCCTAGCGCGATAAACCATTTACTGTAACCTGACAATGAGGATTGGGACACTCAGTGAGGATCGAACTCACTAACAAGTCGACCGTCTCAGAATCAGTTATCGAGAAAGCAGATCGTTAAAGATAAAGAAGATAAATATGTGTATCTTGACGAAAGAAAGAAAGAAAAAGAAAAAGAAGAAGAAGAAGAAGAAGAAGAAGAAGAAGAAGAAGAAGAAGAAGAAGAAGAAGAAGAAGAAAAAAAGTGAAGTAGATTTGTTTACAGAAAGACGAAAAAGAAAGAGAAAAAGAGAAAGAATAAGAAAGAATTAAAGAAGTGGTATTAAAATCCGGGTTCGGTACCGGTACCGGCCCTCGCCAACTCAGCGCATGAGTAGCGCAGCTTGGATGTGTGCGGTAAAGTGGGAAGTTGTTGGTAGGCAATATATATATGAGAAGTAAACAAACAAACAATGTGTTTGATATGGCTTTTTTTAGCCGACAATTTTTGGGAGAATATGTGTTTAATTGAAGTCGTACCTAATTTTGATGATTAATCAATTAATAATTAATGAATTAGGCGGGCATACCTATTCAAATGTAAGGCTAAACAAATCGAGAAAAATCAATCTCTGTATGTACATTTCAGCCTGTTAGGCCTCATCAACAAAGCTATAGACAGGAAGACCGCTTTGTGTGTGATTCGAACCCTGTCTGTCAAGCTGACAGGCGGTGACTCTAACCATTACACCAGCTGACCTTTTTCCCAGATTTTTCGTCTGTTTTGAAGTAGGTTATATTCCACTTATGGTGACTTTACTACACGACAGTATGAGAAGAAAACAAACAATTGTGTTTGATATGGCTTTTTTTAACCGACAGTTTTTGGGAGAATATGTGCTTAATTGAAGTCGTACCTAGACATATATATATATATATATATATATATATATATATATATATATATATATATATCACAACTCATGGCCAATTCTGGCCAACTCATGTGTAGTTTAGCTTGGATGTGGTGAATTGTTGGTAGGCGTGGCGCTCCACCTCAGATGCAAATAAAAACCCCAACCTATCAAGCTTGGGAAGAGGGGTTAGTTATCCCTCAGTGTCCAGCTGATATCAACAATTGGCGACTCTTACTTTTTTATTACATAAAAGGAAGCGCCAAAAAAAATTCCTCCCCTTTACAAAAATAAAAACGAAGACAAACAAACGAATAAAACAAAATGAAACCACTTCTTTCTTTAGCAAACGCTCTAGTTACTTTGATCTACCCCTTTTATATATATATATATATATATATATATATATATATATATATATATATATATATACAACACACACACACACATATATTTTCTTTGATCTACCCCTTATATATATATATATATATATATATATATATATATATATATATAACGCACACACATATATATATATTATATATAACACACACACACACATATATATATATATATATATATATATATATATATATACACACACACATATATAACACACACACATATATAACACACACACACACACACATATATATATATATATATATATATATATATATATATATATATATATATACACACACACATAATATATATATATATATATATATATATATATATAACACATATATATATATATATATATATAACACATATATATAACACATATATATACATAAATATACAACAGACATATTTTGTATATAGATATACAAGACACATATATATACATACATATATAATATTTATATATTGTGTGTGTTGTTGTGAGTTATTCCATTCATTTTCACACACACACACACACACACACACATATATATATATATATATATATATATATATATATATATATATATATATATTGCTCCGGATGTCCCACACCTTTCATCTTAATGAGGTCATAGAAGGTTTTTTAAACAGGTGCGTCGCCGTGAAGAAATGACCCATTACTGTAGGGAACCCGATCCTCATTAAGTGTCCAACTACAATTACCTTCTGACTTAACGTGCCAAATCACGCTGAAAGCATAGGTTCCTCTCAGCTCAAGTTAAGCAACGATCAGACTGTTGAGTATTTATATGGGTGATCATTAGGTGCTCAAATCCATTCGAAGTCTGTGGGCTTGACTAAGCATAGCTTAGTAAATTTTAAGGTACCTTACTGCTTGGGTACCTTACCAACATATGAACATTAATGGGCATGTCCCAACCCTCATAAATACAGGAGTATTATACTGACTGAGTAGTCTTATACCACTTTCTTAATGTCGCTAGCCAGTATTGTATTTTGTTAATGTCATAAAGATTCCATTTCATTTCCACCATCCATTTGGTTATTTCTCATTTAGTAATCTTTGTTAGGTTACAATATTTTGGCGATGAGGATGAGATATTGACTCTGTGTAGAGTAAATCTAAAAGGAGGTGTTATATACCCTACTTATGAATATTAATGGGTATGTCCCAATCCTTATAAATACGGGAGTATTATGTTGACTGGGTAGTCTTATACCACTAGCAGTGGTTTTATTTTCCATTTCATTTCCAACCTCCGTTTGGTTATTTCTCATTTAGTAACTTTTGTTAGGTTACAACACTTACCCACTTGTCGTTAGATATCTAAGCTTTGAAGACCATTGTCAGTAAGTTTGAATCTCACTAGGTGTCCCAAATTTGTGGCCTTGTGCTAAGCTTCGTAAATTGGGAATCTCTACGTAGAGTAATTATTAGCCAAGCTAGGATCGTAGAATAATTATTACACAGAGTTCGATTCTCACTAGGTGTCTCATATTTGCAGCCTTTTTGCTAAATTAAACAATTCAAAGCTAATGATGGTATCTAGCTGCCCCTTGAATGGTAATTGTTTAGCTAACAATATTATATAGAAGGCCACTATCAAAGAAGAAAGAGGACAACAATGATGAAAAAAAATATACATTGGTGCCACAAACTGAATTGAAAAAACTTAGCTTCAATAACAGAAGATATTCCAACAGTACTACTTTATCAAGCATGTATAGCATATAAAAGACATAACGGGCAAAACTCCCATAATAAAATATTGTGGAAAAGCCCAAACTTATAAAGGAGGTGAAACTGCAAACTGTGTCTAGAAGAAAAGATTATGTATTCTACAACATACTGGAAAAATTTGCTAAACAAAAGAAACAAATTAGTTTTTAAGTGTAGATACATTAACAAATTAAAAGACGTAATGGGCAAAACTCCCATAAATTGTGAAGAGCTAAAATTGAACAATCATTGGGGAGTGGTTGCTTCAAGCCCTAATCTTAAAGGTTATTCTACAAAGCTTTGTATAATTCTGTATATATTTATTGATTTTATCTACATCAGCCTTTCGCTGTTGGATCATCAAAAATAAATATGTTGAGTGGTCATAGTATCGGCCATAAATAAGTGACCAAGTGCCAGACTAGGCTTTGTAAGTACAAAAATAAGTACACCGCCCATGAATTTGATAAAAAATTAGTTTTCTTTTAAACCAAAGATTTCTGGATTTCATTATTTCAAGTGGAACATCATACAACAAATATATATATATATATATATATATATATATATATGGCCCCTTGTAATCCCGAAAGTACTTGGGAAAATTACGGTGAATTCATTAACAAATCCAACCCAATGTTGAAATATTGCCTTGACAACCCGAAAAGATCGAAATTGTCAGACAGGAGACGTCTGTCCTGTTCAATAGTATCAGTATGAATGAAAAATGCGGCCTATATTCATATTTGAAAAAAAAAACCCGTGACCGCACCTGTAGGGATTGTCTTCTACGTGTGGCCCAAAGTGTCACGTGATTATGATACACAGATCATAAAACGATCATTTCAAAATACATGGACACTAAAAACATATTTTCCATTCAATGAATGGATATGCTACGTGACTAGTTGATTTTTGGGGGGTCTTTTTATAGTATAGTTTTTGTGTGGAAAAGTCTCTTTTAAAAAAGAAACTTGTCTTCATTTTTCCTGAATATATATATATATATATATATATATATATATATATAGGTATATGTTAAAACAAAATTTCTTTTGCGATGAAACAAAGAAAATACAGTGCTCAATCACAGTTTGTAAGAGCTAATATTTATTTATTTTACAATGTTTTCATAGATCAATGTTCATTATCAACGACCGCGGTTTCATGCTAAAGCAATCATCAGGTTGAGGAGCAAGATCCAATGGTGTTTGTTGTGGTTCTTTACTCAAAGTCACATTTAGGATTGTAAATAACGTCGGTTAATTTTTTCGAACGCTGTTATTGTTTTTAAAAAATTTCAAAAAATTCAAATTTTTTAATTTCAAAAAATTCAAATTTTTTAAAAACAATAACAGCGTTCGAAAAAATTAACCGACGTTATTTACAATCCTAAATGTGACTTTGAGTAAAGAACCACAACAAACACCATTGGATCTTGCTCCTCAACCTGATGATTGCTTTAGCATGAAACCGCGGTCGTTGATAATGAACATTGATCTATGAAAAATTGTAAAATAAATAAATATATATATATGTATAATATAATATGGTTATTACTTGGTCACTTGGTGAATTAGTAGTGGACCAAGTTTTGGCGGTATTATTTCTGTAATAGGATTCAACAAAAATTGAGAACTAAAACGTAACTATAAATAAAGTTTAGATGCATACATACGTACATACATATATATACTTACGCGAGCACACACACACACACACACACACACACACACACATATATAATATATATAATATATATATATATGAGGTTAAGTAAACAAACAAATGTGTTTATTTCTATATGGCTTTAAGCTGACAATATTTGGAGGATATGTGCTTAATTGAAGTCATACCTAATTTTGAAAATTAATTAGTTAATAATTAATGAATTTAGTCGGGCATACATGTTCAAATGTAAGGCTAAACAAATCAAGAAAATGTCAATCCCTGAATGTACATTTCGACCTATTAGGTCTCATCAGCAAGGTTATAGACATGGGAGATTGCTCCGTGTGTGACTCGAAACCTCGACATATATATATATATATATGTTTAACCACCTTGCGTGTTTGAAAATAACTAGGAACCAACTCAATTACATCTACTTCTAATGATGCCACTTCGGAGTGCCAAAAGTACTAGGGACGAAAACTTTAGGAGACTAATCAACAGACTCCACACTGATATTAAGAAGCTGGCCAGAAAACTAAAAAAGATCGAAAGGAAACTCGTCAGACATGAAATGTCCATCTTGATCAACACAGTATGCATATTGATACCAAAACTTTTTCAGGATTCCACAAAAAAAATTGTATATATAAATCCCCATGAATTTCTGTTTACCATTTTCAATAAAGTTAGCGGTCTAATGAAACTCATAGGTATTCACCAATTATATATATATATATATATATATATATAATAAGTCATCCACAGATACTGTGTTTTGGCGTTTCACGCCTCTTCAGTGTGGCTAGACACAACAACTAACTCCGACCAGAAGCGAACCCCGACTGACTTTACGTCTGTCCGATCTGTTAACCCTTAGGCCATTGCAATCTGCTGTTTTAAGGAGCGGTGTTTTAACTGTTTTAAATACACACATCAGCGTATATACTTTACGATCACCAGAGAGATCAAATCTGTAAACAGATGATCATTGCGTTATGCTGGCGGTGAAAGTTTATTAAAGTCGCTAGGGGAACAAACAAAAACGTTTTGTAAATAAATTTTTTAAAAAGTGCTCAAAATGCTGGCCAGCAGAGCAGGATAAAACCTACCTAAAAGAAAATAATATCTCACCTCTTTATGTTGGTCCCATGACTAAAAGTTCCATGTATTAAAGATACAATCCTGTGATGAAACTCGAGAGTCTCATGAACAGGTGGGATGGAGGGAAGGGTATTCAATACACCTGTCATTTTATCTTAGTGATCTTTTGTCAAGACTGACAATGGGGGTAACAGCTGTGTGGTGCTGCTGTTTGGACAAAGATAATAAAAACTGTTTTACCCAGATGTTCACTCTCTAGCTTTTTACAACGTCAAACATCGTGGCATACCAGTAACGAGATATCTTATCAAGATACCTGGACATTTGACAAATATTAGGGACATGAAGTTTAATGCCTTTTGTTTGGTCATTTGTTGGAAGTAAGCATAAATCTCAAAATCGGTTCGCCGATAACCCTGTCGGCAGGGCTAAGAATACGTTGGCTGTATTCTGCAGAGTCCCTGGGTATGATACTAAACTGTATCTGGTGTGTGAATCTCCAGTTTTGGAGATCTAGCGAGTGTGGGGTACCCCTACATTGGCATTACTCACAGGTTCACTTGTGTCGGAGTTGATGTACCTGTTACGGTCCCATCTATGGGTCAAATAGATTTTTTTTAATTATTCAATAGGAATACTTAATACCAAATAACTGTGAATTATTTACATTAAGAATACTTACTTGCTTGGGCAACAACCCATCCTCCATATCAACCTGTCCCGGCTACGTAGTTCCACAATAAAATGGAGAGGACACCCCAACGTCACTGTTACATGCCGATACAACACGTTGAAGAAGCTGATAAAAATGAATTTTGGACACTACGCCATCGTCTTTAGCAGACGGATGAATGATAACTTACTTGAAGGTATAATTGTTTACTAAGGATTATTAGTTGTAGTTGCATGAAACTATATAATTGTATGGGATCAAATTATTATTTTAAATAGAAGTAGTGGTTAAAATTGCAAATCGTCGTCAAAGTTAAAACGGAAAAAATTGGCTTAGGCATAGATTTTAATGAATTTAATTATTACTAAGGACACGATTTATGTTATTTTTTACTTAAATTTTAACCGTTAGTTGTGTTTTTAACCGTTTTTCATTGGATGTTATTTTCCTACAAAGGTCCGCAAGAGAACTAATTTTTGAGGGAGATGAATATTATTTATTACACATAAATCGTGTCCTTATACCTATCATCATATATAAGGTTTTATGTGGGCGTGTTTGAAGAGGAGAGAATCTACTGGTTTTGTAAAAATGGAAAGAAGGAAGAAAAGTTTGTTTTTTTAATTCTAGTGTATTTTCTTGGTTATTACGTAAATGCTGTCTGACGAAACTGGGCTCATCTATTGAGTTACCGGTCGAAATAAATTTATAATCGCCAAATGACGGTTTAAGTTTTCTTTATTGAAAGTGTAAATATTGGTCTGTATATTATTAATTTATTAATCATCTTACATTGAGGCCTCTCAGAGATTTGAAATAATCCCTGTATTAATCTATAGGTGTGCATCAGCACTGTGGATATACAAATATTGATGATCCCAAATAGAATCATCCACAAATTAACATCCATTGGATACTTTTACCTATCGGTTTAGCTCAGTCGGTAGAGCGTTCGGCTAGAAACCACAAGTTCCTAATTCGATCCCGGTCCTCGCCAACTCAGCGTATAGTAACACAGGGATAAGTAAGGTGCTGATGGTAGGTGTGGCACTCCACCTCAGACGCAAAAAAACAATCTCCTTGGTCTAGCGCTAGTGAAAAGGGATAGGCTCCCTCGCTGATTGGCTGATACCGACATTAGGCCGCCCCGACGACTTTTATATATATATATATATATATATATATATATATATACCAGTCATCCACAGACACGTGTTTCGAAGTTTACTTCTCATCAGTGCGGCTCGACTTTTTAACAGCTACCCCTAGCCGGGTGCGAAACCCTACAGAATTTTCGTCCGTCAAGCTACTTATCCTTTTGGCAATCAGGAACTATCAGCCAGTGCGAACAATTGATTGATAAACCAACAGGATGCATGTTTTTACAATCACCAGAGAACTCCAGTCATAAACAGGCGAATATCATATATATATATATATATATATATATATATATATATATATATATATATATATGAGTGTGTGTGTGTGTGTGTGTGTGTGGAAGCCAACATGCATGCCGGTGTGAGCTGTCCATCAAAGACGTACATTGACCAGCTCTCCACGGATACTGGATGCTGCGCAGATGACCTTCGGAGCAAAGAGTGATAGAGACGGTTGGTGAGAGATTGTCATGGATATCCGTGCTACTGGCGTGACATTATATATATATATATTTATTTATTATATATATATATATATATATATGTGTGTGTGTGTGTGTGTGTGTGTGTGTGTGTGTGTGATATTATGAAAAATTGAAAATACACAAGTTCATAAACGAGTAATGTTTATTTCGCCTAAGCTGCAGTGTTTCGATCTGTATCAATAGATCTTCATCAGGGCCTTCGTTAGTATGAGGAAAAATAATGTATCACAGAAAAAATAAATTATATATATATATATATATATAATTATAATATATATATATATATATAATGGACTCGTCGCCCCGAGTTCAAATCCTGGATGTGGTAATATTCACTTAGCGCTAATATTTCGGGAAAGTATGAATATATCGTTGAACTATTGTATATATATATATATATATATATATATATATATATATATATATATATATATAAAGACGTCATGTCTATCTGCTTGCGTTGTCTCCACAGAAATACGTTGACATTCCCCACATTTTTCAAGGCTTGGCCAAAATAACTCGGTGTAAAGAGTTGAATCTTTGTGCGCCATATTATTCCAAGTGAAGCGTTCAACGTTGGGTGCCTAGTTGTCGAGTGACGGGCGATGAGGGAGACACGGTGGAAGTGGTAATCGCCACCCACACGAATGGGCACTGACTGGATGGATAGCACAGCTTTTGTTATTTCATCACTTGTCTAAAATTATTTAAACTCTCTCTCTCTCTCTCTCCTCTCTCTCTCTCTCTCTCTCTCTCTCTCTCTCTCTCACACCACACACACACACACACACACACACACACCCTTTATTCTTCTCTTTTACGTTATTTTTATCTATTTCATTTATTTGTCTAGATATCACGTCATTCACTTTTCTTTCTTTCTTTCTTAATTCCACTCTCTTTTCAGTCCCTACCTTCGTTTCTCTGCTTTTCCCTTCCTCTCTTCTCTCTCTCTCTCTCTCTCTCTCTCTCTCTCTCTCTCTATCTATCTATCTATCTATCTCACTCTCTCTCTATCTATCTATCTCACTCTCTCTCTGTCTATCTATCTATCTATCCACCTTTAATGTACAGTTTCAATCTCTTTTTCTCTTTCTCTTCTTTCTTCCCCTCTCTCCTTTCTTTCTCTCTCTCTCTCTCTCTCTCTCTCTCTCTCTCTCTCTCTCTTTCTCTCTCTCTTTTTTTCTTTCTTTCTCTATGTTCGCCCTCTTTTGATTGCCTTCACCACACTACTTCTGGACACGCCCATCCTTCGCCAAATTTACACTTCTCTCCCCCCCTCTCTCTCTCTCTCTCTTACACACACACACACACACACACACACACACACATACACACACACACACACACACAACATTTATTCTCTCTTCCTCCCTACTCTCTTTTACGTTATTTTTATCTATTTCATTTTCTTTGTCTAGATATCACGTCATTTACTTTTCTTTCTCTCTTTCTTTCTTTCTTTCTTAATTCCACTCTCTTTCAGTCCCCACCTGCTTTCCCCTTATTCCCCCCTCTCTCTCTCTTCTCTCACACACACACACACACACACACACACACACACACACACACACACACACATACACACGGTGAAGTATTGATCAATATTGCTACTAAAACTATTGTTAGTGTTTCAATTCTAACCAGGTGCTCTGTTATCAAAACCTTGTTCCAGACTAAATTCAATAAATAATCAGGGAATTTGGCGGGGAACCACGTTTAACTAAATATCCCCGAAAAGGCTATAGATACTAAGTTCAATCTTCATTGAGCGCCCCTTTATAGTAGCCTTGTGTCAGACTAAATTAGGGCCTCTGTCGAACTAGTCTTGCAAACCGTTGAAAGTGAATTCGATCCTCACTGGGTGCCCCCTTCAAGCATTTTTTTGCCAGACTAAATATATCCCCGAAAAGGCTATAGATACTAAGTTCAATCTTCATTGAGCGCTCCTTTCTAGTAGCCTTGTGCCAGACCAAATTAGGGCCCCTGTCGAGCTTGTCTCGCAAACCGTTTGAAGTGAATTCGATCTTTATTGGGTGCTCCTTTCTTGTTGCCTTGTGTAAGACTAAACCAAGTTCTGTAAATATGTAGAGCGCCTGTCGAAGAGTGATGTTTAACAAGATGGTTATTTCCCATAAGTCTAACATAAACAAAGGGGAACCACTCTTGACTGATAAATTATTTAATTATTTTCCCATTAAACTAACCCTAACCCTAACCCTAACCCTAACCCTGTTTTCTTTTTTCCTTGTAGATCAATAAATAAATAAATAATTTATCAGTCAAGAGTGGTTCCCCTTTCTTTATGTTAGACTTATAGGAAATAACCATCAAGATTATCTCGCAAGTCATTGAAATTGAATTCCATTCCAACCGAATGGTCGATTGCGCCAGACTAATCTTACTTAGAGCGCCTAATGTTGATGCACGTATCTACCCAACCCCTCCGCCACTGGTTCCCTTACCAAAGCTAAAGAACCCAGTCTACCCTACTATTTTCCCATTGGATAATTCTACGTGGCCCTACCCTCGGGCGGGACATCCAGTGGCTTCGGCCCTGGATTTTACAAGCTAACGTCGTTGATCCAGGGGGAAGCACCCCCCGCCAACACCTGCCCCTTCAATTTAAAGGGACCGGGCTGAGTTTATTGCCCGGTGCCTGAATCGCCCCTTGTGGGGAATGCCGACGGGATCAACGCATTTTTTGCTCCCGCCACCCATGAGTCTCGGCTTGTGGGTGGTCCCGCATTAATAGGCCTTGTGCCTGACCCGTACATGACGGGTACGTGGTAAATATCCTACTATTGTCCCATTACGAGGACAGACGGATGCATGCCTGTCCTAAAAGTATTAGCGCGAAGTGAAACGCAAACGGCTTCGTCCAGGATTTGAGCTCGGGTCGCCGACCATAACCGTTAAGCAAAGCGCGCCAAATTGTAAGAGTAATGTTTAAACTAGTTACGCATGCCATTGCTAATACATTCGATTCTCACTGATTACTCCTCTGTAGTAGCCTTTTGCCAAACTATGCTTAATGGTGAAGTTTCAATTATGGATCTCCATTACTCCCAAGTCCATTCTGGTCCGTGGGTGGTAGTACCTGTTAGGGTCCATCTGTGGGTTAAATAGGAAAAAAATGTGTTTGAAAAAAAAATTGAGTTTGAAAAAACCTTTGAATATTATCAAGAATGAATAAAACAAAACGTATTTGGTATAAAATAACCCAACAAGAGTTGACATGCCAACCAACCAACCAACCAACAAACCAACCAGCCAACCAACCAATCAATCAACCAGACTATGCCTAAATGTGATTATTTGTCCAAAAATCGATACCTATCAAACGTTGCTAATAATTCTTGAGTTCGTCCATTAGTAAATTCATCAATATCGTGACCTTGTGCCAGACATGGTTAACTTTTTTTTATATCTCGTGGACTTCCGTAAAAGATTATACGTGTGAGACACCCGGTGAGGATCAAACTCGTTACAATTTGCAAAGATCTGTGAATCTAATACTTAAGTCAAGTAACTAGAATTCTTGAGTTTGCCTATTACTTAATGTATCAATATCGTGACCTTGTGCCAGACGTGGTTAGCTTGTTTTTAATCTCCTAGAGTGCAGCATAAGATTATACGTATGAGACACCCGGTGAGGATCAAACTCGTTACAATTCAGCAACAATCTATGAATCTAGTATTTTACTAACAACGAACACCAGCATGTGCTTCTTTTTTCTTTCTTTCTTTTTCTTTCTTTCTTCCTTTCTTTCTTTCTTTCTTTCTAGTTGGCGACACACGCTGCCTTATTCCCAGCTACTGACCCCACCCCAATAGCCCTTCTCTACCCTCCACTCCCTTACTGTCTCTTTAGCCCTTTACTCTCCTCTTTCCCTGTGTAACAACCCACATTTCCTGTCCCCCCCACCCGTCACATATTTCCTCCCTCAACGTTTTTTTTTCTTTTCGTGTTTTGTTTTGTTTTGTGTGTGTGTTATTTTTGTTTTTGGTCTTTCGTTTTTTTTGTCTATCATTTCATAACTTTCGTCTTGCCCATTGGTGGTGGAGTGGTTTCCTTCATACACGGATTTGTTTTTATTTGGGATTTTTTTTCCACGATCGCTTTCCTCTCACAACAAAGAAACATTTACAATATGAATGTTTTATGATAAAAAACTTTGACTCCCTAGGAGAATTGAATAACAAAACAAAAGTTATACATTTCAAGTAAGTACATTTTTTTTAATACTTAATAACAATTTATGGTTGACTATGAATTCAGGGGCGAATTTGTTTTACCATAGTCTACCGGATAGATGTTAGTGGAATATGTAATGAAGTTCAATGTATATATTTTTAATTTCTAAGCTAGGATTAATACTTTTAATAAAAATTAAACTCTAGGGAAAACATAACTTAATACGTTAATTCATTAAGAAGTTTTTTTTTGTTTTTTTTCAAAAATTTAAAGGGCCGAATTAATTGTTGTATAATGTTAGTATACATGTATATTATAGTATAACTATGTATAGGTTTAAAGTTGTTGTGTAGGGGTTCATCAATTAATGCTGTCCTTGGGGGGGGGGTTCTGGTTTGTTTTGGTTTTTGGTTTTGGTTTTTGTTTTAACAGTCTATGCAATTTGCTATCGTTTTTGGATTTTTGGGGTTATTTTTATTTTTAATTTTTTTTTTTGTATTGGATCACTCGTTGGAGTTTTTGTTCTAGGTGTCCACGTACTTGTTCGGTTTATCTGTTTATTTATCTATGTTGCGTTGCATCTATCTATCTATCTGTCTATCTATTTATCTCTCTGTCTCTCTGCCTATCTTTCTCTTTCTTTTCGATATTTATATACTATATATATATATATATATATATATATGTGTGTGTGTGTGTGTGTGTGTATGTGTGTGTGTGTGTGTGTAAATCGTTTTTTTCTTATATCTATCTATCTATCTATCTATCTCAGTATGTTCCTATATTATTAATATATACCTTTCTAACGGTCTGTCCCTATCAGTCCATCTATCTCAATATGTTCCTCAATATATCCCAATCTGTTCATCTCTCTCTCTCTCTCTATATATATATATATATATATATATTTGTTTAGCCTTACATTTGAATAGGTTTGCCCGCCTAATTCATTAATTATCAATTAATTAATTTTCAAAATTAGGTACGACTTCAATTAAGCACATATTCTCCCAAAAAATATATATATCAGTCTGTCTATCATTCTATCTATCTCTCCATGTATATCTATCTCTAAACAAAGCAATATTTCCCAAATGTTTAATGTGGGGCAGAAGTAAAAGGACAATAGTCATTATTATCCTGTTATGATAATGCCCCATTTCTTCTGCAACGCCATTCATGCGTTTGTTTAATGTTTACTTACAATTACTTTTTAATTATCTCAGTGTCCGTGCACGGAAGTGCATGGGCGCCAAGGTTGATGCATATGCACGTGTGTGTGTGTGTGTGTGTGTGTGTGTGTGTGTTGTGTGTGTGTGTGTGTGTGTGTGTGTGTGTGTGTGGTTGTGTGTGTGTGTGTGTGTGTGTGTACACAGCTTAACATAAACATAGAAGAAAAGTTTAACTATCCACTTTTATGTTTTGATGATAGTAGAGAAAAAAGTACTTACGAATACTACTACTACAAGTACAATTACTACTACTACTACTACTACTAACACTACTACTACGGCTACTACTACTATTGTAGTAGTAGTAGATATATCATCTCCATAAGAGTTACTGTGTTACGTATGTGCGGGCGTGACCCAATAATTTCTTGTTTATATTATTTATTTATTTATTTATTACACTTGAATAACATGCCTGTGTGAGCATATTGCAAAATTTTGTCTACTTCAATAGAGAATGGGGAATGTATGATACCATATATCACTTATGAAAAATTGAGAGGCAGAGACAGAGAAAGAAAGAGAGAGAGAGAGAGGGGGAGACGGAGAGAGAGAGAGGGGGAGACGGAGAGAGAGAGAGAGAGGAGAGAGAACCTTACTCATCTGGTTCAATCCGTTCATGTCTGTCTATTTACTATTTGTATGGATTTCCAGTTAACTAACAGACCAGATAGATAGATAGATAGATAGATAGATAGATAAGAACAGATAGATAGATAGATAGATAGATAGATAGATAGATGAGAACAGACAGAAAGATAGATAGATAGATAAGAACTGACAGATAGATAGATAGATAGATAGATAGATAGGAACAGACATAGATAGGTAGATAAAAACAGATAGATAGATAGATAGATAGATAGATAAAAACAGACTGTCCGTAAGATAGATAGATAGATAGATAGATAGATAGATAGATAGATAGATAAAAACAGACTGACCGTAATATAGATAGATAGATAGATAGATAGATAGATAGATAGATAGATAGATAGATAGACTGACCGTAAGATAGATAGATAGATAGATAGATAGTAGATAGATAGACAGACTGACGTTAGATAGATAGATAGATAGATAGATAGATAGATAGATAATAGACTGAGATAGATAGTAGATAGATAGATAGATACAGACTGAAAGATAGATAGATAGATAGATAGATAGATAAGAACAGACAGGCAGCTATAGATAGATAGGAACAGACATATAGATAGGTAGATAAACAGACTGACAGATAGATAGATAGATAGATAGATAAGAACATGCTGATAGATAGTTAGGTAAAAATAGACAGACAGACAGACAGACAGACAGACAGACAGAGAGAGAGAGAGAGAGATACATGTGGGTTTTTTTTTTAAATAGCTTTATCATATTTGTTTAGTGTGTGTGTGTGTGTTGTATTGCGTCAAAACAGCTGATTTGACTTTCTCTGATTGTCCCAAAACAACAACCAACACCGCAATCATTAAACTTGATATTTTTCCCATTTTTAACTTGTTGGTATTGCCTAGGGCTTTCCAAATTTCTTTAGCGAGCGCCCACACACACACACTCACTAACGCACACAAACACAACACAGACACACACACACACATACACACACACAGACACACACACACACACACACACACACAAACACACATATACACAAACACACAAACATAAACATACAAACACAAACACAGACACACACATATAAACACTGACAAATAATCAATATTATTATTAGTAGTACAAAATAAAAAAAACACCCTCTGGGCGATGTAAAAAATAGATTTATGAAACCTATTGCCTGAGGGGTGGGAGTAAAAAATTAAATGTCAGCAAGTGTGTACCCTAAGTAAGTAAAATCATCAAATTCATTAAAGGATTAAAAAATAAAACAATTTGAAATGTAAACTTTAAATATGTATTAAAATAAAATAAACTATGTATAGATGTATAATACCAGTCATGTATTTATTAAAACTTGTTTTAAAAAACAATGAGGACTGTCTAATGTTGCATGTTCAAATTTTGAGTGTATTTATTGAATAGATACACTCAAAATTTGAACATGCCAAAAATCGTAGAATAAATTTTATTCTATGTTATGACGATTTTGGGTAATGTGACGTAAGCAGTGACGTAATTTTTGTTACAGACAAACACCGGAAGCGAATCTCCATTATTAATAGATTAATATTATTATTACTAGTGTGACCTGTGGATATACCATAGTAAGTAAAGTAAAGTCGTTGGGGCGGCCTAATGTCAGTATCAGCCAGACAGCAAGAGAGTCTATCCCCTTGTCACTAGCGCTAGACCAAGGAGATTATTTTAGCATCCGATGTGGAGCGCCACACCTACTATCAGCTCCTCACTTTTACCGCACATATCCCTGTGCTACTCATACACTGAGTTGGCGAGGGCCGGTATTGAACTAAGAACCTTGTAACTCCTAGTCAAACACCCTACTGTCTGAGCTAATCTAATTAATACAATGATTGATATATTGAATTAACTCTTAACATCCTGTTGAGAATTTTCTTAGTCCAGAACACAATTCCTATAAACATTTATCAATAAATGGCTAAAAATGGCCATTTCATTTAAAGTTACCTGTTATTTCCCTTAAATCAAAGACTTCTAAATGTTTAATATTACATTTAAACAAAGGCTATCGTTTGGAGTAGATTGGGAAAATGAATGTGACTTCTGGCCAGGTGGAATGAGGTGGTATAGGATGTTAAGAGTTAAGAGCTATTGCCAAATAGTTCAATATATAAAAAGTATAATAGTATCGATTTAACTATGTCTCATTCTTTTTTTCTTTCTTTCCTTCTTTTCATTTTATCATTATGTTCAATTGAAACAGATGAGTTTTTGCTTCCGCACACTCACCCCCCTCTCTCTCTATCTTTTCCCTACTCTCTTTCTTTTTTCTTATTATATTTTTTTCTGTGTAGCATGTCCTTTCATTCTTTATAATAAAAAAAAACTGGAATGGTCCATTATTTAGCTGAGGTAACAACACTCATAAGAAAGAAGAATTCAGCAATAAGCAACACCAGATAATCAGGATTTACATTTTGCATTTCATCTTAGATGATTTGGACGGTCTCATTGTTGGAATATTTGGTATATAAGATGTGCTCTAATTCCCCATCTGAATTTATAGACTAGCCGAGGTTACATGGTTTATTCCTTCACCAATCACCAACCATACTGTCTGGCTGATACACTACTTAAACACTGATACTGGTCATAGTTCTACTTGCAATCATTGAGGAGGGACTTAAAATACTCAGGATTCTTTACCAAAGGATTACCAAAGATCAGGATTCTTTACCAGAGGATTACCAAGGATCCAATTCCACTGGACAAGCGCTCTTGCTTAAAGCCTACAGGATGGCCCTAAGATTGTAACACTTATTTTTAACCATAGGGAGTTGCAGGAGAGTGACGGTCGCAAGATTAAGAAACAAGCATATTAATATATAGATAATTATAAAGATTGGTGATAATTAACATTTTAATTAATTAATCGATAGAATCTATTTATAGAAAGTGATTTGACGTTAAGTGGAGTAAAGTGAAGGTATTGTTTAAGAAACTATAAAAATAGCATCTCACTGCTGTGGTTAGCCAGCTTATTTAGAATTAGCAGCGGCTACCCAGCATCGCCTGGGTAGAGGAAGATTTTTTAAAGATAGTCCCTGCAGATCCATTATTACTGAATAGTGAGTTGAATCCTCGTGGGATGCCCCTATGTAAAAAACAAATAGACCTTGCATTGATCCAGCTACTCTGAAAAGAAATGTTAATGTCTACTATCTAAAATATTAAATTTTTTAAAAAATCCATGCTGTTATCATTTAGATTTTATTTTTTAATTATCTTCACGAATATAAATCAAATCTCTACTATTTTTGCTCAAAAACCAAGCCCTGGTGATATTTACTGTGTATATATATTTACTTTGCCATTAATTGTTTTATTTTCTGAAGTTTCCTCCTGACATACATATATACACAACTGCCCTTTATATATGTATAGATTATAAAGATTGGTGATAATTTTAACATTTTAATTAATTGATCGATAAAATCTATTTGTAGAAAGTGTTTTGACATCAAGTGGAGTATAGTGAAGGTATCGTTTAAGTAACCATAAAAATAGCATCTCACTGCTGTGGTTAGCTAGTCCATTTAGAATGAAGGAGGAGGGAAAGGAACTCTCAAAGTATTTTTGACTAACAAGAATTCAGATTCTTCCTTCTCTGAGATCAGTTACCATGCGAAGGTTAAAGAGCCTAGTCTTGATTTTATGGGCCTTCTTTTAGGCTTCAAGCAAGAGCACTTGTCCAGTGGAAATCCTTGGTAAAGAATCTTTTGGTTGTTCCTTGGTGCTCCTCAGTATTGCAAGTCCTTCATCAATGATAGCAAATGGACGCCTCTCAGTATCAGTGATTAAGTAGTCAACCAGCCATGCATTTGGGCTGTTGATTGGCTGAGGTTTAAACCTCGCTTAGTCTATAAATTCAAGTGGTGTACTGTAGCACACCTTATATACCAGAATAATGGAGGCGCTTGGTCTAATGGTTAGAGTCGTAGGAAATGGACTCGTCAATGCGAGTTCAATTCCTAGACGAAGCTGTTTGCATTTCACATGCCGCTAATACCCTTGGGAAAGGTATGAATCCAATTCTCCCTCCAGCTATGGGTAAATAGCAGGTCAGACTGGACTCTTTAACCATGGCTAGGTAACCGGTCTAGGAGAAGAAAAACTCTGAATTCAAACCTGTTAAACTCCGCTTAAGAAATTGACCTTGTGTCACATCCTGCCCATGCGGAGGGGTTGGTAAATACATATATACCAGAATAATCTAACAAGTCTGCCCTACTATTTACCAATAGCTGGATGGAGAATAGTTGGATTTGTACGTTTCTCAAAGGTATTAGCACTATGTGAAATGCAAACAGCCGTGTCCAGGATTTGAACTCTTCTCGCCGATTCCATATCCTACAACTGTAACCATTGCACCAAACACCTCCAACAATAATGTTCATTATGTAAAATTGTCCATTTCCTATGATGTTAACTGTTGTGATGTTAGTCCAACAGTAAAAAAGAAGTCAAGTCAAGATAGGGTAAAATAAGACAAGTGTATTTACAATAATGGTACATGAACGACTAGCTTGTCGTTAACGGTAATAGTACAAACTTTTCACTCGGTGTCTCACCATTTATAGTGAGAACGGTGTATATTCTCACTGTAGGAACTGTAGGTAACAGTACAACCTTTTTCACTCGGTGTCTCACTATTTATAGTGAGAACCGGTGTATATTCTCCACTGTAGGAACGGCCGGTACAACAGTAATCATTACACTATGTGCCTCATCTCTGTTTCTCGTCTATGCAATTTTCACACCAAGCACATATCCACTTTGAAAATTGAATAGTGGAGAAACTATTAGTTGTGTATTGGTCTATTAAGCACTGATACCAAAAATTAGATCTTACACTTGTACCAATTTTTGAGGAAATAGCATCAAAGATTGTAGACAAAAATCATGCACTGAAAAATCCTCAGTTTTGCAACATTTGGCCCCAAAACATTTATCAGAAAATCTAACAATTTCAATATTTAAACCTGGGAATTTTGTCATTTTATTTTTTCAAAATGAAATGAAGAAATTATAACTAAAATTAAAATTAAAAATATCCTTCCCCCCCCCCCCATTATCAATGACGGCTCTGAAATGCCGTTTTACCTCCTTAATTAAACAGTAACAGTGAATACATTAAAAAAAAGAAAAACAGCTGATTTTTTTCTGTTATGAATGAAAAAACAAAAAATAAACAAATATAGAAAAACAAATAATAGTTTACAATTACTTTCAGAGTCAGATCGCTCGATATAAGAGCTCCTAGATGAAAAAGAAGGTCACAGTTTATGACACAAAATTTTTCCAATTATGTGCCTGTGCCTCACTTCAAAGCCATATATTGATTTGAAAGCTTCTGTTGTTAACTTAACTGCTCATTCAACATCTTGAGAATTGTGAGGACAAATCCAGCAATTCCAGCTTTGTACCATTCATTAAGGATTCCTAAAGTTCATTTTCTAAAAATTCTTCTGTGAATGGTAGTTCACAAACTCCATTTTGTGACAGATTTATTAATTGTGTCCAATGCATAGCTTCAAAGTTAATTGTTGTTATTTTTTTCAAATATTTTCTAGGCTGGCTCTCCACTCCTGAAAGAATATAAAAATTAATTTATTGAGTTATACATTTTTTTTAAATTTAAAAAGCAATTTACACTGCTTTATATTTATGATAAAATTAATCATTTAACATATCAAACATTGTGATAAATGAATTATCATACTGTGGTATATCCCCAGGTCTTGCTAGTCTAACTAGATTATTTAGATTTTTTAGACTGTTGTCTTAATCTTTATTAAAAAAGCAATCCACATATTTATGATGAAATTAAATAAAAAGTTTAAAATCATTCTATGAATTGGCATAACTAATTTAATCAATTTTATATTAATAAATATTTACTTACCTAATGACCAAAAATAGGGTAGCAAAGACACAAAGTCAACTGTGTTTGTGTTGTATACTGGATCCTACAATATTCAGTATACTAGTACATCCAAATTTATGACAGACATAGAGTAACAAAAGAAATTGCAATCCGCATTGCTTTATATTTTTATGGTGAAATTAGATAAAAATCATTCTATGAATCGGCATAACTTATTTAGTTAGGGTTGGTAAAAATATATCTATGTCCAATAGTAAAAGAAAAAAGAACAAAAGACTTAAATTACTTGTGGCTTTAACTTAAAAAAAAAACTCAACTCTCCATAGGGTGTGTGAGTCAAATCCAGTTCATGTGGAGTGGTTGATATATATATATATATATATATATATATATATATATATATATATATATATGAAATAAATATTTTTAGAAAAAACAAACAAATGATGTTATAATGATGTTTTTTTGCAAACAAAGTGCTACAACATCAAGGTAGATGGGTTGTGTAATGGTTCCATAATCTTTGCAATCTCAGGGTATTTGCCTCTCATCCCACTTATGAGGGTGTGACACTAGGACATTTTTGTGTGGGCCTACCCACAAACCAAAGCTCATGGGTGGTAAGCACAAAAAATGTGTTGATCCCATCAGCATTCCCCCTCAAGGGGGCACCTCAGGCACTGGGCAATAAACCCAGCCCTACCCCTTTAAATCAAAGGGGCAGGTATTGCCTGGGGGGATAGCCCCCCGGGATCAACACTGTTAATTTTACTTAGCTGCTCCAGAGGCCGAAGCACTCTGGAGCAGGCTCAGAAATCACACCCGATGTTCTAAAACATCAGTTTACAAATAGCCTTGCACCAGCTCATTTACTCTCTACGAAAGGTAAGCTTAGCCAGCCCTCAACAGCTTGGTAACTTACAGTTTCTTGCCAATGCAATTTTCAAACCATGCATATGTTCATTTGGCTTGAAAATTGTATAGGTGTGAAACTTTTAGTTACCAAGCACCATTGACCTCATGTCTTTGGTACCTTAACAATGGATGACTTTTAATCCTTAGTCCTGTAAGATTTTTTTCAAAGAAATCAATAATGATGGGTCCTTTAACTCTCAACGTCCTATACCGTCTCATTCCACTCGGCTGGAAGTTACATTCATTTTCCTAATCTACCTCAAATGATAGCCTTTGTTTAAATGTAATATTAAACATATTTAGCTGTCTTTGATTTACAGGAAATAACTGGTAACTTGAAATGAAAAGGCCATTATTAGCCATTTTTTGATAAATCCTTATAGGAATGGGGCTCTGAACTTGGAAAGCCTTTGTTTAAATGTAATATTAAACATATTTGGAAGTCTTTATTTTAAGGGAAATAACTGGTAACTTTAAATGAAAAGGCCAATTTTAGCCATTTATTGATAAATCCTTATAGGAATGGGGCTCTGGACTTGGAAAGCCTTTGTTTAAATGTAATATTAAACATATTTAGAAGTCTTTATTTTAAGGGAAATAACAGGTAACTTTAAATGAAAAGGCCATTTTTTGATAAATCCTTATAGGAATGGGGCTCTGAACTTGGAAAGCCTTTGTTTAAATGTAATATTAAACATATTTGGAAGTCTTTATTTTAAGGGAAATAACTGGTAACTTTAAATGAAAAGGCCAATTTTAGCCATTTATTGATAAATCCTTATAGGAATGGGGCTCTGAACTTGGAAAGCCTTTGTTTAAATGTAATATTAAACATATTTGGAAGTCTTTATTTTAAGGGAAATAACTGGTAACTTTAAATGAAAAGGCCAATTTTAGCCATTTATTGATAAATCCTTATAGGAATGGGGCTCTGAACATTCTCAACAGGATGTTAAGAGTTAATCTTCCAGAAGACTGTTAGGATGACCTTCTTTACTAACTGCTGTGCCCAGAACTTTTTCTTTACCAGAGTCAATCTGTTTTCACTTCATCTACTGAAAGTTAAGTTGAGGTAGAAGAAAGTCAAGCAGACTAAGTGACCTATTCCATGATGCCACGAATCAAAGAATTTCTTTGTTGTACCAATTATATGCACTGAGAATTTATTATTAGAATGACTTTTGTAAACAAAGACAGAAGGTGTTTTTGAGTGAATGTAAAAAAGGAAGAAAATGAACTCGAATTAAGTGAACGTGACGTGATAATGTACTTTGAAGTAAAAATAAAAAGGGCGGATACACAATTTTAAATTTGATACGGATCTGATATACAACGCTTACATTTTTTCAGGAAATTAAAATCTCCCTTTATCATGGACATACAGACAGACAGACAAACAGACCAACACATACATACATAAACATGTATCATTGCACATATGCACACACATACACACTCATATATATATATATATATATATATATATTATATATTTATGGAAAAATGGCATTAATTTTTGACTAACCCTTATATATATATATATATATATATATATATATATATATATATATATATATATATTAAGAAATTTGAAAAAACAAGTGTTCCAAAAATAAGTTGAATTTATTTATCGACGCTTAAACGTTTCAGTTTCTTAAAACCTTCATCAGGATGTATTATGGGGTGAAGAAATTGATGGATGTTTTATAGATGACAAGAGATAAAAAATTTGTATAAATAATCTATAGATGACAGGAGAGAATCTTTATAAAGATTTTTCATCTCCTGTTATCTATAAAACATCCATCAATTTCTTCACCCCATAATACATCCTGATGAAGGTTTTAAGAAACCGAAACGTTTAAGCGTCAATAAATAAATTCAACTTATTTTTGGAACACTTGTTTTTTCAAATTTCTTAATATTGTCGGATTTATTTCCATATTTACTCCCATTATATATATATATATATATATATATATATATATATATATATATATGAAGGAAGGGTGGATGGGTTTAGGATCCGACGATATGCTGTAGATAGAAGGAAAGTGGTCAAGAAATGATCAACTCAAAACAAGTCACAGGGTGGTACGTTTCGTCTGTATGCACAGACTTTCTCAGCCGATCTGAGACTTTATTGAGGCAAAGTATTTAAACGTATGCTTTGCCTCAATAAAGTCTCAGATCGGCTGAGAAAGTCTGTGCATACAGACGAAACGTACCACCCTGTGACTTGTTTTGAGTTGATCATTTCTTGACCACTTTCCTTCTATCTACAGCATATATATATATATACTGAGTTATATCTATGCAATCTGAGAAACTGTCAGTAACCAAATATTGACTCCATGTCCTCGCTACCTTAACTCAAATATAAATGCTCTATCAATGACATTGAGTGCTGTATGCTTTGAAATTTAGCACCCATATTATCTACAATATATATATATATATATATATGTGTGTGTGTGTGTGTGTGTGCATGCACACATACACACGCATAAACATACATATGCATATGCAAACACTTACACTCAAATGCATACATACATATATTTGAGAAGTAAATACACAGACGATGTGTTTATGATATGGCTTTTTTAGCCGACAATTTTTGGGAGAATATGTGCTTAATTGAAGTCGTACCTAATTTTGAAAGTTAATTAATTAATAATAATATTAATAATATTCCCGCCTAATTAATTAATTATTAATTAATTAACTTTCAAAATTAGGTACGACTTCAATTAAGCACATATTCTCCCAAAAATACATATATATATACACATACATGCACATATTCACACATAAACATACACACATACACATACAAACTCATATATATGCCCATGCACACATATACATGTATACACATGCATATACACAAATAAACATACATAGATGTATACACACATACACATATACAGGTATATACACAGATAAGTATGTACATGCATATCTATAGATGCATGCACACACACACCTACATGCAAACACATGCACATATACACACATAAACATGGAGTCACATGGTGTAATTGTTAGAGTCATAAGAAATAAACTCATCAAACGGAGTTCAAATCCTGGACAAAGCTGTTTGCATTTCACATATCGATAATACCCTTGGGAAAGATATGCATCCACCTATTCTCCCTCCAGCTATAAGTAAATATTAAGGCAGACTGGGCTCTTTAACTTTGGTTAGGTAACCAGTCTAGAAGAAGGAGAACACTGAATTCAGAACCTGTTAAATTCTGTTTAAGAAATTGACCTTGTATTGCATCCTGCTCATGCGGAGCGGATGGTAAATATATATTCACACATAAACATGCTAATACCCTTAGGAAAGATATGCCTCCACCTATTCTCCCTCCATGTATGGGTAAATAGTAAGGCAGACTGGGCTCTTTAACCTTGGCTAGTTAACCAGTCTAGAAGGAAAATACTGAATTCAGAACCTATGGAAATAATAGAATCAGAAATTTCATTTGTTATTAAGTCGTTCCTTAGAAAAATCTCAACAGGATGTTAAGAACTCTTAACATCCAGTTGAGATTTTTCTAAGTCCAGAGCATTCCTATAAGGATATATAAAAAATGGTTAAAAATGACCTTTGCATCTAAAGTTACCTATTATTTACCTTAAATCAAAGATTTCTACATATGTTTAATAGGCTATTGTTTGGGGCTGATTAGTTAAAACGAACGTGACTTCCAGCCGGGTGGAATGAGGTGGTATAGGACTTTAAGAGTTAAGAAATTGACCTTGTGTTGCTTCCTGCTCATGGGGTTGGGGTGGGGTGGTAAATATATATTCACACATAAACATGCATAGATAGGATAATGGTATCAAAAAAGGACAGTGCTATGTTGACAATTAAACTAGAAAATCCTGCTGAAAATATCTCATATTCTGACATGATTAACAAGACAATGACAACAGAAGACAATGAGAAGAAGAAAAAGATGGAAATAATAGAATCAGAAATTTCACTTGTTATTAACTCATCTAAAATAGAAAACGAAAAAGATAGCTTCTAAGACACTATATATTGTATAACTATTGTCTATGTTCTTGTTAGTTTGTTGATTTTGTGAAAATTTAAGGTGTCAATTTTATTGGCTTTTCAGATAGATTTCAATGCATAGAATTCATTGATGCCAAAGAAAGTGGTCAATTCAAAGAATTGGCTGAGATCTGAGCCCTTAAAATCCCCCCTATAGTGCCTGAAAATTACCAATTTTGTGAAAATTTTAGGTGTCGATTTTATTGGCTTTTCTGATAGACTTAGATGCATAGATTAAAACAGTACCTCAGATTTTATTGGCTTTTCTGATATATTTCAATGCATAGAATTCATTGATGCCAAAGAAAGTGCTCAATTCGAAGAATTGGCGGAGATCTGAGCCCTTAAACCAAGGAAATTGCTTTCTGTTGAGAATATAAGGCTATTGGTGAGTCATTTAAGGCTGACAAAGATTTGATATAAATTCATTCTTAATGGATACTCAATTTTTTTAATAAACACACTTTTTCTATTTAACCCATAAGGGGGACCCTAACAGGTACTACCACTCCGGGTCAGAGTGGACTTGGGAGTAATGGGGATGAAGGGTACTCTTCATTCCCCAAACCTCCAGAACTGGAACCTCACCATCAGATAGAGTTTAATGTCATACCCAGGACCATAAGACCCTCAACCACCACCTTCTAGCACATATATGATAAAAAGGGTTAGGGCTTGTCATGAGAACAATAGGGTTGGGACAATCATATAGGTGCTAGGGCTTGATGAAATTTTTTTTTTGAAAATGTTACAGGTGGTATATTTTTATAACTGTATTCTCGTGTTGCATGTTTACATGAATGCACTTTTTTGTTTGTACGTGTGTGTATGTTGTCATTCACGTGTGCATGAAAATGCATGTAGACTGTGACGTTATGACCGTATCCACGCACGTGTGTGCGTATGAATGACTGTATCCACATGCATATAAGAAAGAGCGTATTTGTGTTTGGTGGCCATGGTGATGTATAATATTTCGTGTTGGATGTAATATAAATCATTTAATCATTTCTTTAATCAGTCTATTTTTTCATTAATTATAATTTAATATAATACATACTCATACTTACACACACAGACACAAATGAATCGGTCGTATGTTCACAGTTTCTTTATATTTTTCAAAACCCACGGCAACCGCTTTCAGCGTCCGTTTTACGGTTTAAACATCCACAAACGCTATGCATTTCATTCAATAATTTTTAAATAGACCTACCAACAAAGCAAACGAGTCTCACAGATTTCTTATTTTCTGTGATACATCTATTTTTCCTCAAACTAACGAAAGCCCTGATGAAGATCTCTTGAAACAGATTGAAACACTGCAGCATAGGCGAAATAAACATTACTTCATTTATGAACTTGTGTTTCTTAAATTTTTCATAATAACGCATACTATCAGATTCACTTCCACTTTTTCTTCACACACACACATATATATATATATATATATATATATATATATATATATATATATGAGAAGTAAACAAACAAACAAACAATGTGTTTTGACATGGCTTTATTTAGCCAACAATTTTGGAGAGAATATGTGCTTAATTAAAGTTGTACCTAATTTTTGAAAATTAATTAATAATTAATGAATTAGGCAGGCATATCTATTCAAATGTTAGGGTAAACAAATAGAGAAAAATCAATCTCTGTATGTACATTTCAACCTATTAGGCCTCATCAGCATAGCTATAGACAGGAACACTTTATGTGTGATTCGATAGCTCTGCTGATGAGTCCTAATAGGCCGAAATGTACATACAGATTGATTTTTCTCGATTTCTTTAGCCTTACATTTGAATAGGTATGCCTGCCTAATTCATTAATTATTAATTAATCAATTTACAAAAATTAGGTACGACTTCAATTAAGCAAATATATATATATATATATATATATATATATATATATATATATATATATATATATATATATATATATATATATATATATATGTAGCACTGAAATAAAAGCCAGTTTACTGCCAATGCGATTTTCAAACTGAAATCATAGTTTAAAAATCACATAGACAAGAAGCTGTCAGTTATCAAGCACTGTTGACTTTATGTCTACACTACCTACATATATATATATATATATATATATATATATATATAGTGCACAAATAAAGACATTAATATTCTAGTTATAAAAAGTTTCCGTTGGTTTGGTTTAGTTTAGATGTGGGGTGCAATTTCTTGCATCAGCTATTTTGAATTCAATAAAATCAAGCCCCCCACCCCCACCCTGCCACTTTACATCATTAAAAATTCAGTTCTCACATTTGTCAATAAAGACAAAAAAAATAAATTCTTTTGTCCACAATAGAATCACATAATCAAGCAAGAAATAAATAAAACACATCTGTCGTTTTAGATTTAGAATAAAAACTTTTTTTTAATTGAATTGAAATTAATTCTGAGGTCTTGGTTGGGCAGTCATCAGAGCACTGTGCTAGGCTGGTCTTTCATGGTTATGTCAAGGACATGGGGTGTGCTCAGCGATGTATATATGGTAGAGCTGGTAGGGCAAGTGATCTGGGTGCCACTTATATATTTGTGTATATATATATATATATATATATATATAAGTGCTTAATTGGAGTCGTACCTAATTTTGAAAATTAATTAATTAATAATGAATTAGGCGAGAATACCTATTAAATGTATGGCTAAACAAATCGAGAAAAATCAATCTCTGTATTTACATTTCGGCCTATTAGGCCTCATCAGCAGAGCTATAGATCGGAAGACCGCCCTGTGCGTGATTTGAAACCGGACTGCCAAGCTGACAGGCCGATTTCATAACCTCTACACTAAACGGACTTCTTAGATTTTATGATTTGTTTAGAGTAGGTTAATATTCCTCTTCTAGTGACTTTTATTACACGACGATATGATAAGTTGTAAACACGGTTTATTTTGAATGGCTTTTTGCCGATAATTTTTGGGAGAATAAGTGCTTAATTGGAGTCGTACCTAATTTTGAAAATTAATTAATTAATAATGAATTAGGCGGGAATACCTATTAAATGTATGGCTTTACAACTTATCATATCGTCGTGTAATAAAAGTCACTAGAAGTGGAATATTAACCTACTCTAAACAAATCATAAAATCTAAGAAGTCCGTTTAGTGTAGAGGTTATGAAATCGGCCTGTCAGCTTGGCAGTCCGGTTTCAAATCACGCACAGGGCGGTCTTCCGATCTATAGCTCTGCTGATGAGGCCTAATAGGCCGAAATGTACATACAGAGATTGATTTTTCTCGATTTGTTTAGCCATACATTTAATAGGTATTCCCGCCTAATTCATTATTAATTAATTAATTTTCAAAATTAGGTACGACTCCAATTAAGCACTTATTCTCCCAAAAATTATCGGCAAAAAGCCATTCAAAACAAACCGTGTTTACATATATATATATATATTAAAATGAACTACTGACATTTTAGCTAATACAAACAATATTGACACACACACACACATGTATATGTGGATATACTACTGTTTATGTATATATATATATATATATATATATATATATATATATATATGAATACATTTTTGGTACAGGAGAACTAATATAATACTAAAATTGGATGAATCATATGTATGTAGGGAGATCATACAAGTTACGAAATGGTAATATTTTATTACGAAAATAAAATATAAAATGTGGGGAATATGAAGGCATTTTTGACCGGTTCTTTTTCAAGTATAAACACTGGCGACGAATAAAAGTCAGATTGTATAAGAAATATTATTTAAAAACGAATGGAGGTGAACCAGAGGGGGGAAAAAAGGGGGGGGGGGTAAATATATAAACCCTCAGGTCGAACCAGGGTTGGAGATGTCTCCCAACAAGTAAAGGGAGTGTTTGGGTTTTTGTCTGCACAGAATGGGGCGAAAGAATGAAATATAAGAAGCTTCAAGAATGGTTAGGTGCTGCTTAGACCTAGCTCTGTGCAAGACGGAGAAACACTCATCAGTATAGTCAGCCCTACAAGCATTTATAGATGACAAGTGTTCAGCTAAGAGTATATTTGCCTCTCATCCCACTCATGAGCGCTGGACACAAGGTCTCGTTTTAACATGGGCCCACCCATAAGCCGAAGCTCATGGGTGGTAAGCAGAAAAATTGCGTCGATCAATAAACCCAGCTCTGCCCCTTTAAATCAAGGGGCATGTATTGCCTGGGGGGATTGCCCCCTGGGATCGATACTATTAATTTACTTTACCGATTCAGCGGCCAAAGCTCACTGGACCCACGCTTCTACTTGCTTACCGTCAAGTGTGGAGATATATCCTTTCGTTTTGAAACTCATGAACTCAGTTTTATCAGAGTTCACATAGAGGCCGATATTCTTTGCTGCCTTCTCCAGGCTATGAAAAGAGGTCAAGAATGAGTTTCTGGGAATCTCATGGGACCCACCACATGTCCATCATTGAAGCAAGAACTATATTCAAGTCCTGAAGAAGGTCTAATAGACCGAAACGTTGCATCGTCAACAATAAACATCCAGTTTTCATAACGTCCCGTGTTTGTCTACCTTTCTCCACATATTGTCGGATTAACCTCCTCATATTTCTCCCATATATATATATATATAAAATAACATATAATATTTACACACACACACACACACATACATATATTAATATACAAATTGAATCTTTAAATTTCATTAAATTTTAGGATTAAGATAAATGTCATTGCATCAATTCTTTTTTTTATCAGTAATTTTTTTTAATAAAATTGCCATACCCCCCATACACAACCCAACAGGGATGTTTTCTTGTTTCCTAAACTGAAAATTAATCTCAGGTTGGTTGGTTGGTTGGTTGGTTGGTTGGTTAAATTTCATAGCATGTCAACCCTTGTTGGGTTATTTTATGCTGAAGACATTTTGTTTTATTCATTATTGATGGGTATTCAACTTTTTTTTAAACACTTTTTTTTTTCTATTGAACCCATATATATGTTCTGGGTGGACCTGGGAGTAATGGTGATGAAGGAGTACTCTACACTCCCCAAAGCTTCTGAATTGGAACTTTACCATTAAATGCAGATTAATCTTAGGTGTAAAATTTGATGATATAACAGTGCAAAAAGAGGAGTTTAAAAGGTCCTCTGACCAGTTGGAAACTCAGTGGAATAAGTGTATTGAATACCAAGAGGACTATATTATAGAAAATTAACATTTCATTCATTGTTCATTTCTGTCTTGGTAAATCCAACTTTATTTTTAATTATTCTTTAACACATTTCTTGGGTGTGGGAAGGGGGGGCATGTGTGTGTATGTTTTTTTTTGTCAGTCTGTCTGTCAGTCTGTCTGTCTGTCTGCGTGGGAAGTGTAGGTCAGTATAAATAATGTGCATATTGACTGTTCCCTTCATTTGCACAAATTTGCTTAAAAACCATAAATGTTTTAACATCAAATTAAAAGCATGACAGATAGATAGATAGATGAAATGAAATGAAAACAGTTATATGAGTTAGATATAGAGATGGACATATAGATAGAAACAGACTGAAATAGATAGATAGATAGATAGATAGATAGATAGACAGACAGAAACTGACTGAGGGAGATAAATAAATGAATAGATGAAAAGAAATGGAAACAGCTTTTGATATATATATATATATATATATATATATATATATATATATATATATATATGTATGTATGTATGTATGTATGTATATGTTGAAAGGAAAAATAAATAAAGGAAAGAAAATGTTGAATGGATAAAATAGATTTACTAACATGTGTTTTGGACAGGATTTTGTTCATCAGAGTCAAATGTAAAATACAGACAGTTTCTCACCTATGGGATTATTCAAATCAATATATATATATATATATATATATATATAATATATATATATATATATATATATATATATTGATTTGAATACTCCTGCAGGCGAGAAACTGTCAGTAACCAAGCGACATTAACTCCATGTCCATGCTACCTTCACACATATATATATATATATATATATATATATATATATATGTGTGTGTGTGTGTGTGTGTGTGTGTGTGTGTGTGTGTGTGTGTGTGTATGGGGATAGGTAGGTAGATAGAAAGGAAGATACAGACTAAGATAGATAGATAGATAGAAAGAAATGCAATAGTTTATGATAGAAAGAAATAGACTAAGACAGATAGATAGATATAAACAGACTAAGATAGAAAGAAATACACTAAGATGCATAGATAGATAGATAGAAAGAAAGAAAAAAAGAAACGGACTATGATAGATAGATAGATAGATAGATAGATAGATAGATAAAAAGAAATGGAATAGTTTATGATAGATAGAAAGAAATAGACTAAGATATGTAGATAGATAGATAGATAGATAGATAGATAGATAGATAGATATAAACAGACTAAGATAGATAGATAGATATAAACAGACTAAGATAGAAAGATAGATTGAAACAGACTAAGATAGAAAGAAACCAACTAAGATACATAGATAGATAGATAAAAAGAAATATATTAGTTTATAATTGATTGATAGATAGATAGAAAGAAAGAAAGAAAGAAAGAAAGAAAGAAACAGACTAAGATAGATAGATAGATAGATAGATAGATATGAACAGACCAATATAGATAGTGTGTTTGTAAATATTTACTTTTTACTTATTCCATGTAAGGTATAAAGAAAAGAAAAACCTTTTTCTGTTTAATCCAAAGTTTGCCATGTTTCATTATGTTTAAAGATAGTTTGATCAGCAACAAAAAGTTTGTTTTTCGTGTGAAGCATTTCAGGTGAAGTTTCCCAGTGGTTTTCATATCTTCGTCTGTCTATACCTTTTACATATTTCCTTTTTCTTTCTCTCTTTCTTTCTTTTGCTCTTGTATATCTCTTAGTCTGATTCAACATTACATTCTCTTAACATCCTGTTGAGAATTTTCTAAATCCAGAGCATTCCTATAAGGATATATAAAAAAATGGCTAAAAATGACATTTGCATCTAAAGTTACCTGTTATTTTCCCTTAAATTAAAGATTTCTAAATATGTTTAATATTAAATTTAAACAAAGGTTATCATTTGGGGTAGATTAGGAAAATGAATGTGACTTTCAGATGGGTGGAATGAGGTGGTATAGGACATTAAGAGTTTTAAAAAATGTTGAGAACCACTGGTTTAGAAAGTATTTTTTTCAATATTTTTTTTTATTTTAGAATAGAAAATGAATTATAGAATTTCAAAATTAAATTATTTTTATTTTTAAATTAATTGACAATTTTTTTTTATTAAATAACTTTACCTGCTACAAAAAGAAATATGTCCACAAGACTAGAATTAAAAACATCATTATATTAAATAATTTCATATTAGTTTTTTTTTTTGTTTTAACTTTTGTGGTTTTTTTTGGGGGGGGTCCAGGCAAGCAAAAATATTCAATTATAAAAATACAATAGGATGTTTAACATCGAATGGATATCGGGGGTGGGGGCACCAGAGTAAAATAGGAATCAAAGGAATCCATAGGTTACCTCTTAACATCCTATTGAGAATTTTCTAAGTCTATAAGGATCTATCAAAAAATGGCTAAAAATGGCCTTTTCATTTAAAGTTACCTGTTATTACCCTTAAATTAAAGATTTCTAAATATGTTTAATATTACATTTAAACAAAGTCCAGATCCCCATTCCTATAAGGATTTATCAAAAAATGGCTAAAAATGGCCTTTTCATTTAAAGTTACCTGAGATATTTCCCTTAAATCTAAGACTTCTAAATATGTTTAATATTACATTTAAACAAAAGCTATCATTTGGGGTAGATTAGGAAAATGAATGAGACTTCCGGACGGGTGGAATGAGGCGGTATAGGTCTTTAAGCGTTAATCAGTCACCCAGTGCGGATTGTACTCACTAAGTGAATTGACGTGATTTATGCAACAAATCTCAGAGTAAAGTAGGTGCTCTGTTGTTTACTGCAGTTAGGATAGTCTGTTACAATGCCATGATTGTGATGTACCCATCGCTACACTTGTAAATTGATCATAGAAACACCTGATGTTAGGTGTGGCACTTCACCTCAGATGAAAAAACAATCTCCTTAGCCTAGCGCTAGTGAAAAAAAGGGATAATCTTCCTCACAGTCTGACTGATACTGACAATAGGCCCTCTGCTTTTATAGGCATCAATTTAAGCAAAATATAATAGAAATATAATTTAAAAATATAAATGGTAATATAAGTAGCTGAGAACAATTCATATATTACTTAAAATGTCATTATTAAACTTATTAAATTTTGGTATCATTATTAAAATATTATTAATATTAATCATTATTAAAATTATTTAAATTCAATTATATCAATATTAATATTAATATTAATATTGATATGTCGATGATATTAATATATGTATTGGCATAAAATAACTCAGTAAGGGTTGATTTGCCATAAAATCCAAACGATGTAATACTCTCATGACAAATCTGGAAAAGAATGTGTCAACCTCATTTTAGACCCGAATCTCAAATATTCAGTCACGTGGAACAGGACCAGTGCTATGTATTCTCCTTTTCTCTCTAACAATTTTCTGTCCCATTGGCTGGGAATGTAGAATATGCCGATTGCACCTCTGCAGAGAGGTAAGACACCCTCCTACACGCAATTGCACAATCTGTTGGCTGTGGGTGGTGACCCATGACACTTAAGGATAGAATCCTGGTGGTAGGGCAGTCTATGACATGAAACTATACTTTGGCCTTTACTTGGGCTAGGTGAGTAGTCAGAGTGGCCACCTCTGATTAATCAGCTGGTCACATCAAGCCATAGAATCTATATGATATTCCCAATCTGTATTGCTCTTATGGCAAACTCTCAACTCTTTTTTATCATACATGTGTTAGAGAGCATGGTGCCTGAGGGTCTTAGTGTCCTGGATATGATGCTAACCTGTATCTAATAGTGAGGGTCCAATTTCGGAGCTCTGGGGAGTGGGGAGTACATCTTCTGTAGTGAGAGAGGAGACCTTCCTCATGCAACACGGTGTGACGGAGAGGGTGGCGGACGTGAAGACTTGCCGTATTCTCGAAGGAAGCGGGCTAGGCTTTGCCTGGCGTGTAGGATTGACCTAGAGTCGAACCCGCTTCCTTCAGAATGTGAGAGCTGTGGACGATCAGTGAAATAAGAAATAGCATAGTGGCCCGGATGTAGGTGGTCGCGCCGTGCTGACAAGTGTCGCACGTGCTGCACGGACAATTATGAGTGAGGAGCCCGGATGTGGTGAAATTGAGGTGTATTTAAAGGACTTATTCTCACAGACCAGGGAGAACGACTGCAGTAGTATTTTGTTGTCGAGACGAGTGGGACAAAGAAATAATTTTGGATATTGGATTTTGGAGCGTGATACAGTTGGGAGTGTTTAGACTGTTGATTGGAACCTTGCGTCAGACTTGACTGTGACCCCCCCCCCCACACACACACACACTGATTAGATCTTCATGGACATTACTCCTAGGTTCACTCGGACCCAAAGTGATAATACTTGTTAGGGTCCCATCTATGGGTTAAAATAGATTTAAAAAATGTGTTTAAAAAATTTGGTTTCATTTATTGTTCGTTTCTGCCTTGGTCAAAACATATTTGGGATTTTTTCATCATACCTCATGAATAAACATGAAAATGTAAATTCACTAAAAAGAAAATTTAAATATTTTTTCTTTAATAACCTTTAAACCAGCCAAATTTTTCACATTCCATACATTTATTGTTCTACACTTGAGTTCAGATGTATCATACACCTTTTGAATTTGATTTTGTTTTGTTTTTACATACAAAATAAAATATGGATCACTGAATGAAAATGCAAGAGCAGGTTGTTGGAAATTAACAACGTTTTATTTAACACACGGTAGAGAAATGGGCGATACTTGCAAATCATCATCAAAATTAAAACAAAAAATTTTGACGACAATTTGCAACACATCAAACTAAATTTTGAAATTAAAATTAATTTAAAAAATCCGATTCAAAATACTTGACTTTTTTTTTTGGTAAGTCAGGTTAGTAATTGTTTATTTCATAAATGAAAAACAATCTTTCTCTCAAGTAGGAAGAAAAAAGTAAATAAATAATTAAAAAAAATTATTTATTTACTTTTTTCTTCCTACTTGACTTTTTTTGGTAAGTCAGGTTAGTAATTGTTTTATTTCATTTATTTAATGAATCTTGAAATATTTTCTAAACTGAACATAAATATCTTAGTTTAGAAAATATTTCAAGATTCGTTAAATAAATGAAATAAAACAATTACTAACCTGACTTACCAAAAAAAAAAGTCAAGTATTTTGAATCGGATTTTCAAAATTTAGTTTGATGTGTTGCAAATCATCGTCAAAATTTTCTGTTTTAATTTTGACGACGATTTGCAAGTTTAGTCGAGAAATGCTTCGACCCTAAAAGTGACTTAAGAGCTCAATTTTTGTGCGACCAGCTATCTTGTATATCCCAATCCATGAGTATCATGCCAGAAGACCCATTTCCAGACCTAGCTCCCACAATGCAACTTTCAAGGAAGCTAACTGTCCCCTACTGATCAAGGGGAGTAACTCTAGAATTTTGTTAGATCTAGAATCTAACACATTCAATTCTTGTAAAATATCTTCATGTTGGTCTAGTGTATAAGTGAAAGCTTGTTTAAGAAATCATTAATTTATGGAATTACTTTTTAAACCTTCTCATTTGGTTTGAAATATCAGTCATGGTGTAACCCTGATGGCTGGGGCTTTAGAATACATCAACTGCACCTCTGCAGTGGGGTAAGGCCTCCCCAATGGGACCAACTATTGGCCGTGGGTGGCAACCCATGATGCTTAAGGATGGAATCCTGGTGGCTGAGCAGTCGTTAACATGCAACACTCCACTTTGGTACTTATTTAGGTTAGACGGACAGTCAGAGAGACCACCTCTGATCAATCAGCTGGTCATATCAAGCTCTAGCACCTATATGATCATCCCAACCCCTTTACTATAAGTAAACCTCCAACCCTTTTTATCATATATGTGCTAGAAGGCAGTGACTGAGGGTTTTGGTGTCCTAGGTATGACATTAAACTTTATCTGATGGTGAAGTTCCAATTTTGGACCTCGGGGGAATGTGGAGTACCTCTTCATCACCATTACTCCCAGGCCCACTCTGACCTGGCTTGGTAGTTCCTGTTAGGGTCTCATCTATGGGTTCAAACGAAAAAATGGAAAAATGTTTTTAAAACTAATTGAGTACCCTTCAAGAATAAATAAAACAAAAACATCTTCAGTGTAAAATGACCTAAAGGGTTGACACGATGTAAAACCCAACCAACCTGTTAGGATCCCATTTCTTTGTTAAATAGGAAACAATGAGTTTCCTTCCTGTTGTAGGCTGCTGAAGGACTGAATCTTTCAAAGCCTCCATGCTTCCTGTAGTCCGCCAACACTATACCTGATGCCACTCTCCACATACATATGCACACACGCGCACACATACATACATATTACTACTGTAAACTATTCATGTTCCTGACACTAATACATTATTCTGTGTACTTGACGTGAGACTTTGATGAGTTGTGGTGCACCTGAGCACTGTACACAATAAATTTCATTTCATATATAGATATATATATATGTATATACATGCACCCACACACACACATATATATATACATATATACACATACATAAACATACACACACATATATATATTTATATAAACATACACATATATAAACACATATATATATACATACACTCATGCACACAGGCACACACACACACACACACACATGTATATATATGTATATACTTATATATACACACACACATATATAAAATATATATATATATCTACACAGAGAGAGGGGGGATAAATCTTTTCACTGTCATGCCACAATAACCATAAAATATATGTACCTTTGAGACTTTGATGAGTTATGGTGCACCTGAGCACTGTACACAATAAATTTCATTATTATTATTATTATTATTATTATTATTATTATTATTATACATAAAAAGTGTGTTTAAAAAATTGATTTAAAAAAAGATTTGAGTACCCATCAAGAATGAACAAAACAAAAACGTCTTCGGCATAAAGTAACCCAACAAGGGTTGACATCTTGTAAAAAATCCAACCAACCAACCAACAACCAACCAATCTTATTTTAAAGTTACATTTGAGTAAAGAAAATAATACACACATCTGTTTTCTTAATTGGACAATTTATTGAAAATTTTAAACATATTGTCAACAATTACTTCTAAATCATATATATATATATATATATATATATATATATATGAAAACTAATTTTTATGTTCAGATTAAAAAAAAGATATTGACAGAAGGTAGGGGGTATTAGATTTTTGTACCATATGTTGGAACTAATTCTATTATTTGAAATATTTCAACATGGGTCTTTATTGATTGATTGATTTTAATGGCATGTCAACATGTTTTTGGTTATTTTATGCCCAGAGGTTAGGACATTACATTCATTGTACATGATTTTATTGAGTTCAAATTCACATTCACTTCATATTAATGCCATTGGAAAAGGCATGAAATATTCTTCCCTTAACTATGAGTAAAATGACAGGGACGATCGGTAACCAGTCTAACGATTGATTGGTTGATTGATTGATTTTAACAATATTGATTTGTTTATTCTATGTTTTGAGGTTAGGGAATCTTATTCATTATGCATTCATATTTACATCTTTTTAATCAATCCCCAGAACCTATATGATTGGCCCAACCCTATTGCTCTTATGGCAACCCCCAAACCTTTTTATCATATATGTGCTAGAAGTGTGGAAGCGCGTAGTGTAATGGTTAAAGTCGTGGGAAATGGACTCGTCGCCCCAAGTTCAAATCCTGGATGTGGTAATTGCATTTCACTTAGTGCTAATACCCTTGGGAAAGGTATGAATCCTACTCTCCCTCCAGCTGTGGATAAATAGTAGGGCAGACTAGGCTCTTTAACCTTGGTTAGGCAACTGGTCTAGGAGAAGGAAAACTCTGAATTCAAACCTGTTGAACTCCGCTTAAGAAATTGACCTTGTGTCACATCCTGCTTGTACGGAGGGGTTGGTAAATATATATATATGTGCTAAAAGGCAGTGGCTGAGGGTCTTCTGGGTATGATGCTCAACTGCATCTTGTGGTGAGGTTCTAATTCTGGAGCTCAAGGGAGTGTAGCGTATGCTTTCATGACCAGGTCCACCCAGAGTGGTAGTACCAGTTAGGGTACCATTTATGGGCTGAATAGAAAATCAAAATAGCATTCAGCTAGAAACCGCAAGGTTCTTAGTTCAAAACCGGCCCTCGCCAACTCAGCATATGCGTAGCACAGGGATCTGTGCAGTAAAGTAAGGAGCTGATGGTAGGTGTGGTGCTCCACCTCAGATGCAAAAATCATCTCCTTGGTCTAGAGATATTGAAAAGGGGATAGACTCCCTCGCTGTCTGGCTGATACTGACATTAGGCCGCTCCGACGACTTTACTTTGCTTTATTACCAAACTCAAGAATATTGAAACTCTGTAAGAAAAAATAAAATTCCAATACATTATAACCAAAGAACCCAGTCTGCCCTACTATTTACCCGTAGCTAGGTGGAGAAGAGATGGGTTCATGCCTTTTGAAAAGGCATTAGCACAAAGATAAATGCAAACAGCCTCTGATGTTAGGTGTGGTACTCCACCTCAGATGTAAACACAATCTCCTTAGCCTAGCGCTAGTGAAAAAAAGGGATAATCTCGCTCATGGTCCGACTGATACTGACAATAGGCCATTCTGCTTTTATAGGCATCAATTTTAAAATGTCATTGATAAGAAAAAATAAGTACCAGATATTGGCGACTGGACTGCATGATTAGTTTGTTAACTTATTACTTTCCAATGGACGTCTCATTGATGATGCATAAATAACATTTTCTTAGTTGAAGTCTCGATATTAAGTATTTTCCCTCTTTTTAATTCACCGTTGTATTCTTTGAAATGTTGAACTTTTCTTTTTTTTTTCTTATCAAGCAATGGCAATACTTGAACACGAGTTTGCTGCCATCATATATATGTGTGTGTGTGTGTGTGTGCATGTCTGTATATATATATATATATATATATATATATATATATATGTATGTGTGTGCATGTCTGTATATATATGTGTGTGTGTATGTGCATGTCTATATATATGTGTGTGTGTGCACATGTCTATATATATATGTCATATATATATGTCATGTCTATATATGTCTGTATATATATATGTATGTGTGTGCATGTCTGTACATGTTGTCTATATATATGTGTGTGCATGTACACGCATGTCTCTATATGTGTGTGTGTGTGTGTGCATGTCCATGTCTGTATATATATGTGTGTGTGTGTGTGTGTGTGTATGTTATATATATGTGTGTGCATGCATGTGTGTGTGTGTGTGCATGCGCATGTTTATATATATGTGTGTGTGTGTGTGCAAAAGTCTAAATGTTTGATTGTTTGATGTTCTGAGATGATGGATTAAAACTACCATAAGCAAAACATCTTAGATTAACCCTCCAGCCTAAGTAGATTTATCTGAACTATTACCAAGTTTTTAAATAAACGTAAACACACCGGTTATTTTACTTTATCTCATGCCTAAAGCGTAATAGTTATGCCTATAAAACCTTCTCCAATCGAAATGATATTGCTGTGCAAAATTAAGAGCTGCATTCATGCCTTTTGAAAGGGCATTAGCACAAAAGGAAATGCAAATAGCCTCAAATTTGAAATCAATTCACCGATTCTATTTACTACATATACAAATTCCTTGTAAATTTGTTGGTGCATATATAAGTAAAAGTAAAGTCGACGGGGCGGCCTAAAGTCGGTATCAGCCAGTCAGCGAGGGAGTCTATCCCCTTTTCACTTGCACTAGACGAAGGAGATTATTCTAGCATCTGAGGTGGAGCGTCACAAATACCGTCAGCTCCTTACTTTACCGCACAGATCCCTGTGCTACTCATACACTGAGTTGGCAAGGACCGGTATCGAACTAGGAACCTTGTGGTTTCTAGCCAAATCCTCTACCAACTGAGCTATCTCATGCCTAAAGCGTAATAGTTATGCCTATAAAACCTTCTCCAATCGAAATGATATTGCTGTGCAAAATTAAGAGCTGCATTCATGCCTTTTGAAAGGGCATTAGCACAAAATGAAATGCAAATAGCCTCAAATTTGAAATCGATTCACCGATTCCATTTACTACATATACAAATTCCTTGTAAATTTGTTGGTGCACATCTAAGTATATGAAAAATTTTGTTCTGGTTCCAACAGGAGAAAATTCAATATTTTATAAAAAAGAAGGTCCGCAAAATGTATTGTTTTCAGAAAAAAATTTTTATTCTTTTTATCTTACATATGCGACACGTGTTTCTGATCTGTTGTCTTCTTCAGGCATTGAGTTATTGTTTTGCCAGAATATGTCCTGATATTTGATAGGTTGTGTGTGTTTTTGTAACTTTTTTATTATAATGTATATTACAAGTATATTATAAGTACTAGCGAATATATGCACCCTCCGGGCGCACGTATTTTAGTTAAATTTTATAATAAAATATCATATTAAATTAGAAAGGCTAATGAAACTGAATAAGAATGTAGATAAAAAGATTTTGAACAGAGGGGGTATGATTGAAAAATAGAACAACTTTGAAACTAACTCTGCCATCATTTTCCATTACTCCCGTCTTTCATTGGTAAATTTTCCTAATTAAACTGTTTAGTTAAAATAGGAAGTAAAGCATTATATTACAGTTATTTCTTCTTGCTAATGGATTTCTTTTCAGATTTATTGAAGAGATTTTTGCTCATATTCAATAAGATAAAACCAAACAATTAGAAATCAATAATACTAAGCATATATTTATTAAAATCAATTTTTTAATATCAATATGCAAATTAGCCTTCCCATCCACACTATAATCCGCTATTTTATTGTATATATAAATACAATTGCATGTTCTGTGTATGTAGATATGGTCAAAAGTCTTAATGATGTAAAACAATTTTATCAATAATTGAGGTTTAAATAAAAATAAAATCATGGTGAATGTGACGTCAATAACTAAGAGAATTGTGACTTGAATAATGATTTAGTTTTGGTTACAGACAGACAAACACACAATCTCCATTATAATAAGATATGCATTGTTGTGATGTGTAGTTTCTTACTTCTTGTTGTAGTTGTAGTAGTAATTCTCTTAGCTTATCGTAGCTCTTAGCTTATCGTAATTCCTTTTTCTATGTCCTCCAAACTATCTCTATATATCTACCGCTGTAGGAGACATATGCAAATGAGATAACACGCCATTGGCTATCTCACTACATGCATTCTTGAGAATTTTTTTTTATGGTGGGGGGTGATTAGTGTATCGGGTGTGTGCTTCAGAATTAGTATGTTTGTGTATGTATATGTGTAGGTGTGTCTCCTTCAGAATTAGTGTAAATGTGAGCATCAGAATTAGTATGCATGTCTGCGTATGTCTGTGTATGTCTGTGTATGTCTGCATATGTATGTTTATGTGCTTCAGAGTTAATGGGCACACACATCTGCATGTGTATATGCAAACCATCTGTTTCTGAAACTTGATAATTGTGATATTTACTAAGAAAATATCACGTTCATATTATCAAACATTTTAGTAACTTTTCAAATAAATTCAAGTGGCTGATTTTTTCCATATTTGTACATATGTCCTTTCTTGGTATTTAACTCTTTGCCTACTTTAAACCACTCACAGCGGGTCTCCCACCACAGTGAGCAAAGCACAAAAACTGAACGTTAGTTCATTATAATTGAGCAGAAAGACTCAGATTACAATAATAATAGGACTCTTTTTGAATAGAATGAGTTTTGATAATGAACTTTGAAATATCCCATCCTACAAAAATACCAAGAAAATTCGGTACAGCCATGGGTGAAAATTAGTAGGCAAAGATTTAAGGAACAACTACACAAAATATGTAAATATGAATGTGTAATGAACACGCTTCCTTAATGTCAAAGTATAAAATAACCCAAGACAGGTTGACATGCCATTAAAGGTTTCAGTTCTTTTCCATGGAAATTTGAGATCAATTTGCCTACTTTAAACTGCTCATAGTAGTTCTCTCACCACTAAGATCCTACCATAAACCACTGATGGTTAGTTTATTATAACTGAGCAGAAGGACTCAGATTACAATCATTATAGGACTTTATTTGAACAGAATGAGTTCTGAGGTGAATTGTGAACTTCGAAATATCCCATCATACAGATAAAAAAATACTATGAAAATTTGATAATTTGGTAGGCAAAGGGTGAAGTTATAATTTTTTTTTTTTTGTAGATGTAGATGTGTAATACAGAAATGGCCAAAAGAATATTTAACTCTTTTCCTACTTTAAGCTGCTTACAGTGGCTCTCCCATCACTGCAAGCAAAGCACAAAAAAAAAATGAGTTAGCTCATTATAATTGTGCAAAAGGATTCAGAATACAATAATGATAGGACTTTATTTGAATAGGTGAATAGATATTGAACTTAGAAATATCCTATCATATAGGTAAAAATTACCAAGAAAATTCCGTACAGCCATGGGAGAAATTTGGTCGGCAACCTTCTCACCCCATCTCTGATATATTATATCTGAAGCTACAAGCAGCATGGATTTATAAATGTTAAAACCATACAATTGTGTGCAAATTATTTGTATCAGACAGGAATACTTGAAAACATATAATTGTATGCAAACAAATGATAATGGACAAATGAAAAATAGAGCAATGCAAAATTAAAAATATAGTTATGATTGTAATGAATCAAATTTTGGTATTAAATAACCCATTATGAGTTGATATGCCATTAAACAAATTAACCAAACCAATCTTATGAATTATTATGATTTCAATCAATTTACAAATGAACCAAATTTTGGCATTAAATAACCCATTATGAGTTGATATGCCATTAAACAAATTAACCAAACCAATCTTATAAATTATTATGATTTCAATCAATTTACAAATGAACCAAATTTTGGCATTAAATAACCCATTATAAGTTGATATGCCATTAAACAAATTAACCAAACCAATCTTATAAATTATTATGATTTCAATCAATTTACAAATGAATCAAATTTTGGCATTAAATAACCCATTATGAAAACACTGACACTGTAGAATTCTGCCACAGAAAGACTTTTGGCTACGCTCAGCTGACGTATTGTTCTCTCATTTTTCCTCCAACTCTTTCTCCCACTCCCTAACTCGAATCCCTGGTCCCCTATTTTATGATTATCGTTAATCACCTGATTATTTTTTTATGCCATTCACCTACTTATTCTGTGTATTGTTTATCTCCTATATTTTTATACATAAGAATTTTTTCAGGTTGGAATTCAAACAAACAATTCACAAACAATCAAAATGCATTCTAACCAGATTTTTTCTTTCAAAAATATGTTTTTCTCTCTTCTTCACCCATAATTTACTTTTACTAAAATTAAAATTTGAAATTAAAATTTTATTTTTGTTGATTCCTGAATGTCTGATTTGTGTCTGTTTAATATTCATAAAAGTGTCTTCATTTTGTGTGCAGGTAAAGTACTACCTTGACAAGCAAAACCATCGGGTCGTCATGGCAAGTGTTTGCTCTAACGACAAAGAAGATTTCTTACGAGTGAAGCCTCCAACTACCTCAACGGAGGGTAAGTATTTTGAATCTATAAATTTATCTTTTATCCTGATAAGAATTTTCAACATAAGAAATATGGAAAGTAGAGAAGGATTAATTGGCAAAAAATTTTAATTTTTTTTTTTTTTACAATAATCCAATGATTGTCTAGGTCTATTATCCCCATCTTGGTTGTTTTTATCAAGATGTTTTCATTTTAATGCAATGATTTCTTTAAGACAAGATGTTTTCATTCTGATACAATTATTTTTTTCTTCTCTGAGGATCCTCATCTTGGTTGTTTTTATCACAAGGCTTCTTTAAACCAAAACATTTTCATTTTAATGCAATTATTCTTTTGTCTGGGATCTTCATTTTTGTTGTTTTTATCACAAGGCTTCTTTAAGATGAATTTTTTTCATTCTAATAAAATTATTTTTTGGTCTGAGGATTCTCATCTTGGTTGTTTTTATCACAGGGCTTCTTTAAGACAAGACTTTATCATTTTAATGTAATTGTTCTTTTGTCCAAGGATCCTATGTTGATTGTCTTTATTTTCAGTTTTATTGTAATTATTTTTTTGTCCAGGGATCTTCATTTTAGTTGTTTTTATCACAAGGCTTCCTTAAGATGAAATGTTTTCATTTTAATGCAATTATTCTTTTGTCTGAGGATCCTCATCTTAGTTGTTTTTATCACAACGCTTCTTTAAGACGAAATGTTTTCAATTTTATTGTAATTATTCTTTTGGCAGAGAATCTTCATTCTAGTTGTTTTTAACACAGAGTCGTCTTTAAGATGAGATTTTTTCATTTTAATGCAATTATTCTTTTGTCCGAGGATCTTCATCTTGGTTGTTTTTATCACAAGGCTTCTTCAATGTATAATAATTCTGGAATTATATACAGATCAATATATTTGGTAAAGAAAAAGGGTTAAATACCAGTCATATTTACAGTTATAAATTTATTTCCTCCCATATGTATATGTGCATATGTATGGGCCTCTTCAGATTGCTACCCCCCCCCCCATTTCTGATACCATTTCAATAAAATTAGCGGTCTGAAGAAGCCCATATATGTGTACATATAAATATGGGTGGAAATAGATTTATAACTGCCAACATGACTGGTATTTAAGACTTTTAATTACCAAATATATTTCTCTGTATATAATTCCAGAATTATTATACATTGAGCTTTCAAAAGATTTATAACTGATAGCGGTATTTAAGCCTTTTTCTTTACATATATATATGATGTGAGGACCCTCGCAATATCTGCATCAACCGCACGTGGATCGGTCTTCAATAAGATAATATAATAATAATAATATAATAATCTTCATGTTTTTTTAATAATTCCAACTTTTGATTCACATATATATATATAATGAGTGGTAATTTGACGTGTGGAAAAGTTTCTATCCCTTTAAATCAAACTTAGATTTAGCAAACAGACTACAAAGTTATATTTCATATCATATTCTATGTTAGAAAAAATTATTTTTAGTTCTCTGTAGTCTACTCTGCATCTAGCTTTTTTTGACATCATTATGTTTTAATCAGGGCATCCACCCTTGGGTGGACCGTGTCAACACCCAACAGCTGTTCTCCTGCGTTATAAAAAATGTGTAAACAGTAAACATCAGCTTGATGTCGATTATAACATTAACAGAGAAAAGACAGAAACCTTCCTTTTTTTTTTCTTCGATCGAGACCATCATGCCATAAATGATACGATAAGCTTACCAACAGGAACGATGTACATATAGGTTATCAAAAGAACATTATGCGGTAAGTTGAGAAGTTTCATCATTTGCACTATATAACTTTTCATTACAAATTGTTACATCTATATATATAAAGGAGTCGTGTCTGTTTTGGTATGTACGTGTCGACTTATAATTCAGAAAAGAGACATCATTGAGCATTGAAATTGTGCATATACTTTAATATGTTTATAATAAGGAAAAGTACAAAATTTTGTTTTTGGTTTTTACTGGGTAAATGATATAATTCAATCTTTAAAAATCAATCGATTTGTGGAACTCTTCACTGTTCTTCATAAGTAAGTACAAAAAGTCTGTGCATGTTTAGATATCACACATACTTCATGGCCGAAATTTGAATTTAATACTTTTTTGAAAACTATTGTTTTGTGATTTAGTGCTAAAAAACATCTTAATATATATATATATATATATATATATATATATATATAGACAAAAATAACATCTTTTTGTTTTTATTTTTATACGCATTGTAATTGCCTTCAAATCATTAAAATATATGTGTGTGTGTGTGTGTGTGTGTGTGTGTGTGTGTGTGTGTAAGTATGGAAAATATGAAAAAACAAATATTCAGAGGATGTGTCTATTTATGAAAGAATAAATAGTTCTGGCTTTGTTTTTTTTCAAATTTATGCTGGATATATTTACCATCATCCAATATTCAGGAGTGATGTTATGAAGCTCCTAGAAAAATTTTTTTTAAGTATGTATATATATATATATATATATATATATATATATATATATATATATATTACAATATAATGTTTTTTATATAAAATTTGAGGAAATTTGGAATTTTTTAAAACTACATTTTGAAGAATTCTTTTTAAGATTATACATACATACATATACATATATATATATATATATATATATAAACTTCTTTTTCAGTCTCTCAGCAACACTTTTCTTTCATTCATTTATTTTTTTCTTTCTTTCTATTTATGTCTTTCATTCACCTCCTAATACACTCTCTCTCTCTCTCTCTCTCTCTCTCTCTCTCTCTCTCTCTCTCTCTCTCTCTCTCTCTCTCTCTCTCTCTCCTCCTTCTTCTTCTTCTTTTGCAATTGCCCCAGCCAATTGAGTCTAGCCAAACAATCCAAATTGCTGCGGCAGATGTGTCCTACATTTTCCATTGAATCTATCCCAGCTGCTCGCTATTCGGGCTGAAATACACTTACCTAGGTCAGGCCTGCCAATGCGGACGATGGTGGAATAGGAAGACGCCATTGAAGAGGTTTACCAGGATGCTGTGACTATGGATTGGGCAGAGGGAGTTAGGGCGCGATGATGAAAGAAGCTGTCAGTAGAAATAAAAGTGGACCGAGTAGATATTAATACTACCGATGACAATGATTTCAGTGACAGTGCTTCTTTCTTTCTTTCTTTCTTCTTCATTGCCAGGGCTGGTGATGTTACTAGTGGCAAGGGTGGTACCAATAGGGTCTGTAATCCTGCGACTAAACGATCTATTTGTTTTAACATAATTGTTATTTTACCCTTGTTTCATAATGCGAATTAAGAAAATAATCTTGACTTATTTGGTACATGTTATTTCAAATTCTGAATTCAAACCTGTTAAACTCAACTGGGGGTGGTCACTACTAGAATAGGCTCAGTCCTAACCATTACACCACGCACCTCCAACATGTCAATTTTTAGGAGTAGGGAAGCACTAGAACTCATTTTACAGACAAAAATAAACTTCAAAAGTCGCCATTTTTCGCGAACCTCACCAAATTTGGAGAGCTAAAAATTGACATAACTCCGCCATTTTTGGGAACCTCAAATTTGGGGAATGTCTAACTTTAACACAGTCCACATCTGTACAAAAATTGAATTGGTGGGTGACGATTTTACTTTTTTCTGAATGATTTGACATGGAATTGCCCCAATTCTACGACAGCGAAAAACCGCGCATATTGGAAACAAGAAGAAGGCCAAAATAGATAATCAGATATTACACTTAAATCCCAGTAGACGTAGCGTGTTTGTCTTAATGGTAAAAGGATGTCACCAAAGAGAGTGACACAAGAGATTTACCAGCTTAATCTTCGGTTGTTATCAATCAGCCGAAGAGTGAACGAATTTAACCGAAGTAATCTGATAACATGTTGTTGATTCTTCTGGTTGATTAACATTCATCAAAGATATGGAATATAATTGTTTCTCTTGATATGCAATAGAGAAGCCAAAAGTTGGTTGGTTGGTTGGTTGGTTGGTTGGTTGGTTGGTTGGATTTCTTGGCAGGTCAACCCTTGTTGGGTTATTTTATGTCGAAGATGTTTTGTTTGATTCATTCTTGATGGGTACTCAATTTTTTTTAACTCAATGTTTTTTAAACTCATTTTTTTCTATTTTACTCATAGATGTGACCCTAACAGGTACTACCACTCCGAGTCAGAGTGGACCTGGGAGTAATGGTGATGAAGGGGTACTCCACATTCCCCAGAGTTCTAGTTTGGTTTCTAGTTTGATTTGTTTTGTTTTACGGCATATCAACCTCGGTGGGTCATTTAATGTCAACAGAGTTTTGAAATAAATTCATTCTTAATGGATACTCAATTTTTTTTTATAAACACATTTTTTTATTTAACCCATAGATGGGACTCTAACAGGTATTACCACTCCTAGTCAGAGGGGACCTGGGAATAAGGTTGATGAAGAGGTACTCTACATTCCCAAGACCTCCAGAATTGAAACTTCCCCATCAGATAAAATTTAACATCATACCCAGGATGCTAAGATCCTCAGCCACCTCCTTCGAGCAAATATATGATACAAAGAGTTGGGACTTGCCATAAGAGCAATAGGGTTGGGACAATCATATAAGTGCTAGGGCTTGACATGACCTCCCAAATGATCAGAGGGGGTCTAAGTGGAGTGTTGCATGGCATGGACTGCTCAGCCACTAGGGTTCTATCCTTAAGCATCACAGGTCACCACCCGCAGCCAAAAGGTGGCCCCATTGGGGATGGGGTGGGGGTCTTATTCCTCTGCAGTCAATATATTCTAGAACCCCAGCTAACAGGGCTGGATTTATTTTGTACATCTTTTTTTCTAATTGGCAATTAAAATGAATGCAAATACAAGTGATACAGTCTCACCCTGTCCGCTGGGGCTGTAGAGAGGTAAGACCACCCCCCTAATGGGGCCACTTGTGGGCTATGGGTGGCAACCCATGATGCTTAACTGAGTAGTCCATGACATGCAACACTCTATTTTGGCCCTTACTTGGGCTAGACGAGCGACCGGAGAGGCTCCCTCCAATCAATCAGCAGGTCACATCAATCCCTAGCACCTATATGATTGTTCCAACCCTTTTGCTCTTATGGCAAACCCCCAATTCTTTTATCATATATGTGCTTGAAGGTAGTGGCTGATGGTCTTAGTGTCCTGGATATGATGCTAATCTGCATCTAATGGTGAGGTTCCAATTCTGGAGCTCTGGGTAGTATGGAGTGCCCCTTCATTGCCATTACTCCCAGGTCCACTTGGACTCAGAGTGGTAGTACCTGTTAGGTTCCCATCTATAAGTTAAATAGATTAAAAAATGAGTTTTTAAAAATGTGTTTAAAAAATGTTTTTAAAAAAATTGAATACCCAACAAGAATGAATAAAACAAAAATGTCCACAGTATAAAATAACCCAACAAAGGTTGATATGCCATAAAATCCAACCAACCAATACTGTCAAATTATGGTCAAGTCATGCTAAAAGCACAAGTTCCCACTTGATCACCGAAGTTAAGCAGCGATGAGCCTGTTCAATCCTTAATTGGGTGACCACTTAAGCAATAACAAGTACTCTAAACAACCTGGGTTCTTTGTTTATCAAAATGATTTGATTTGGCATTAAATGACCCGAAAAGGGTTGGTATGCCATAAAACAAAACAACCAAGCAATATGAGGCCTATATGGCTACAGAGAGTACAGTAAACAACCAGAATCAAAATGATTTGATTTGGCATTAAATGACCCGAAAAGGGTTGGTATGCCATAAAACAAAACAACCAAGCAATATGAGGCCTATATGGCTACAGAGAGTACAGTAAACAACCAGAATCAAAATGATTTGATTTGGCATTAAATGACCCGAAAAGGGTTGGTATGCCATAAAACAAAACAACCAAGCAATATGAGGCCTATATGGCTACAGAGAGTACAGTAAACAACCAGAATCAAAATGATTTGATTTGGCATTAAATGACCCGAAAAGGGTTGGTATGCCATAAAACAAAACAACCAAGCAATATGAGGCCTATATGGCAACAGTGAGTACAGAAAGAAACCTGATTCAAAATGATTTGATTCAGCATTAAATGACCCAAAAGTGGTTGATATGCCATAAAATAAAACAACCTTAACCTTTTGTGTCTCAGGATATAAAGTGGAGGATCATTTTGGTATTATAACCAAGTTGTAAACTGATCCTCCATTTGTTAGATTCCATTCATTTTCATGATTAAGTATATTTTAAGACTGATTACAATCAAGTCATGCACCGATTCCCACTGGATCACCGAAGTTAAGCAGCAATGAGCCTGTTCAATACTTAATTGCGTGACCACTTAAGCAACAACTGGTACTGCAAACAATCTAAATCCTTTGTTTTATCAAAATGACTTGATTCAGCATTAAATGATAGGAAATGCTTGATATGTTGATATACTCTATAACAAAACAACCAACCAAGTTTGAAAAATGTGGATAAACACATGATTCAGCAAAAGAAAGTCTTACTTTTTTTCTTTTTTATATGTATCTTAATGTTCGCTCCAAAAAAGAAAGAGATGATTTCTTGTTTTGGGGGGAAAATGTTATCAGTTTTAAGGGATTGGTTTTTTAGTGGCATATAGTTGGTATATATATATATATATATATATATATATAAGTTAAGAGAAAGAAAATGAATCCGACAGTATGAGTATAGATAAAAGGATATGAAAACAACACAATATCCTGTTAAGAGACATCTCCGCTATTGATAAGTCCGGAGTATAAACAAGCTCTGAATATGTTTTTCATAAATCGAAATATTGTTCAATATTAGCTATGAATATGATATAAAATCTTTTCACTTATTGTACTGTTTTCATATCCTTTTATCTATACTCATATATATATATATATATATATATATATATATATATATATATATATATATATTTATACGCTAATGATAAAATGAACACTAAAGTTGAAATCACAGATTTTCTAGGACCAGACAGAAACACAGCTACATCTGATGAATAAAAAGGGCAAATATATTGAACGAATACTTTTCTAGTGTATTTACTATTGAAAATCTTTAAAATATACCATACTTTGCTGAAATATCATATAACGAGGAACTGAGTAATGTAATAATAAGTAAAGAAGAAGTTTATAAAAAAAATAATGGAATTAAATCCAAACTAATCTCCTGGACCAGACTAACATCACCCTTTAATTTTTAAAGAATTGATACAAGATATATCTTTACCATTGAGTATAGTCTTTAATAAATGCATTATTGAAGAATATGTACCTCAATCTTGGAGGGAAGCTAATGTAACAGTTTTATTTAAAAAGGGAAACAAAAGTAATCCATGCAATTTATAGACCAGTTAGTTTAACAAGTATCATTTGTAAATTGTTAGAATCTATAATAAAAGACAAAATATTCAAGCACATGGAATTAAACAAACTTTTTTTCTGCAAATCAGCATAGATTCATTAAAGGAAGATCTTGTAGTACAAATCTTTTGGCAGTAATGGATAAGTGGATGGAATCCCTTGATCTTGGATTACCCGTTAACAACATCTATTTAGACTTTGCCAAAGCATTTGACTCTATACCTCACAAAAGATTATTATTAAAATTACAAAAATATGGAATAAATGGCCATGTTCTAAATTGGATTAAAGAATTCCTAAATAATAGAAGACAGTGTGTCAAAATTAAAATCTCTAAATCAAAATGGGCTCAAGTGACAAATGGAATTCCACAGGGAAGTGTTCTTGGACCTTGTCTTTTTGTTATTTTTATAAACAATCTCCTGGAAATTATCAAATGTTACACACAAATATTTGCAGATGATACAAAAATATATCCTACTGTTAATGATCAAAATGATACTGATAAAATTCAAACTGATATTAACAATCTTGTAGATTGATCTGATAAATGGCAAATGAGATTTTATACATCTAAATGTAAGGTACTTCACGTAGGAAGAAATAATTCAAAACAT
>CM042161.1:75537744-75572744 GCA_023376005.1 Doryteuthis pealeii | reverse complement strand
CCCTCACTGTCCAACAATAGGCCACTCTGATGACTTTACTTTAGTTGTTTTACAGCTGTCAAAGTAGCAACAACCGAAACAATTATATAAAATAACAATTATGTGATTACATTCTGTACACAACAGAGTAACCTATATTATATGGAGTGTTTCCTCCTACCTCCTCCTCCCCCCAGAAGAATGTAATTATATTCTTTCTAGGAGAGGCTTGTGTCCATTATACTCTCTCACACTTTAAGTACTTTAGGGCCGTTGAAGAAAAAAACAAAAAAACTAAAGGCTATCTAAGCGTGAACAGAACCTCGAGAAGAATTTCATAAGGCGGTACCAAAGATATTTTCACTCTCGCAGCACAAACAGCTTTGTTCTTTAGCCTTTTCGTTCTTTATTTGTAACACTGTGGGGGGGGGGGTATCGACTACCAACTCTATAAATGACAATTTCTGTCTGTCTGTGTATAACCAGTTGGTGTCTACACCAGTTAGCCCTGTCGGCTGGGGCATTTAAATTACACTGACTGCACCTCTGTAGAGGAGTAAGACACCCACTCCAATGGGGCCACCTGGTTGCAGTGGGTGGTACCAAAGATATTTTCACTCTCACTGCACAAACACACACACACACACACACACACATATATATATATATATATATATATATATATAATATACCAAACTTGTTGGTAAATCCTCACGGTGAGAAAAAACCCAGCAAATAGTTTGATTGTAAAAATATACTACCAAACATCACCCGGGGAGAAAAAAATTTTTGGAAAAAAGAAAAGAACAAGATAATCGTACCAACCAAAAATAAACTATTGGTACAATATTTTGGCCAAAAGAAAAAACAATTTATATGTGTATATATATATATAAGATATATATATTCATATAAAACCACTAGGAAACTAAAGCTAATAAGTAAAAAGTGCTCAATACCTAAGTAGAACAAATAATAAAGATAAACCTAATGAGTCAGATAAACCTACTAAAAGTTTCGCTAAGAGCTCTTCAGGGATAAGATCTGAGTTGGATCTTAGCCCTGAAGAGCATTAAACGAAACTTTTAGTAGGTTTATCTGACTCATTAGGTTTATTTTTATATATATATATATATATATATATATATATATATATATATATATAGCACACATATACCCTTGGGAAAGGTATGAATCAAACTGTTCTCCCTCCAACGATGAGTAAATAGTAGGGTAGACTGGGCTCTTTAAACATTCTTGGAGAAGGAAAATTCTGATTCCAAATCTAATAAATTCCGATTAAAAATTGACCTTGTGTCACAACTTGTATGCTAATTTCTGTTTGTCTGTGTATAACCTGTTTGTGTCTACACCAGTTAGCTCTGTCGGCTGGCGATTTAGAATACACTGATTACACATCTGTAGAGAAGTAAGACCCCCTCCCCCAATGGGGCCACCTGGTAGCCATGGGGGGTACCAAAGATATTTTCACTCTCACTACACAAACAGCTTTGTGTTTTAGCCATTCGTTTTTTATCTGTAACAGTGCTCGGTGCTATTTACACAATTGTATCCCAGCCTCTTGCCTTAAAAAATGCTAGGCGGTGATAGCTGAAAAAACAACCCCACCTACGAATGTAGTCCCTAGCTGAAGCAGTGCCTGCTGAAAAAAACAACCAGCACTTAAGGCATTTTATTCCGAAAAGCCCTGTTGACTGGGACTTTAGAATACACTGACTGCACCTCTGTAGAAAGGTAAGACCACCCCAATGGAGCCACCTGTAAGCCGTGGATGGTGATCCGTGATACTTAAGGATGGATATTTTGTCTTATTCATTCTTGATGGGTATTGAAAATTCTTTTTCTGAAACTCAATTTTTGAAAACATTTTTTTAAACTCATTCTTTTTTGTTTAACCTATAGATAGGACTCTAACAGGTACTACCACTCTGAGTCAGAGTGGACCTAAGAGTAATGGTGATGAAGGGGTACTCAACACTTTCTCAGAGCTCCAGAATTGGAACTTCACCATCAGATAGAGTTTAATACCATACCCGACACACTAAAACCCTTAACCACTGCTAGAGCTTGATATGACCAGCCAATTGAGTGGAGGGGGCCTCTCTGACCGCCTGTCTAGCCTAAGGAAGGGCCAAAATAGAGTGTTGCACGTCATGGACTGCATAACTGGTTTGGCATTTCAGAAAAATGACTATTATGTATAAAATCTAAATTCCATAACCGCCCACAAATGTCCTGTTTGCTTTTTGGGCCAAGGAGTACCTGCGAATTTGCTCAAGCGTAAACCCCATCCTAACAAAAAGCCTTACCCACATGAGCTTTGAATTATTAGCAATAAACGTGTAAGTAACACTAAAACGCGCCTTCAAAAGGCAGGAATAATAAAGTGTCATCAGGTGCATCATCTTTTTTTTTCTTTTTGACAAAGATAAAGGCAAATTTTCTTTTAAATAATATCAGTTGAGCCCCATTAATTAAACCAGCCAAATTAAATTGTCAACAAACTTAGTCAAGTCGAGAGATAAAATTTCAGTAAAACACGTTTCATCTTTTGAGTTTATCAAAACTGAACTTTTATATAATAATGGAGTTGATGTTGCGATTCATTATTATTTAACGTCCGTCCAATGGAAACACGAATGGGGGGGGTGCGAGTGCGTATGTACCAGGGTGAGTCAAAAGTTTTTGCTATATTTTGGTAACGTGAGGCACAATTCGGCAGCTCCTGATACTTTTTATAAATGTGACAAACCACACTGGATTTTGAAATGCGGAGCTAGCCTATGAGTGCTACTCATTGGATTGACTTTTTGAAGATGATAAACTAGCCTGATACTCTCCAAGTACTACTCACTTGATTCACTTCTATAGCTTGGAGCACAGCCTCAGAATCCACGGTTTTAGCCCTACTTAACCTTACCTGATCTTCAAGGTTCTTCTAATGCTTTTGTGAAGATAAGCTAGCCTGATACTCTCCAAGTGCTACTCACTGGATTCACTTCTATATCAAAATCCACAATTTTAGGCCTATCTGACCTTACCTGATCATCAAGCTTCATCTAATGCTTTTTTTTTAAAGTGACAAATTACACAGGACTTCGAGATGCCAAATTAGCCTGATACTCTCCAAGTGCTACTCTCCTGGATTCATTTCTATGTCTTGGAACACAGCCTTGGAATTCATGGATTTAGCCTTACCTGACCTTACCTGATCATCGAGATTCTTCTGATGCTTTTTGTGAAGATGATAAGCTCGCCTGATACTCGGCAAGGGCAACTTACTTGATTCGTTTCCATAGTTTAGAGCACAGCTTAAAAATCCACAGTTTTAGCCCTATCTGACCTCACCTGATTGTCAAGGTTCTACTGATGATTTTTGTGAAGATGATAAGCTAGCCTGATACTCGCCAAGTGCAACTTACTTGATTCACTTCCATAGTTTAGAGCACAGCTTAAAAATCCACAGTTTTAGCCCTATCTCACCTCACCTGATTGTCAAGGTTCTACTGATGATTTTTGTGAAGATGATAAGCTAGCCTGATACTCGCCAAGTGCTACTCAATGGATTCACTTCTATAGCTTAGAGCACGGCCTCAAAATCCACGATTTTATACCTAACTGACCATACCTGATTGTTGAGGTTCATCTAATGCTTTCTGTAAAAGTGACAAATCACAGTGGACTTTGAGAGGCTGAGCTAGCCTGATACTCTCCAAGTGCTACTCAGTGGATTCACTTCTATGGCTATGAGCACAGTCACAAAATCCACAATTTTAGACCTACTTGACCTTGCTTGATCGTTGAGGTTCTTGCAACCTGAGTAAAATTTCTTGAACCATCTGATGACACAAAGTGTTGCAGTTAAAGTTTGTACAATATTCACAATATTATAAGATTCAAAGACAACAGGTGGACCTGTAAAAAGAAATGACCACTAAGAAGACCTCCGTGACAATAGGAAGATGAAATTGTCAAGCAATTTGGTCAATAAGGGATTAATGGTAATATATTTTGTATTCTTTAATTATTTTAGGATGTTTCATATTTTAATCTTTTTTTTTTCCTATTTTTTTTATAAACTTGAGTTTTACAAACTTATGTATTGGCGATATACTTTTTAAAGATTTTTGTTAGCCAAGTCAAATGTATATAAAAAGGGTATAACTGTCACTTAGAACTGTCTTAACCTAACTCCTTTATCCACTAGGCCATCTGTCCAATTCTGAGACTGAAATGCCTATAAAATGTTTTTCACATCAATGTGGGTGATTGTTTGAAATGTTCTACCAAATATTGAAGAATTATGTTTTTCCCATCAACTGCATGTTGTGTTGTATTCCATTAGAAAGGTAAATTAATTATCATGTTCAGCTAATTGAAATTTGCACAACATAATTATATGTTGTTAATCACTGTATTGAAATATGTTGTATTGTTCATAACAAAGTAATTATCTGTCTGACTAATATTTTTTTAAATACACATCACCCATGAATAAGGGTACAAATGCAGAATAGCATGCAAGATCATTAGAATTGCATTTTACATATAAATAGCATTAGATTATGGAAACTGCCAAAGTAGCTAAACCCTAACCCTAACCCTAACCCTAACCCTAACATTAACTCAAACTAACCCTAACCTTACCCTAACCCTAACCCTAACAAACTCTAAACTAACCCTAACCCTAACCCTACCCTAACCCTAACATTAACTCTAAAACTAACCCTAACCCTTACCCTAACCCTAACCCTAACATTAACTCTAAACTAACCCTAACCCTAAACCCTAACCCTAACCCTAACCCTAACCCTAACCCTAACCCTAACATTAACTCTAAAACTAACCCTAACCCTAACCCTAACCCTAACATTAACTCTAAAACTAACCCTAACCCTAACCTAACCCTAACCCTAACATTAACTCTAAAACTAACCCTAACCCTAACCTAACCTAACCCTAACCCTAACCCTAACCCTTAACCTAAACTAACCCTAACCCTTACCTAACCCTAACCCTAACATTAACTCTAAAACTAACCCTAACCCTTACCCTAACCCTAACAACATTAACTCTAAAACTAACCCTAACCCTTACCCTAACCCTAACCCTAACATTAACTCTAAAAACTAACCCTAACCCTTACCCTAACCCTAACCCTAACATTAACTCTAAAACTAACCCTAACCCTTACCCTAACCTAACCCTAACATTACTCTAAAACTAACCCTAACCCTTACCCTAACATTAACTCTAAAACTAACCCTAACCCTTACCCTAACCCTAACCCTAACATTAACTCTAAACTAACCCTAACCCTTACCCTAACCCTAACCCTAACATTAACTCTAAAACTAACCCTAACCCTTACCCTAACCCTAACCCTAACATTAACTCTAAACTAACCCTAACCCTTACCCTAACCCTAACCTAACATTAACTCTAAAACTAACCCCTAACCCTTACCCTAACCCTAACCCTAACATTAACTCTAAACTAACCTAACCCTTACCCTAACCCTATAACCTAAATAACTAGCCTAACCCTTACCCTAACCCTAACCCTAACATTAACTCTAAAACTAACCCTAACCCTAACCCTAACCTCTAAAACTAACCCTAACCCTACCCTAACCTAACCCTAACCTCTAAAACTAACCCTAACCCTACCCTAACCCTAACCCTGTGTCTCAAAGGTTTCAGGTATTTCCGTGAAATGTATTTGAACTGTAATGCTTTTTATTGTTTAACCAGAATTTATGACAAACAAGAAATTATCTATAAATTAATATGCATGTTCCTAAATCTTCCATCCGTTATCATCCTGCAACACCCTCTTGTTAAAAATAAGACCATCCAATTTTGATCTTATGTCGTCCCAGGGCATGCAATATCATTATCAATAAAATAGAATATGCAATTATATTGATCTTATAGTTTCTGTAGAATTAAATACTTACAAATGATACGTGTATTAAATAATAATGAAATTTATTGTATACAGTGCTCAGGTGCACCACAACTCATCAAAGTCTCATGTCAAGTACACAGAATAATGTATTAGTGTCCAGAACATGAACAGTGTACATTAATAATATACATGTATGTGAACGCGTACGTGCATATGTGTGTGGAGAGGGGGTATCAGGTATAGTGTTGGCAGATTACAGGAAACATGGAGGCTTTAAAAGATGCAGTGTTTTGGCAGCCTACAATGGATGCAGGCAGTTTATTCCATGCCTCGGCAACTCTGAGCGTGAAAAAATGTTTCCGAAAGTCACATGACTACGTGTATTAGAAACATGAAGACCAAATAGGTGCTCAAGGTTGCTGTTGTTAAGATGATCAATGACCTTATGAGCGTTTACCAGGTCAGTTGCCAGATGCCAGAGTTTCAATGAATCCATTCCAAGGGCAACAATACGTTCAGAATATGTCAGATCTCTGATGGAAGAACATCCTAGAACCTGTACAGAAATGTGCAACCAGACAATTTGTAGTGAGAGAGGAGACCTACCTCGTGCAACATGGTGTGACAGAGAGAGTGGTGGATGTGAAGACTTGCCGTATTCTCGAAGGAAGCGGGCTAGGCTTTGCCTGGCGTGTAGGACTGACCTCGAGTCGAACCCACTTTCTTCAGAATGTGAGAGCTGTGGACGATCAGTGAAATAAGAAATAGCATAGTGGCCCGGATGTAGGTGGTTGTGCCGTGCTGACGAGTGTCGCACGTGCTGCACGGACAATTATGAGTGAGGAGCCTGGATGTGGTAAAATTGAGGTGTATTTAAAGGACTTATTCTCATAGACCAGTGAGAACGACTGCAGTAGTATTTTGTTGTCGAGACGAGCGGGACAGAGAAATAATTTTGGATATTGGATTTTGGAGCGTGATACAGTTGAGAGTGTTTAGACTATCGATTGGAACCTTGCGTCAGACTTGACTATGACCCCCCCACACACTGATTAGACAATTACCCTCCATCAGAGATCTGCCATATTCTGAATGTCTTGCTGCCCTGGGAATGAATTCATTGAAACTCCGGCGTCTGGCAACTGACCTGGTAAACACTCATAAGGTCATTAAGTATTACCGTATTTGACGGCATATATGACGCACTTTTTTTCAAAAATTTTGGCTCGAAAAATTGCCCTGCGTCTTATACATTGTAGGTGAAGTTTGAGACCTCTCGTAATGCCTAGGCTAATTTTCTCTATGGTGCTACTATTATTATTATTTCCTGCTATTGAGATGTCTTGTGTATGCTTATTGCTTGCCTGTACTGCCAAATTGCTTTTATACAGCTATGTTTCTGCTTGTGTAATGCACAGCTAGACTGTTTTCAACAATATATGCTTAAATATGCTAAAAATGGGGGGTGCGTCTTATATGGCATCAAATACGGTATATAGATTGTTATACAGCTCTTACACCCATAATCGAGCACTTTATTTTCAATACTTTAATACTAGAAAAGACTACAAATATATATATATATATATATATATATATATATATATATGGTTGAGAATAGAGGAAAGTGTGGATATAAAACACAGACAGCATAAATTCAATTGATATTTCGCCTTCAATAAAGTTCTGAAGAAGCTTCATCCAATATTGATATTACGAAATATCAATTGAGTTTTTGCTGTCTGTGTTGTTATATCCACACTTTCTTCTATTCTCAACCACATTTTGTCGGATTTATTCAAATCATTCACCCCACATATATATATATATATATATATATATATATATATAATATATATATAGTGTATGTGTGTGTGTGAGTGTATTGAGACACCAGATTTTCTTGTAGGCATATTTTATTTTCCAGACCTTGAACCAGAATGGATTAATATAAAGTCCTTTACACATGGGGAGCCATGGGGACCCACGTACAAAGCGAAATTCATGCATGACCTGTGCAAAAAAATGCATGGTCTCATTAGCATTCCGCTTGAGGGGCGCTAAGCAATAAATCTGTCCCTCGCACATTCTTAGGCAAGAAAGCAGCTGCTTGCCTGTGGGGGAAGGCTCAGGAGGACCAAAGAAATTTATTTTTAGCTCGCCTAACTTGTCCAAATCTGAATAATGATAATAATGAGACTTAATTTTTTTTCTCCCATTTACTGGATTTCACTTTTCCCCACACAGTCTCTATACCTAGAAAAAGGGTGAAGGTTCACCCGAAATATCGGAATTAATCGAACTAGGTACAGAACAACAGCTGGATATTAAAATTCTGTTTTTTTTGTTATGTTTTTTTTTTTTCGTTCTGTTTTTTCCATGCTTCATAATACAAAAAAAAAAACCAACATTCACAAGAACAAAGTTTATACATAACAAATTTATATATATATATATATAAGTGCTTAATTGGAGTCGTACCTAATTTTGAAAATTAATTAATTAATAATGAATTAGGCGGGAATACCTATTTAAATGTATGGCTAAACAAATCGAGAAAAATCAATCTCTGTATGTACATTTCGGCCTATTAGGCCTCATATTCTAAACAAACCTTGTTTACAACTTATCATATATATATATATATATATATATATATATTATATAACTGTAGTGTGAGATGGTCACTATTTCAGCTTTTGCTGGAATGGCGTACAAAGGCAGTATTAATTGTAGAGTGCTCAATATAAAATAGAGCTGTTATATAATATAATAAGATAAATATATAGGTTTTACATATCTATTTATTGGGTGACAAAGGAACATTCACAACCATATTGGTTTCATGCGATGCATTCATCAGGTGAAGATGTTTCAAATGAAATGTTTCATTTGAAACATCTTCACCTGATGAATGCATCGCATGAAACCAATATGGTTGTGAATGTTCCTTTGTCACCCAATAAATAGATATGTAAAACCTATATATTTATCTTATTATATATATATATATATATATATATATATATATATATACCAATCCCTCCACACAAGCAGAATGTGACACAAGGTCAATTTTTAAGCAGAGTTTAGCAGGTTTGGATTCAGAATTTTCCTTCTCCTAGACTGGTTGCCTAAGCAAGGTTAAAGAGCCCAGTTTGTTCCAATATATTTATCCAGAACTGGAGATAGAATATTTGGATTCATACCTTTCCTTAGCATTATGTGAAATGCAAACAGCCTCGTACAGGATTTGAACTTGTCTCACTGTGTCCATTTCCTACAACAATAACCATTGCACAAGGCGCCTCCAAAAATGTTGTGTATAACAATAAAGATGAGGACAACAGTCATCATGGAGTTGGTATAGTTTTATTTGGTTTAGTTAGTTGGATTTTATGGCATGTCAACCCTTGTTGGGTTATTTTATGCCGAAGACTTTTTTTTTCTATTCATGCTTGATTGGGTATTCAGTTTTTTTCTTAAATTTTTTGACACATTTTTAAAAAATCATTTCTTTCTATTTAACCCATAGAAAGGACCCTAAAAAAGTACTACCACCCCAAGTCAGAGTGGACCTGGGAGTAATGAAGATGAAGGGGTACTCCACACCCGCTAGAGCTCCAAAATTGGAACAGTTTAATGACACACCTAGGATATAGACCCTCAGCCACTACTTTCTAGCACATCTTTGATAAAAAGGATTGAGGATTAGCCATAAGGGCAATAGGGTTGCAATAGGGTTGGGACAATCATATAGGTGCTAGGGTTTGACGTGACCAGCTGATTGATTGGATCAGGCCCCTCCAACCACCTGTCTAGCCCAATTAAGGGCCAAAGCGGAGGGTTGCAGGTCATAGACCAGTTACCCACTAGGATCCCATTCTCATGTATCACCGTTCGCTACATACGGCCAAAAAATGGCTACGTTTGGGGGAGAGGTCTTATGCGGTCGGCATATTCTACAGTTCAAGCCAACAGTGTATTCAAGGAGTTGATTGATATAAGTAAAAAGTAAAGTCGACGGGGCGGCCTAAAGTCGGTATCAGCCAAACAGGGAGGGAGTCTATCCTCTTTTCACTAGTGCTAGACCAAGGAGATTGTTTTTTTGCATCTGAGGTGGAGTGCCACACCTACCATCAGCTCCTTACTTTACCGCATAGATCTCTGTGCTACTCATTCGCTGAGTTGGTGAGGGTCGGTATCGAACCAGGAACCTTGTGATTCCTAAACAAGTGCTCTACCAACTGAGCTAAACCTCTTCTTCATTTTTCTGATTATTTTATTTTCCTTTTCTATTGAGGAAATTGAAACATAAAATTAATTTTAGGCAACAAACTTCATTTCCAAGTTACAACGTTACAACTTTTTCTTATTTTAATGAAAAGAAAAATCGGTTATTTCCTATAAATCTAACATGAACGAAGGGGAACCACTCTTGACTGATAAATTATTTATTTATTTATTGATCTACTAGGAAAAAAGAAGACGGGGTTAGGGTTTAAGGTTAGTTTAATGGGAAAATAATGGCTAGATTAAATAATAATAATAATGAAATTTATTGTGTACAGTACTCAGGTGCCCCACAACTCATCAAAGTCTCATTTCAAGTACACAGAATAATGTATTAGTGTCAGGAACATGAAAAGTTTACAGTAGTAATATGCATGTATGTGTGCGCGTGTGTGCATATATATGCAGAGAGTGGTATCAGGTATAGTGTTTGCGGACTACAGGAAGCATGGAGGCTTTGAAAGATTCAGCAGATAACATTCATTCAGAGTGGTTCCCTTTTTTTTAGATTGGAGTTATAGGAAATAACTGAAAAATCTCTTCATAACAAAACAAGAACTATGCAAGGGAGATAACTCTCTTTCTGTGATTTTCTTTTTCATAAAAGCACAAGTCGGTGGAGTGATCTATTGTCGGTATCAGACGGACATTGAGGGAGTCTATCCTCTTTTTACTTGCACTAGACCAGTGAGATTGTTTTTGCATCTGAGTTGGAGCACCACACCTATCATCAGTTCCCCACTTTATTGCACAGATCAAAGTTGTGCTATTCATATAGGACTGGTTTAGCTCAGTCAGTAGAACATCCACCTACGAACCACAAGATACCGAGTTCAATACTGGCCTTTGCCAACTCAATTAAATCATAATATTTTCAGAATTAAGCTAATGAAGTTATATGAATATTTTTTTTTTATTCGAGCATTCACCTAGAGAAAGTGTCACCAAACTTTTTAGACCATCAACCCTTCACCCCACACACACACACACCTGGAATCCATGATCCCTCATTTACCTCCAGCCACCCCAAGCATGAACAATAAATGAATAAGAAAACAGGTTATTTCCTAGAAATCCAACATAAACAAAGGGGAACCACTCTTGGCTGATAAATTATTTATTTATTTTCCCATTAAACTAACCCTAAACCTAACCCTAAACCCTAACCCTAACCCTGTCTCCTTTTTTCCTAGTAGATCAATAAATAGATAAATATTTTATCAGTCAAGAGTGGTTCCCCTTTGTTTATGTTGGACTTATAGGAAATAACCAGAAAACATGTAGTTTTCCTATGCATTTGTCAGACAAACTGTATACGAAAGAATGTTGTTTTGTAACCCTCACCATCAGATGCAATATATATATATAAATATACCCTCGGTAGAGTGTTTGGCTAGGAATCTCAAGGTTCTTGGTTTGATACTGATCCCCGCCAACTCAGCATATGAGTAGCACAGGGATCTGTGCGGTAAAGTAAGGAGCTGATGGTAGATGTGCCACTCCACCTCAGATGCCCAAATAATGTCCTTGGTCTAGCGCTAGTGAAAAGGGGATAGACTCCCTCGCTGTCTGGCTGATACCGACATTAGGCCGCCCGACGACTTTACTTACTTACTTACTTATCCCTATGAAGTGGATACATTCAGCATATTCAAAGTCAGGAAAGTAATTTCTCTCAAGTAGGACTGTACTGGATTCTGCCCTGACAATCTACAATGATTCTTTTTTATTGTTGGTCAACCAACTAAACTGGGTTATTTAAATAGAATTTGGGGCACATCATTTGTTTTGCAGTTGGTCATGCAGAAATAAAATCCAACAATGTGAAAATTCATCCGAACTGGTTTAAATGTTTCAGATGATAAAGATAAGAATTTTTGTCATTCTTTATAAGACATTTCTTCTACACATGATCGAAAATCAATCTGCTGGTTTCAGTTTTGATATTAAACCTTTCGTATACTGTTTCAGTATTTCTGCTATAAAAGCAGTATCGTCAAAGCCAGTGGTGAAAAAAAGAGGGAGTGTTTGGTTAGTTGGATTTTATGGCATGTCAACCTTTGTTGGGTTATTTTATGCTGAAGACTTTTTTTTCTATTCATGCTTGATTGGGTATTCAATTTTTTTCTTAACCCATAGAAAGGACCCTAAAAAGTAATACCGCCCGGGTCAGAGTGGACCTGGGAGTAATGGAGATGAAGGGGTACTCCACACTCCCTAGAGCTCCAAAATTGGAACTTCATCATTAGATGCAGTTTAATGACACACCTAGGGTATATTAAACCTTTAGTATACTATTTCAGTATTTCTGCTATAAAAGCAGTATCATCAAAGCCAGTGGTGAAAAAAAAACAGAGAGTGTGCAAATTGCCCAAAACCCAAAAGCCTTAGCATTGAAGATTAAAATAGTGGGTGGGTAGGTGAAGATTTGAAAAATATGAATCAGTATTCATTGGCTGCAGTAGCCATATTTTTCTTTTCTCTTTATAGACGTATTTTTCTTTTCCTTTTTGACAATAACATAGAAATATATTGCCTAACTTTTTATTTTTTGCTATACATTGAAATATATTGCCTAACTTTTCCTTTTTTCCTATACTTTGAAATAAATCATCTTAACAACAGCAACCTTGAGCACCTTTTTGATCTCCATCTTTCCAACACATGTGGGCATGCCTACAAAGTCAGAAAACAGCACTGCTCACGTGACTTTCGGAAACATTTTTTCACGCTCAGAATTGCGGAGACATGGAATAAACTGCCTGCGTCTGTTGTAGGCTGCCGAAGCACTGAGTCTTTCAAAGCCTCCATGCTTCCTGTGGTCCACCGACACTATACCTGATGCCACTCTCCACATACATATGCACACGCGCACACATACATGCATATTACTACTGTAAACTGTTCGTGTTCCTGACACAACATTATTCTGTGTACTTGACATGAGACTTTTATGAGTTGTGGTGCACCTGAGCACTGTACACAATAAATTTCATTATTTTTTTATTTTTTTATAAATATTGCCTAACTTTTCCTTTTTACTATAGAATTGAAATATATTGCCTAACCTTTCCTTTTTTGCTATATACATTGAAATATATTGCTTAACATTTTATTTTTTGCTATAAATTGAAATATATTGCCTAACTTTTTATTTTTTGCTATACATTGAAATATATTGCCTAACTTTTTATTTTTTGCTATACATTGAAATATATTGCCTAACTTTTTATTTCTTGCTATACATTGAAATATATTGCCTAACTTTTTATTTTTTGCTATACATTGAAATATATTGCCTAACTTTTTATTTTTTGCTATACATTGAAATATATTGCCTAACTTTTTATTTTTTGCTATACATTGAAATATATTGCCTAACTTTTTATTTTTTGCTATACATGAAATATATTGCCTAACCTTCGCTATGATACTCCTGAACTATGAACGTGTAGAATTTGAATGTGGGTGGTTAGATTTGTGGGTGGTTAGATTTAGATTTGAAAAATCTGAATCAGTATTTATTGCCACAGTAACCATATTGTTCTTTTCTCTTAATAGAATTATTTTTCTCTTCCCTTACAGTAGCCATATTTCAAATTTTCTCTTAGTAGGCATATTTTTATTTTCTCTAGCGGTTAGCTATACCTGTCCTTTTCTCGGACAGAAGCCATATTCATTCTTTTCTCTGGTAGGGCATCTCATTGTCGTTTAAGGATTGGTTGGTTGGTTGGTTGGCTGGTTGGTTGGTTGGTTGGTTGGTTGGTTGGATTTTATGGCATATCAACCCTTGTTGGGTAATTTTATGCTGAATACATTTTGTTTTATTCATTCTTATTGAGATTTTTTTTTAACTCATTTTTTTTTAAATACATTTTTAACTCATTTTTTCTATTCAATCCATAGATGTGAGCCTTAGAAATGTGTTTGAAAAAAGAATTTTCAATACCCATCAAGAATGAATAAAAAAAATGCCCTAACAAGGGTTGATATGCAGTAAAAATCCATCCAACCAACCAACCAACCCATCTTTGCTCTAATCCTAATTTGCCATATCCCAAAACTGTTTCTCATATTTGTATAATTAATCCTACCTAAGATATTATAGGTCACAGGAATAATCAAAGTAGAAGTTTTAGCTGCTTCAATTCTATTACATTGCATTCTGGGATAGAACCATGATTCTTGTTTCATTTCCCCCTCTAATCTCAAAAGTTTACATACCAGAAATGTATGCCTAAAAAGAGATATCTCTTAAGGAAAAATTGTGATACCAATTATTTAAGCATAACGTTTATTATATTGATGTAGATATGATATAAATAATTAATTTATATCTATACATATATAAAGGACAGTTGTGTGTATATGTATGTCCGGAGGAAATTTCAAAAATAAAACAATTAACGACAAAGTAAATATATATACACAGTAAATATCACCAGGGCTTGGTTTTTGAGCAAAAATAATAAAGATTTGATGTATATTTGTGAAAAGGGTTAAAAAATAAAATTTAAATGATAACAGAATGGAATTTTTTTTCATTTAATATTTTAGATAGTAGACATTAACATTTCTTTTCAGAGTAGCTGGATCAATGCAAGGTCTATTTTTTTACATGGGGATTTAAATGGGCCATCCTACGAGGATTCAACTCACGATTAAGTAATACTGGATCCACGGGACTAACAAAAAATCCCCCCTCTACCCTGACGATGCCGAGTGACCGCTTCTAGTATCTAAATAAATATCAAGGATAAAAAATTCCGTCTAAATTTCTCTTTGCCGTCTTTTGTCTTGTCATCATCTTTCAACATTTTCCTAACTACCAAAAGTTTTATCATCCACAAGTGTCATGGCTGAGGCAATGTACATATTTCCACTTTATTTTTTTTTTTTTTTCATGCTCAAATTTTGAGTGTATTTATCCTATGTTATGACGATTTTGGGTAATGTGACGTAATGCTTGTTAGACAAAAACCGGAAGTGAGTCTCCATTATTAATAGATAAGAACACTTAAAAGCGAAATGATAACAAGGATGTTTATTGCCTGAGAAAACTTAATAGAATATGATATAAAGAAGCTTATACCTAAGTGAATAGAAGAAATGTCCTAATTGGAAAATAGTCTTTTATAAGTAAAGTCTTGAGGATTTTGGTAATAGAATAACGTATAACATTTACTGTAAAGTGTGTTCTCGTGTGTCATGTGATGCGGGTTTGGTGTTCAAATATTATGTGCTTAGATATTAGTGTACAAAAACGAAAGGTAGTTGAGTATCGCTTCCTCGTACGGAGTAAATACGAGGGTGAGTCAAAAAGCAATGCCAGATAAAAACTAAGTAAAAGTAAGTAAAGTCGTCGGGGCGGCCTAAAGTCGGTATCAGCCAGTCAGCGAGGCAGTTTATCCCCTTTTCAATAGCGCTAAACCAAGGAGATTGTATTTAGCATCTGAGGTGGAGCGCCACACCTACCATCAGCTCCTTACTTTACTGCACAGATCCCTGTGCTACTCATACGCTGAGTTGGCGAGGGCCGGTATCGAACTAGGAACCTTTTGGTTTCTAGCCGAACGCTCTACCGACTGAGCTCACCCGGAGATGCAAGCACAGCTTTCTAAATACCTTGGCACAATACAATCTTTTTACCTTACCTTCTACCATTCCGAGCGACAGAGTAAACAAAACTAACAATATAAATCAAAATCTATGCTAACAAAATATTGTTTAAAGGGAGACAATTTTACGTTTGTTTAATAACAGAATTATCTCCCTTAGAAAAATCTTTTTAAAAAATTTTTCTTGATCTTTACAGAATTTTGCTTATTATAAGATCAAAGCGAGAGAGAGATTGATTGATTGATTTTAACGACATCTCAACACGTCTAGGGTTATGTTATACCTAGAGGTTAGTTAATTACGTTCAGTGTACGTATATATTTACATTTTTTGTGTAGTTGTTTCTTAAAAGGTTTTTTGCATTCAATTATATACCAAGTATTTCTATTTGATACAAATAATTTGCACACAGTTGTATGGTTTCAAGTGACTAATAATAATCTTTAGTAAACAATTATAGCTCCAAAGTAACTATTCTTAATACAAATTGTACTAATAAATCCACGTTAATTACCTCCCCCTGAATATCTGTCTGTATAAAAGTAAAGTAAGGAGCTGAAGGTAGATGTGACGCTCCACCTCAGATGCTAAAACAATCTCCTTGGTCTAACGCTATTGAAAAGGGGATAGACTCCCTCGCTGAATGGCTGATACCGACTTTAGGCCGCCCCGTCGACTTTACTTATAAAAGTAGCCCTCTGACCACGTCAATTAGATCGTAGTCAGAGTAAAGTGAGATAAAGGATTCTAAAGTCTAAAGCACTGGTTCTGTTTTTACTACACAAAGTATAAATACTTATGTGGTATCAAGTATTTCCTCTTTTTTGTCATCGAAAGCAATATCATTTTTAAATAGATTTATTTCACCCATAGATGGGACCCTAACAGGTACAATCATTTATGGTCAGAGTCGATCTTGGAGTAATGGAAATGAAGGGCTACTCTACACTACCCAGAGCTCCGGAGCTGGAACCTTATCATCAGATATAGCTTCTTCTGGCTAACTAAGGCATGCTTAATTAATTAACCACACTTGTTGCTTTTCAAAGCTTTATTTGACTTTTGTAACTAACTCAATGTGCAGGGCTGACAGCCGAAGTAAGACACGTCTATCTTACTTCACATCTAGGCTGCAACTGACTTAACTAAATCAAAATCACATGACATGCGAGATTTCAACTGTCCAGTGATTTTCCATACCGTGATATGAAAAAACTGGATCCGCAGAATTACAAAGTGTTGCCAATAATCTATGCTACCACATAGATTATGAAACAAAGGGACTGCAAGAAGCCAAGAAGGTTCTTCTTCAAACTGGCAGCGTCCAATGACTCCTTTGGTTTAGTCACCCCGGACATAGTAGTCCATAGGATTCAAATTAAGAGATCTGAGAGAGCACTTGTTGAGAATGATAATCAAGATTTACATTTTTGCATTTCATCTTGGATGATTTGGGTGGTTTCATTTTTAACCAGAGGGTGTTGCAAGATGATAATGGTCATACAATTAAGGAACACGCATATTAGTATATAGATGTTTTATTCCAATTTTATTTTATCAGAGAGATCAGAAATTCTTCCATGGTGTTGTAGTGTTAGTACTATTATATGGTTGCACCACTACTACACAAAGATGCTTGTTCTATTTTAAACAAATTCAGCAGCTGTATGGCCACCTACCTCCCATCTCACAAACCATTCAAGTAAGATGAGCAAGAGATGCAGTGAAAAGAAGCAGTGTCCTTCTGGAAGACACATAGCCTCTCCAAAACTACTTCTTTGATCCAGGGCTTGATCCCAGTGTCCAGCACATTGACAGTGGAGAAATAAAGGGAGAACAGGGAAGGGCAGATGCCATGGGGCATAGTTTCTGTAGGGCACAAAATCACCCTAATCTAAAAGACATTGTGCATTTCTATACAATTGAAATATATTGCATTTTGGGGGTTTTTTGCCACTATATTCCTGAATTCTGAATTTGTAGAATGTGGACAGGTAAAAGTCAAAAATGGTTGTTGGCGAATTTTTACGATTACACCAGTCTCAGTTGGCCTCCGAACTCTCCAGATCTTAAACCTATGGAATTATTATGTATAGAGCACTTTTGAGAAAGACACCAATCGCCATGCCAGTACTATAAAAGCCCAGTTAATCAACAGAATTAAGGTAGTTTTTGAGACACTTCTCAGGGAAAGTGTAACATCAGCTTGCTCCAGGTTCCGGAGCAGGATTGAGGCTGTGATCGACGCTAATGACGGTTATTTTGAGTGAAACCTGTTGACAGCAGTGTAATTTCCGTGCCTGTTGAATTTCTCTACAATCCATTAAATTTTGTACTTACCAAGCACTTTTACTTTTTCCTTATGAAACTGTCAAATTTATATTGTCTATATATATATATATATATATATATATATATATATATATATATTATATTATATTATATTATATTTATGTATATAATATATATATATATATATATATATATATATATATATATTATATTATATTATATTTATATGTATATACATATTTATATGTATAGATAAAATGGTATGAAAAAACACAATATGTTGTTAAATTGAATATATTTATATCTTTTTCATTGCTGATATTGACAATATTTTGATTTAATAAAAAAATCATCATCAGAGCTTAATTTTGATGAATCAGAATATTGTCAATATTGTCTGTGTCTGTACATGTGTGTGTGTGTGTGTGTGTGTTATATATTATATATATATATATATATATATATATATATATTTGTGTGTGTGTGTGCGTGTGTGTATGTGTATTGATATCTCATTGGAAATATATGTATATGCAACCAACCACAAATATTTTCACATGATTACCCACAATCACAGATTCAGCAAATTATGACTGGACACACACACACACACATACACACACATACACCACACACACACACATACATACACACACACACATACACACACATGAATACATAGCAAGATACACACAAGAGAAGAAGAAAAAAAACAGGAGTGCCATTTACCTCTCTGTTCCATTTTTTTCTTATTTACATTCAACCACATAAAAACAGGTTTTTTTGAAAAAAAGTTTTTTGTTATTTTTCAAAGGGGCTTTCCTATTTTATTTGTTGTTTTTTTTTTCTTATTTTTGTTTGTTTGTTTGTTTTTTGTTTTTTTTTATGTATATGCGTGCAAGATAAAAATTTGCCTAGGAACAAACAACGACTTATTCTTTGGCGGCCACCCATTGAGGCACTCTTACTTGTTCATCTAACGGCTTTGGGTTTTTTTCTTCTTTCGAATCTCTTCAATAATGTTGGTGCCTGAGGCGATTAGAACTCTTGGGAAACGGCTCCCTTGGTTAAGCAAAAAGAATCCCTTATTATCAAAAAGTCAAGGTAAATATGCAATTCTCTATGGATCGTTTTAGACGTTTCTTTCCCGAGCTTTGCTGCAAAGGTGACTTAAGTTCAAGTGAATATTCGTCTTCATTTTGACAAATTCATAATTTCAAACTCACACACACACAGACACATTCACAGACACAGACACACACGAACACACAAAAAAAAAACACACACACACACACAAAAAACACACACATATATGCATAAACATACATACACATATATTCACAAGCGTCTTGTCTGTGTCTATGTCTTTCTGTGTGTATATGTGTATGTGTGTGTGTATATATATATATATATAATATATATATATATATATAATGTAAACAACTTTTAGCTATTTTCAGCCGACAGTATATTTGGGAGATATGTGCTTTTAATTTTAGTCAGACCTATTTTTTTTTTTTTTGAAAGTTAATTCATTTTTATGGTTAATTCATTTTTATGGTTAAATCCCGCCTAATTAACCATAAAAATGAATTAACTTTCAAAAAAAAAAAATTAGGTCTGACTAAAATTAAAAGCACATATTCTCCCAAATATATATATATATATATATATATATATATATGTATGTATGTATGTGTGTGTGGTGTGGTGTGTGTGTGTGTGTGTGTATTTGGGCAGGATTTTTTCATTTATGCATGTTGAATTAAACAAAAGACACATCTCCTGTTTAACAATTTTATTTTTTTATCTTTTTGAGTTTTCTGGCCAACTTTTTTAATATTTGGGTGAAATTCGTGGATTAGTCCTCCAAAGTTCAGGTCCCTGATGATGGCACTTCTAAGTGCCTAAAGTACTCGGGACCTGAACTTTGTTGGACTAATCCACGAATTTCACCCAAATATTAAAAAGTTGGCCAGAAAACTCAAAAAGATCAAAAATAAAATTGTTAAACAGGAGATGTGTCTTTTGTTTAATTCAACATGCACATATATATATATATATATATATATATATATATATATATATATATAATATACACTATTTAATTCTAATATAACACACTATGTGATATATATATATATTATATAATAATATATATATATATATATATATATATATTATATAGTGTGTTATATTTAGAATTAAATAGTGTTTAATATCATGGATAGAGCATTTATATCTAAGTTAGAGTAGCATGGACCTGAAGTCAATAACACTTGGTTACTGACAGTTTCTTGATTTGAAAATCATATAGAAATGAAATTAAATTGAATTGATTTAAATTTAGAAATTTAATTAAATTTCAAGAAAGCTAAAAATGAAGTAAATGTAAGTCACATAATTTTTTTTTATAATTAAAACAAAGTTGTCCTCCATTTTGAAAATTTTCTCAAGTATAAAAATAATTGTAAATAATCAACAAACAGGAAAAATGTTTATTAAAGTTCAAAATGGCTTGATGGACTTTTTGGATAGCTTGTCTCTCTGTGAACATTACACACTTTTCTCAAAATCAATCCACCCAGGAGAAAAAATTTGTTAAAACACTTTTTATATTAATTGTTTGTTTTTTGGTTTAGCACCTTCTGTAGCACTAACTAACTCTCTCTCTCTCTCTCTCTCTCTCTCTCTCTCTCTCTCTCTCTCTCTCTCTCTCTACATACATACATACATACATACATACATACATATTTGATGTTCTGAGAAATTGAAAAAACACAAGTTCATAAATGAGTAATGTTTATTTCGCCTTTGCTGCAGTGTTTCTATCTCTCTATATACGCGTGTGTGTGTGTGTGTGTGTGTATGTGTGTGTGTGTGTGTGTGTAGTGTAGTGTGTATGTTTACAAAAATGTATTTGAAAAAATAATGTCTGGTATAAACTGTGAACTTTAACCTGACTTTTTTTTCATTATATATATATATATATATATATATATATATATATATATTCTTGTACTATAGTTTCGTGCATATTATGCAATCCTTGGACGGTTAAATATTGAAAGTGAGGCTTAACCAGTGTTTGTATCACATGAATCGTGTTCATACGATTGAATATTATTATGCAAAATATAAACATGCCTACGTCTTAATGCCATATTTTATTTGAGATTTTAAAATCTGCTCTACTAATTTAGAGCACTTTTATTTGCAAACAATTTTCATATTGCCGTTCTTCTCATATATATATATATATATATATATATATATATATGAGAGGTATCCAAAATTTGGTAGTAAGGGATGATTCCATATGTGATTTCTAAGACACACTGTATTATTATTGTATGATCCAGTATGTATAAATACAGTGAATTTAAATCACTACAGAGAGCTCAATGTTAATAATCTTTTTAGATATATATAGAGCAATATTTTATCTTTGAAAGGGAGGAAAAAACTCAACACCGTAATTCCATAATAAATTTATTTCGAGCAAAAAGGGGCCTTTATAAATCTAAGTTGATTTAATATAGCTCCCCAAATAGAAAAATAACTTGATTCTCCCATTGATGAGACTGGATTTTGGGAGCTATATTAAATCAACCTTAGATTTACTCCATTTTTGGTCGAAATAAATTTATTATGGAATTACGGTGTTGAGTTTTTCCTTCCTTTCTAGATATATATACTACTACTATATAATATAATATCATATTCATACATACACATACAGATATATATATTGTACTAAATGTATATGTATATGTATGTGTATGTATTATATTATATATATATATATATATAATATATATATCTTAGAAAGGAAGGAAAAAACTCAACACCGTACATTCCATTAATAAATTATTTCTGACCAAAAATGGAGCCTATATAAAATCTAAGTTGATTAACTATAGCCCCCAAAATCAGGGCCACAGATGAAGAAAGTATTTTTCTATATTTGTGGGAGCATATTAAATCAACTTAGATTATAAAGGCTCCCATTTTTGCTTCGAAATAAATTTATTATGGAATTACGGTTGAGTTTTTCCTCCTTTCAAAAACTAAATATGCTCTTATATATAAATCAAAAAGATTATTCCATTGACATTCAAGTCTTCCTTTGTAGTGAATTTAAAAAATTCACTGTATTTATACATACTGGAATCATACAATAATGTAATTACAGTGTGTCTTAGAAATTACATATGGAATTCATCCCTTACTACCATTTTGGCATACCTTCTACATATATATTATAATATTTATATATAATATATATATATAATGAGAACGGCCAAATATCTGAAAATTGTTTGCAAATAAAAGTGCTCCTAAATTAGTTAGAGCAGATTTAAATAATCTCAATAAAAATATTGTCATTAAGACGTAGGCGGATGTTATATTTTGCATAATACATATTCAATCGTGTCATGGAACACTGATTTCATTTATTCGATACAAAACATGGTTAAGCCTCACTTTCACATACTTAACCGTCCAAGGCATTGCTATCAATATGCACGAAACTATAGTACAAGAATATATATATACTATATACTATATATATAGTTATATATATATATGAAAAAAAAGTCAGGGTTTAAAGTTCACAGTTTATACAGACATTATTTTTTCAAAATACAGTTTTGTAAACATACACACTACACTACACACACACACACATACACATACACCACAAACACACACACACACACACGCGTATATAGAGAGATAGGAAACACTGCAGCAAAGGCGAAATAAAACATACTCATTTATGAACTTGTGTTTTTTCAATTTTCTCAGAACATCAAATTATGTATGTATGTATGTAGTATGTATTGCTATGTAGAGAGAGAGAGGAAGAGAGAGAGAGAGGAGAGGAGAGGAAGAGAAGAGAGAGAGAGAGTTAGTTAGTTGCTACAGAAGGTGCTAAACCAAAAACAAACAATTAATAAAAAAGTGTTTTAACACAAATATTTTCGTCCTGGGTGGATTGATTTGAGAAAAGTGCTGATGTCACAGAGAGATCAAGCTATTCAAAAAGTTTCCATCAAGCCATTTTGAACTTTAATAAACATTTTTCCTGTTTGTGATTATTTACAATTATTTTTATACTTGTGAAAATTTTTCAAAATGGGCAGGACAACTTTGTTTTAATTAAAAAAAAAATTATGTGACTTACATTACTACATTTTTAGCTTCTTGGAAATTAATCGAAATTTTTACTAATATATAAACTCAATTCCAATTTAATTTCACTTGTCTATATGGATTATTCAAAAATCAACGAAACTGTCAGTAACTAAGTAGTATTGACTTACGGTCCATGCTTACCTCTAACTTGATATAAATTCTCTATCCTATGATATTAAACACTTATAATTAAATTCTAAAATATCAACACACTTCATAGTAAAATATATAATACTATATATATATAACGTACCTATTATATTATATTCAATATTATATTATACACACGAGCTGTGTTACTATTTAGAATTAAATAGCTGTCATATATATAAAATACTATAATATATATATACTATACATATAGCTTAATATATATATAACTTATTTGTGCATGTTGAATTAAACAAAAGCACACATCTCCTGTTTACAACGTTTATTTTTGATTTTGAGTTTTCTACGGCCAACTATTTTAATAATATCTGGTGGAAATTCGCTCTGAGATTAAGCTTCCAACAATCTAATCAGTGTTCCGACCAGTACTTACGGTCACTATAGCACACATTGCCATACTCACGGACCTGAACTTGGATACACAAGGAACAATATCCACGAAATTTCAACCCAAATCATTAAAAAAGTGGCCTCACACACTCACAAATACAAATTGTTAAACAGCGAGATGTGTTTCTATAGTTCTAATTTCAACATGCATAAAATTGAAAAAATCTGCCAATATACACACACACACACACACACACATACACACACACAAATACCTAACAGTATACATATACTATACATATATATACTATCATATATATATCGGAGAATAGTGCTTTTAATTTTCGTCAGATCATACTGACAATTCTCTTTTTTTGAATAAGCTTAATCATTTTATGCGTTAATTAGGCTGTGATTAACCATAAAAATGAATTAACACTAACAATGAATGTAACTTTCAAAGAAAAAAAAAAAAATAGGTTCTGACTAAAATAAAAGCACATATTCTCTCCCAAATATACTGTCGGCTGAAAATAGCTAAAATAAGTTTGTTTACATATTATATGATATACTATATATTATATATACTATATATAATACCACACAATCCACATATACACACAGGAAGACATAGACACAGACAAGACGCTTTGGAATTTATGTGTATGTATGTTTATGCATATATGTGCACTCACGCTAGCTACTCCTCTGGTTTCCGTTGTTGTGTGCTGATGTGCTCTTTTTATCTGCTGTTTTTTTTTGTGTGTTCGTGATTGATGTCATGTGTCTGTGAATGTGCTCTTGTGGTGTGTGAGTTGAAATTATGAATTTGCACAAATGAAGACGAATATTCACCTTGAACTTAAAAAGTCACCTTTGCAGCAAAGCTTCCTGGGAAAGAAACTTCAAACATCCATAGAGAATTGCATATTTTACCTTGAGACTTTTTTGATAATAAGGGATTCTTTTTGCTTTATACAAGGGTAGCCGTTCTCCCAAGAGTTCTAATCGGCCTCACGCACAACATATTTTGATGAGATTCGAAAATGAACGAAAAAAACCCAAAGCCGTTAGATGCAACAAGCTAGAGTGTCTCAATGGGTGGCCCGCACAAAGAATAAGTCGTTGTTTGTTCCTAGGCAAATTTTATACTTGACACGCATATACAATTAAAAAAAAACAAAATAACAAAACAAACAAACAAAAATAAGAAAAAAAAACAACTAATAAAATAGTGGAAAGCCCCTTTGACAATACATAACAAAAAACTTTTTTCAAAAAACTCATCGTTTTTCATGTGAGTTGAATGTAAATAAGAAAAAATGGAACAGAGAGGTAAATGCGCACTCCTGTTTTTTTCTCTTCTCTGTGTGTATCTTGCTATTGTATTCATGTGTGTGTATGTGGTGTGTGTGTATGTATGTTGTGTGTGTGTTGGTGGTATGTGTGTGTATGTGTGTGTGTGTTGTGTCACTATTCATACCACTTGCTGATCTGTGATTGTGGGTAATCATTGTGAAATATATTTGTGGTGGTTGGCATATACATATATTCCAATGAGATATCACATACACATTACACACACGCAACACACACACACAAATACTATATAATTATATATATATACTATATATATATATAATTATTAACACAACACCACACTACCACACACAGTACAGACACAGAAATATGACATATTCTGATTCATCAAAATTAGCTCTGATGATTGATTTTTTTATTAAAATGCAAAATATCTATGTCAATATCAGCATATGAAAAAGATATAGATATATTTCAATTTTAACAACATATTGTGTTCTTTCATACATTTTATCTATACATATAAATATGTTAACATATAATATAATATCAATTATAATTATATATATATTATTATATCAATATATACTATATATGTATATACATATTAATATACATATTAAATTTAATATAATATATATAATATATATATATATATATAATATATATATTAATTAGATCAATAATAAATTTCGACATGATTTCAACAGAAAAAAGTAAAAGTGTTTTGGGTAAGTACAAAATGTTTAATGGATACTGTAGAGATCAACAGGCACGGAAATTACACTGCTGTCAACAGGTTTTCACTCAAAATAACCGTTCATTTTGACGTCGATCACAGCCTCAATCCTGCTCCGGAAACCTTGCTGGAGCATGCTGATGTACTTTCCCTGAGAAAGTGTCTCAAACAACTACCTTATTCTGTTCGATTAACTGGGCTTATATAGTTACTGGCATGGCGATTGGTGTCTTTTTTATTTTCTTTTTTCTCTTCTCAAAAGTGCTCTATACCATTTAATAATTCCGATAGTGTCTTAAGATCTGGACGGAGTTCGGAGGCCCAACTGAGACTGGTGTATATCGTAAAAATTCGCCAACAACCATTTTTTGACTAATTTAACCTGCACATTTCTACAAACAGATTCAGGAATATAGTGGCAAAAAACCCCAAAATGCAATATATTTCAATTGTATAGAAATGCACAATGTCTTTTAGAATTAGGGTGATTTTGTGCCCTACAGAAAACTATGCCCATGGCATCTGCCCTTCCCTGTTCTCCCTATTTCTTCCACTGTCCAAATGTGCTGGACACTTGGGATCAAGCCATGCGATCCAAAGAAGTAGTTTTGGAGAGGCTATGTGCTTCCAGAAGGACACTGCTTTTCTTTTCACTGCTTGCATTCTCTATGCTATCTTATTTGGAATGGTGTTGCTGAGATGGGAGGTAGGTGGCCATAACAGGCTGCTGGAATGTTTAAATTAGAACAAGCATCTTTGTGTAGTAGTGGTGCAAACCATATAATAGTACTAACACTACAACACATGGGAAGAATTTCTTGATCTCTCTGATAAAAATTGAATAAACATCTATAACTAATATGCGTGTTCCTTAATTGTATGACCATTATCATCTTGCAAACACCCTCTGCGTTAAAAATAGAAACCACCCAAATCATCCAAGCTATGAATGCAAAAATGTAAAATCTTGATTTATCATTCCTCAAACAAGTGCTTCTCTTCAGATCTCTTAATTGATCCTATGGGACTACTATGTCGGGGTGGATCTAAACCAAAGGAGTCATTGGACGCTCCAGTTTTGAAGAAGAACCTTCTGGCTTCTTGCAGTCCCTTTTTTTCATAATCTAATGTGGTTTAGCATGTTATTTGGCAACACTTGTAATTTTTGCGGATCCAGTTTTTTCATTATCACGATATTGGAAATCACTGGGACAGTTGAAATCTCGGCATGTCATGTCGATTTTGATTTAGTTAAAGTCAGTTGCAGCCTAGCATGTGAAGTACAAGTATAGACTGGTCTTCTGTCGGGCTGTCAGCCCTGCAATGAGTGTTACAAAAGTCAAACTAAGCTTTGAAACAGCAAACAAGTGTGTGGTTTAATTAATTAAGCATGCGCTTAGTTAGCCAGAATAAGCTATATTCTGATGATAACGGTTCCTAGCTCTCGGAGCTCTGGGTGTGTAGAGTAGCCTTTCATTTCCATTACTCCAAGAATCGACTTCTGACCATAAATTGATTGTACTGTTAGGCGTCCCATCTATGTGGGTGACAATAAATCTATTAAAAATGATGATATGCTTTCGATGCAAAAAGAGGAAATACTTGATACCACATAAGTATTTATACTTGATGTAGTAAAACAGAACCAGTGCTTTAGACCTTTAGTAATCCTTCTATCCTCACTTTACTCTGACTACGGATCTAATTGACGTTGCGTCAGAGGGCAACTTTATAAGTTAAAGTCTGACGGGGCGGCCAAAAGCTCGTATCAGCCATTCAGCTGAGGCGAGTCTATCCCTTTTCAATAGCGTTAGGACAGAGATTCCGTTTCTTAGCTCTGAGGTGCGAGCGTCCATCTACCTTTCAGCCCGTTACTTTACTTTTATTACAGAACAGATATTCAGCGGGAGTGGTAATTAACGTGGATTTTATTCAGTACAATTTGTATTAACGAATAGTTACTTGGAGAGCTATATGTTTACTAAAGATTATTATTAGTCACTTTGAAACCATACAACTGTGCTGCAAATTATTTGTATCAAATAGAAAATACTTGGTATATAATTGAATAGCAAAAAAAACCTTTTAAGAAAAACAATCTACACAAAAATGTAATATATACGTTACACTGACGTAATTAACTAACTCTGGCTGCTCTCTAATACACTAACCCTAGACTGTGTTGAGATGTCTGTTAAAAATCAATTCAATCAATCTCTCTCTCGCTATTGATCTTATAAGTAAGCAAAATTCTGTAAGATCAAGAAAATTTTTTAAAAAGATTTTCTGAAAGGCAGATAAGTTTGTTATTAAACAAACGTAAAATATGTCTCCTTTTAAACATATTTTTGTAGCATTAGCATTTTGATTATATATTAGTTTTGTCTTACTCCTGTCGCTCGGAATGGTAGAAGGTAAAGGTAAAAAAGATGTATTGTGCCAATATTATAGAAAGCTGTGCTTGCATCTCTCGGGTGGAGCTCAGTCGCGCTAGAGCGTTCCGGCTAGAAACCAAAAAGGTTCCTAGTTCTGTTACCTGCCCTCGCCAACTCAGCGTCTGAGTTAGCACAGGGGATCTGTGGCAGTAAAGTAAGGAGTCATACGTATTGGTAGGTGTGTAGCGCGCTCCACCTCAGATTTGCTTAAATACAATCTCCTTGGTTTAGCGCTAATGAAAAGGGGTCAAACTGCCTCGCTGACTGGCTGAACGACTTTAGGCCGCCCCGCACGACTGGTTACTTTACTTTTACTTAGTTTTTATCTGTGCATTGCTTTTTTGACTCACCTCGTATTACTCCGTACGAGAGGAAGCCGATACGGTCAATCTACCTTCGTTTTAGTACACTAATATCTAAGCATCATTAATAAATTTTGAACACCCAAAAACCGCATCACATGGACACACGAGACACACTTTAGGCAGTAAATGTTAATACGTATTCTATTTACCAAACCTCAATGACTTATTTATTAAAAGAACTATTTTCCAATTAGGACAATTTCTTCTATTCACTTAGGTATAAAGTTCTTATATCATTATTTCTTTTAAGGTTTTCTCATGGCAATAAAACATCCTTGTTTATTCAATTTTCGCTTTTAAGTGTTCTTATCTATTAAAATGGCATACTCACTTCCCCTAGTGTTTGCGATAGAGCGAGTCGCCCCTAACACAAGCATACTCTAAGCGTGCGACAGACTTAACCGCAAATCCACTGATACATAGCATAACACAAGAGCCGCGATACCAAGATGAGCACTCGAGAGATGGTGTGAGCATGTAAAAATTAATGAAAAAGTGAATGAGGAAGTTGGTAGTTGAAATATGTAATAATGCAGTGTCGCCGTCGAGACTCGTAGCAGCTTTGGTGTGGGTGGTATATAAGATCTGGTGGTCGATTTATGGGTAGTGTTATGTAAAAATGAGTTGAAGGCAGCTACCAGATGACAAGAATCATACAACGTATCTAAGTGCGCTCTAAAGAAGCAGATATAGAACGGGCACTTATTAATCCACAATCCCTTACGGAAGATAGATACTCGTGTGATGTTAGATATCCCCACTGCAACGGCTCTCAACGACGGCATCGTCAGTGGAATATAGTTAACCGAACAAAGAGAGCGAAGTTTATCTAGTCGCTAGTACAATGAGACCAGAGTCTAAAACTAATCTGACTCGCTGTAGACTTGGAATCTGTCAGAAATCTAAATCGACTAACACAGTGTGGTAACTCCCTCAATGTGTAAAATAATATAGACACTCATGCATGTATCCAGCTTACATACTAACAAGAGATAATGTCAATGATCGTTTACTATACTACACTCGGTATATATTTCTCACTCGAAAAATAGATATCCATATCTGACATATCAATTAATAAATTTTATGGTATTAATTAAGCACATAATTATCTCATAAAATCTGAAACCTCATACATCCACGACGTATCTCTGATTATTTATCTTCACAAAGTAAACAACAAATCCTGCGGCCTTAATCTAATCTGCATCATCACCAATGATATATATAAAGTTTAAACACTCTCATGTCACGTTACATTGAGATTTGAAATGATTAGAACATATATCACTCACTGTAACACTCAGCAATAAAACACGGACAGTAAATACCTTATAAATATGTCATTTAGATAATAAATACTAAAAATACAACATATATATATAATCATATCTAACATACAAACTCCATAATATTAAAACAATTTATCGCTAAAATAACTCTGAAAAAAGTAATATAAACAAACTCTCTATACCACTATCATACAGAGAATCAATATATTCTTATAAAGACATACAGTTTATACGTAATAGAAAATCACTTATTGAGATTAGAGGTGGAAATGAAACAAGAATCATGGTCTTATACCAGATAATATGCATAATAAATGTAATAGAATTGAGCAGCTATACAACTTTCTACTTTTGAATATAATCCTTAGTAGACCTATAATATATCTATTATGGTCCTAGCCATTAATTATACATAAATATGTGATAGTATAACTAGAGTTTTGGTATAATCGCAAATTCGAGTGATATAGAGCCAATAAGATAGTGACGTGTGGAGAGTTGTCTATGATGGATTTCTCATGTCGAATAAATCTAACCCATAGTTAAGTGAGCAATGTTTTATTCATCTTGAATGTAGTTAATTGTAATAAATTCTTTTTACAAATACTAATTTCATAAACTAGAATCTATGGAGGCAAAGCATGAGTAAGTGAATAGAAACAGATGGAGTTAAAGATAGTTCTATAAAAAAATATGAGCTAAACAAAATATGGACTCCACACTATAAGAACAATAGAGATCAAGACAAAAAATATATATTAAGCTAAGTAATAAAAGAGATTCTGCCAACACCAAGCGAAAGCTGGCTCGAGAGCTCGATCCTCCGCGAGTAAATCACAACAACCCAAGCCAAAGCACCACACCAAAAAAGCACCAAACTGCCCATAGCACCAACACCCGCCCCACTACACAAACCAAAACGCAAAAGACCAACCAAATCCGAAGTGCAGACAGGAGCATAGCGACGTAGTGTGGCGCAAGAAGCAAGGACGAGCTCGCACACCCTCTGACAGCGAAGACTAAAGACTGGAAGACAGCACCATGATGGAAATATCAATGGCTGCGTGCTCCGAAAAACTGGACCAGCCAGATCATAACATAAATGACCGCCTCTATAGTAGAATAATAGAATAACTGGCACAAGTCTCGCACACTGGAGCTAGCGACAAATTGGTCGTGAGATATGGACTACAGGTAAAGGAAAGAGAAAAAATAGAAATAGTTCTAATTAAGAGCGAAAAGAACGCGAGATCATATGCGTCTACAGTGTGGATGGCAGAATGAGTAAATGAAGCGTAAGAATTACGAAATGAAAAAACTCATGTTAACTAAAATACTAAGAAGCTAGATATCCACTCCCACATAATTAATTAAAACACACCACATCGACACTCTCAATAATCCTCACTACACAGTGCTAGAATAGTTACAAAAAAAAGGGTAGTCATACCGTAAATGATGAGTGGTAGTGACTAAATATAATACGTAATTATTCTATACTGGTAGCATAATGAATCATAAATAGTAGATAGATTAACCGGAGACAATATATTAATTATATCTACAATGTATATAGCAAAATAATTAAATAATAAGTTATATAGTGACGAATATATTTCTAATGATATAGCAAAAAATATAAAAGTATAATTAGGCCATATATTAATCAAATGTTAGCAAAATTTAAATTATATATAAAAGATAGGTCCACACACATACTATTTCAATGTATAGCTTAACGTATAATGTTAATAAATGAATATAGTCAACATGAATGGACATATAGATGTCAAGATGCTCATAGACACACAAAAGAATAAAGAGATATGCCATATATATTCCAATGTGACTCAGATCACTAAAAATGTATATAATCTACAGTAATACTGTCATATACACTATATATCTCTATTTTCAGCTCGCACAACAATTAATCAAGTGATCGACAGCAAATATATTTCACACGAATCTGCTAGTATATAGCAAATGGAGCTGCTCGAGTTAGTTATGAATGGGCAAACTATACTAAATATGCGAATNGCACATTGCGAGAGTATTCAGCGTAGTTTTCATCTTCACAAAAAGTCATCCAAGGATAGCACTCATTAGGCTAGCTCCGCATTCAAAATCCAGATGTGTTCTGTCACATTTAAAAAAGTATCAGGAGGCTGCCGAATTTGCCGCACTTGTTACCCAAAATATAGCAAAAACTTTTGACTCACCCTGGTACATTACGCACTCGCACCCCCCCCCCGCCCATTCGTGTTTGTGTCCATTGGACGACGTTAAATAATAATGAATCGCAACATCAACTCCATTATTTATATAAAAAGTTCAGTTTTGATAAACTCAAAAGATGAAACGTGTTTACTGAAATTTTATCTCTCGACTTGACTAAGTTTGTTGACAATTTAAATTTGGCTGATTTAATTAATGGCTCCAACTGATATTATTTTAAAAGAAAATTTGCCTTTATCTTTGTCAAAAAGAAAAAAAAGATAGTGCACCTGAAATGGACACTTTGATTATTCCTGCCTTTTGAAGGCGCGTTTTAGTGTTACTTACACGTTTCATTGCTAATAAATTCAAAGCTCATGTGGGTAAGGCTTTATTGTAGGTGGGGTTTACGCGTGCAGCAAATTCGCAGGTACTCTTGGCCAAAAAGGCAAACAGAACATTTTGGGCGGTTATGGGAATTAGGATTTTATACATAATAGTCATTTTTTGAAATCAAAACCAGTTATGCAGTCCATGACGTGCAACACTCTATTTTGGGCCCTTCCTTAGGCTAGACAGGCGGTCAGAGAGGCCCCCTCCACTCAATTGGCTGGTCATATCAAGCTCTACGCAGTGGTTAAGGGTTTTAGTGTGTCGGTATGGTATTAAAACTCTATCTGATGGTGAAGTTCCAATTCTGGAGCTCTGAGAAAGTGTTGAGTAACCCCTTTCATCACCATTACTCTTAGGTCCACTCTGACTCAGAGTGGTAGTACTGTTAGAGTCCTATCTATAGGTTAAACAAAAAAGAATGAGTTAAAAAAATGTTTCAAAATTGAGTTTCAGAAAAAGAATTTTCAATACCCATCAAGAATGAATAAGACAAAATATCCATCCTTAAGTATCACGGATCACCATCCACGGCTTACAGGTGGCTCCATTGGGGTGGTCTTACCTTTTCTACAGAGGTGCAGTCAGTGTATTCTAAAGTCCCAGTCAACAGGGCTTTTCGGATAAAATGCCTTAAGTGCTGGTGTTTTTTTCAGCAGGCACTGCCCTTCAGCTAGGGACTACATTCGTAGTGGGGTTGTTTTTTCAGCTATCACCGCCTAGCATTTTTTAAGGCAAGAGGCTGGGATACAATTGTGTAAATAGCACCGAGCACTGTTACAGATAAAAAACGAATGGCTAAAAACACAAAGCTGTTTGTGTAAGTGAGAGTGAAAATATCTTGGTACCCCCATGGCTACCAGGTGGCCCCATTGGAGAGGGGCTTACTTCTCTACAGATGTGTAATCAGGATTCTAAATCGCCAGCCGACAGAGCTAACTGGTGTAGGGACAACAAACAGGTTATACACAGACAAACAGAAATTAGCATACAAGTTGTGACACAAGGTCAATTTTTAATCGGAATTTATTAGATTTGGAATCAGAATTTTCCTTCTCCAAGAATGTTTAAAGAGCCCAGTCTACCCTACTATTACTTATCGTTGGAGGAGAACTTTTGATTCATACCTTTCCCAAGGGTATATGTGTGCTATATATATATAATATTATATATATATATATATATATATATATAAAAATAAAACCTAATGAGTCAGATAACCTACTAAAAGTTTCGTTTAATGCTCTTCAGGCTAAGATCCAACTCAGATCTTATCCCTGAAGAGCTCTAGCGAAACTTTTAGTAGGTTATCTGACTCATTTAGGTTTATCTTTATTATTTGTTCTACTTAGGTATTGAGCACTTTTTACTTATTAGCTTAGTTCTAGTGGTTTTATATGAAATACTATATCTGTATATATATATAACACATATAAATGTTTTTTCTTTTGGCCAAAAATATTGTACCAATAGTTTATTTTTGGTTGGTACGATTATCTTGTTCTTTTCTTTTTCCAAAATTTTTTTCTCCCGGGTGATGTTTGGTAGTATATTTACAATCAAACTATTTGCTGGGTTTTTTCTCACCGTGAGGATTTACCAACAAGTTTGGTATATTATATATATATATATATATATATATATATATGTGTGTGTGTGTGTGTGTGTGTGTTTGTGCAGTGAGAGTGAAAATATCTTTGGTACCACCCACTGCAACCAGGTGGCCCCATTGGAGTGGGTGTCTTACTCCTCTACAGAGGTGCAGTCAGTGTAATTTAAATGCCCCAGCCGACAGGGCTAACTGTGTAGACACCAACTGGTTATACACAGACAGACAGAAATTGTCATTTATAGAGTGTGTAGTCGATACCCCCCCCCACAGTGTTACAAATAAAGAACGAAAAGGCTAAAGAACAAAGCTGTTGTGCTGCGAGAGTGAAAATATCTTTGGTACCGCCTATGAAATTTCTTCTCGAGGTTCTGTTCACGCTTAGATAGCCTTTAGTTTTTTTGTTTTTTCTTCAACGGCCCTAAAGTACTTTAAAGTGTGAGAGAGTATATAATGGACACAAGCCTCTCCTAGAAAGAATATAATTACATTCTTCTGGGGGGAGGAGGAGGAGAGGAAACACTCCATATAATATAGGTTACTCTGTTGGTGTACAGAATGTAATCACATAATTGTTATTTTATATAATTGTTTCGGGTTGTTGCTACTTTGACAGCTGTAAAACAACTAAAGTAAAGTTCATCAGAGTGGCCTATTGTTGGACAGTGAGGAATCTATCCCCTTTTGACTAGCACTTAGACCAGGCAGTGGATCTTAGTATCCTGGGTATGACATTAAACTGCATTTAATGAAGTTCCGATTTTTGGAGCTCTGGGAAGTGTGGAGTACCCTTTTCATCGACATTACTCCCAGGTC
>CM042161.1:75515244-75532744 GCA_023376005.1 Doryteuthis pealeii | reverse complement strand
GGGGGGGGTATCGACTACCAACTCTATAAATGACAATTTCTGTCTGTCTGTGTATAACCAGTTGGTGTCTACACCAGTTAGCCCTGTCGGCTGGGCATTTAAATTACACTGACTGCACCTCTGTAGAGGAGTAAGACACCCACTCCAATGGGGCCACCTGGTTGCAGTGGGTGTACCAAAGATATTTTCACTCTCACTGCACAAACACACACACACACACACACACACATATATATATATATATATATATATATATATAATATACCAAACTTGTTTGGTAAACCTCACGGTGAGAAAAAACCCAGCAAATAGTTTGATTGTAAAAATATACTACCAAACATCACCCGGGGAGAAAAAAATTTTTGGAAAAAAGAAAAAGAACAAGATAATCGTACCAACCAAAAATAAACTATTGGTACAATATTTTGGCCAAAAGAAAAAACAATTTATATGTGTTATATATATATATAAAGATATATATATTCATATAAAACCACTAGGAAACTAAAGCTAATAAGTAAAAAGTGCTCAATACCTAAGTAGAACAAATAATAAAGATAAACCTAATGAGTCAGATAAACCTACTAAAAGTTTCGCTAAGAGCTCTTCAGGATAAGATCTGAGTTGGATCTTAGCCCTGAAGAGCATTAAACGAAACTTTTAGTAGGTTTATCTGACTCATTAGGTTTATTTTTATATATATATATATATATATATATATATATATATATATATATAGCACACATATACCCTTGGGAAAGGTATGAATCAAACTGTTCTCCCTCCAACGATGAGTAAATAGTAGGGTAGACTGGGCTCTTTAAACATTCTTGGAGAAGGAAAATTCTGATTCCAAATCTAATAAATTCCGATTAAAAATTGACCTTGTGTCACAACTTGTATGCTAATTTCTGTTTGTCTGTGTATAACCTGTTTGTGTCTACACCAGTTAGCTCTGTCGGCTGGCGATTTAGAATACACTGATTACACATCTGTAGAGAAGTAAGACCCCCTCTCCAATGGGGCCACCTGGTAGCCATGGGGGGGTACCAAAGATATTTTCACTCTCACTACACAAACAGCTTTGTGTTTTAGCCATTCGTTTTTTATCTGTAACAGTGCTCGGTGCTATTTACACAATTGTATCCCAGCCTCTGCCTTAAAAAATGCTAGGCGGTGATAGCTGAAAAAACCAACCCCACCTACGAATGTAGTCCCTAGCTGAAGCAGTGCCTGCTGAAAAAAACAACCAGCACTTAAGGCATTTTATTCCGAAAAGCCCTGTTGACTGGGACTTTAGAATACACTGACTGCACCTCTGTAGAAAGGTAAGACCACCCCAATGGAGCCACCTGTAAGCCGTGGATGGTGATCCGTGATACTTAAGGATGGATATTTTGTCTTATTCATTCTTGATGGGTATTGAAAATTCTTTTTCTGAAACTCAATTTTTGAAAACATTTTTTTAAACTCATTCTTTTTTGTTTAACCTATAGATAGGACTCTAACAGGTACTACCACTCTGAGTCAGAGTGGACCTAAGAGTAATGGTGATGAAGGGGTACTCAACACTTTCTCAGAGCTCCAGAATTGGAACTTCACCATCAGATAGAGTTTAATACCATACCCGACACACTAAACCCTTAACCACTGCTAGAGCTTGATATGACCAGCCAATTGAGTGGAGGGGGCCTCTCTGACCGCCTGTCTAGCCTAAGGAAGGGCCAAAATAGAGTGTTGCACGTCATGGACTGCATAACTGGTTGGCATTTCAGAAAAATGACTATTATGTATAAAATCTAAATTCCATAACCGCCCACAAATGTCCTGTTTTGCTTTTTGGGCCAAGGAGTACCTGCGAATTTGCTCAAGCGTAAACCCCATCCTAACAAAAAGCCTTACCCACATGAGCTTTGAATTATTAGCAATAAACGTGTAAGTAACACTAAAAACGCGCCTTCAAAAGGCAGGAATAATAAAGTGTCATCAGGTGCATCATCTTTTTTTTCTTTTTGACAAAGATAAAGGCAATTTCTTTTTTAAATAATATCAGTTGAGCCCCATTAATTAAACCAGCCAAATTAAATTGTCAACAAACTTAGTCAAGTCGAGAGATAAAATTTCAGTAAAACACGTTTCATCTTTTGAGTTTATCAAAACTGAACTTTTATATAATAATGGAGTTGATGTTGCGATTCATTATTATTTAACGTCCGTCCAATGGAAACACGAATGGGGGGGGGGGGTGCGAGTGCGTATGTACCAGGGTGAGTCAAAAGTTTTTGCTATATTTTGGTAACGTGAGGCACAATTCGGCAGCTCCTGATACTTTTTATAAATGTGACAAACCACACTGGATTTTGAAATGCGGAGCTAGCCTATGAGTGCTACTCATTGGATTGACTTTTTGTGAAGATGATAAACTAGCCTGATACTCTCCAAGTGCTACTCACTTGATTCACTTCTATAGCTTGGAGCACAGCCTCAGAATCCACGGTTTTAGCCCTACTTAACCTTACCTGATCTTCAAGGTTCTTCTAATGCTTTTTGTGAAGATAAGCTAGCCTGATACTCTCCAAGTGCTACTCACTGGATTCACTTCTATATCAAAATCCACAATTTTAGGCCTATCTGACCTTACCTGATCATCAAGCTTCATCTAATGCTTTTTTTTTAAAGTGACAAATTACACAGGACTTCGAGATGCCAAATTAGCCTGATACTCTCCAAGTGCTACTCTCTGGATTCATTTCTATGTCTTGGAACACAGCCTTGGAATTCATGGATTTAGCCTTACCTGACCTTACCTGATCATCGAGATTCTTCTGATGCTTTTTGTGAAGATGATAAGCTCGCCTGATACTCGGCAAGGGCAACTTACTTGATTCGTTTCCATAGTTTAGAGCACAGCTTAAAAATCCACAGTTTTAGCCCTATCTGACCTCACCTGATTGTCAAGGTTCTACTGATGATTTTTGTGAAGATGATAAGCTAGCCTGATACTCGCCAAGTGCAACTTACTTGATTCACTTCCATAGTTTAGAGCACAGCTTAAAAATCCACAGTTTTAGCCCTATCTCACCTCACCTGATTGTCAAGGTTCTACTGATGATTTTTGTGAAGATGATAAGCTAGCCTGATACTCGCCAAGTGCTACTCAATGGATTCACTTCTATAGCTTAGAGCACGGCCTCAAAATCCACGATTTTATACCTAACTGACCATACCTGATTGTTGAGGTTCATCTAATGCTTTCTGTAAAAGTGACAAATCACAGTGGACTTTGAGAGGCTGAGCTAGCCTGATACTCTCCAAGTGCTACTCAGTGGATTCACTTCTATGGCTATGAGCACAGTCACAAAATCCACAATTTTAGACCTACTTGACCTTGCTTTGATCGTTGAGGTTCTTGCAACCTGAGTAAAATTCTTGAACCATCTGATGACACAAAGTGTTGCAGTTAAAGTTTGTACAATATTCACAATATTATAAGATTCAAAGACAACAGGTGGACCTGTAAAAAGAAATGACCACTAAGAAGACCTCCGTGACAATAGGAAGATGAAATTGTCAAGCAATTTGGTCAATAAGGGATTAATGGTAATATATTTTGTATTCTTTAATTATTTTAGGATGTTTCATATTTTAATCTTTTTTTTTTCCTATTTTTATTTTATAAACTTGAGTTTTACAAACTTATGTATTGGCGATATACTTTTTAAAGATTTTTGTTAGCCAAGTCAAATGTATATAAAAAGGGTATAACTGTCACTTAGAACTGTCTTAACCTAACTCCTTTATCCACTAGGCCATCTGTCCAATTCTGAGACTGAAATGCCTATAAAATGTTTTTCACATCAATGTGGGTGATTGTTTGAAATGTTCTACCAAATATTGAAGAATTATGTTTTTCCCATCAACTGCATGTTGTGTTGTATTCCATTAGAAAGGTAAATTAATTATCATGTTCAGCTAATTGAAATTTGCACAACATAATTATATGTTGTTAATCACTGTATTGTTCATAACAAAGTAATTATCTGTCTGACTGATATTTTTTTAAATACACATCACCCATGAATAAGGGTACAAATGCAGAATAGCATGCAAGATCATTAGAATTGCATTTTACATATAAATAGCATTAGATTATGGAAACTGCCAAAGTAGCTAAACCCTAACCCTTACCCTAACCCTAACCCTAACATTAACTCTAAAACTAACCCTAACCCTTACCCTAACCCTAACCCTAACCTCTAAAACTAACCCTAACCCTTACCCTAACCCTAACCCTAACATTAACTCTAAAAACTAACCCTAACCCTTACCCTAACCCTAACCCTAACATTAACTCTAAAACTAACCCTAACCCTTACCCTAACCCTAACCCTAACATTAACTCTAAAAACTAAACCCTAACCCTTACCCTAACCCTAACCCTAACATTACTCTAAAACTAAAAAAACACTAACCCCTACCCTAACCCTATCCCTTGTGTCTCAAAGGTTTCAGGTATTTCCGTGAAATGTATTGAACTGTAATGCTTTTTATTGTTTAACCAGAATTTATGACAAACAAGAAATTATCTATAAATTAATATGCATGTTCCTAAATCTTCCATCCGTTATCATCCTGCAACACCCTCTTGTTAAAAATAAGACCATCCAATTTTGATCTTATGTCATCCCAGGGCATGCAATATCATTATCAATAAAATAGAATATGCAATTATATTGATCTTATAGTTTCTGTAGAATGATACGTGTATTATTACAAATGATACGTGTATTAAATAATAATAAAATTTATTGTATATAGTGCTCAGGTGCACCACAACTCATCAAAGTCTCATGTCAAGTACACAGAATAATGTATTAGTGTCAGGAACATGAACAGTGTACATTAATAATATACATGTATGTGTACGCGTGCGTGCATATGTGTGTGGAGAGGGGGTATCAGGTATAGTGTTGGCAGATTCCAGGAAACATGGAGGCTTTGAAAGATGCAGTGTTTTGGCAGCCTACAATGGATGCAGGCAGTTTACTCCATGCCTCAGCAATTCTGAGCATGGAAAAATGTTTCCGAAAGTCATGTGAGCTATGCTGTTTTCTGACTTTGTAGACATGCCCACATGTGGTAGAAAGATAGAGATCAAAAAGGTGCTCATGGTTGCTGTTGTTAAGATGATTAATGACCTTATGAGTGTTTACCAGGTCATTTGCCAGATGTCGGAATTTCAATGAATCCATTCCCAGGGTAGAGAGACGTTCAGAATATGGCAGATCTCTGATGGTGGAACATCCTAGAACCTGTAGAGAAATGTGCAACCAAACAATTACCCTCCATCAGAGATCTGCCATATTCTGAATGTCTTGCTGCCCTGGGAATAGATTCATTGAAACTCCAGCGTCTGGCAACTGACCTGGTAAACGCTCATAAGGTCATTAAGTACTACTGTATTTGACGGCATATATGACACACTTTTTTTCAAAAATTTTGGCTCGATAAATTGCCCTGCGTCTTATACATTGTAGGTGAAGTTTGAGACCTCCCGTATGCCTAGGCTAATTTTCTCTATGATGCTCACTATTATTATTATTTCCTGCTATTGAGATGTCTTGTGTATTATTGCTTGCCTGTACTGCCAAATTGCTTTTATACAGCTATGTTTTCTGCTTGTGTAATGCACAGCTAGACTGTTTTCAACAATATATGCTTAAATACACTAAAAACTTTTTTTCCTGAATCTGACCTGCTAAAATAGGGGGTGCATCTTATATGCCATCAAATACGGTATATAGATTGTTATTGTATATTTTGTATTATTTATTGCAAAGATAATGGTCAGATTTATATGTAATGAAATTGCAAAACATCTTAAATAGTTCCTCTTGATTTTTGTTTCATTTCGTGGAAATTCCACGTGTCCTGCTAGTTGTTTCTCCTGTTGTTTCATCAGCTGATTTAAAGTCCTCCACAACTTGTGCCCCCCTCCCACAAAAAAATCACTACTGCAACGGTCCCTTGAACCACTACCATTCCTACAACCTCCCACTACCAATGGTTATTACCTCCCACTTCTAATTCCTTGCTACTACTGGTTCTCGTTAAAAACGAGACACGAAACCTTACCAACGTTTCTTACCTGAGGATGGCAAACTGTATTGCCAAAAGTGCTCGTTTTGAAACCTTTGTTGGACTGTTATACCAGTTACACCCCGACACCAGAAGGATCGCCCAAAAATTGGAACGGATCAACCTAAAACTTGTCCGGCAGGAATTGTCTGTACAGTTCAACAAAACTTGTATATATATATATATATATATATATATATATATATATATAAACAAATAAATACAGGTCTTACACCCATAATCGAGCACTTTATCTTCAGTAATTTAATACTAGAAAAACCTACAAATATATATATATATATATATATTATATATATATATATATATATATTATATATATATATATGGTTGAGAATAGAGGAAAGTGTGGATATTAAAATACAGACAGCTTAAATTCAATTGATATTTTGCCTCATTATTGGATGAAGCTTCTTCAATAAAGTTATGAAGAAGCTTCATCCAATATTGATATTACGAAATATCAATTGAGTTTTTGCTGTCTGTTTTGTTATATCCACACTTTCCTCTATTCTCAACCACATTTTGTCGGATTTATTCAAATCATTCATTCCTCATATATATATATATATATATATATATATATATATATATATATATAGTGTATGTGTGTGTGTGTGAGTGTATTGAGACACCAGATTTTCTTGTAGGCATATTTTATTTTCCAGACCTTGAACCAGAATGGATTAATATGAAGTCCTTTACACATGGGGAGCCATGGGGACCCACGTACAAAGCGAAATTCATGCATGACCTGTGCAAAAAAATGCATGGTCTCATTAGCATTCCGCTTGAGGGGCGCTAAGCAATAAATCTGTCCCTCGCACATTCTTAGGCAAGAAAGCAGCTGCTTGCCTGTGGGGGAAGGTTCAGGAGGACCAAAGAAATTTATTTTTAGCTCGCCTAACTTGTCCAAATCTGAATAATGATAATAATAATTACATATAAAGAGAGAGACTTAATTTTTTTCTCCCATTTACTGGATTTCACTTTTCCCCCCACAGTCTCTATACCTTGACAAAGGGTGAATGTTCACCCGAAATATCGGAATTAACAGAACTAGGGACAGAACAACAGCTGGATATTAAAATTCTGTTTTTTTGTTATGTTTTTTTTGTTTTCGTTCTGTTTTTTCCATGCTTCATAATACAAAAAAAAAACCAACATTCACAAGAACAAAGTTTATACATAACAAATTTATATATATATATATATAAGTGCTTAATTGGAGTCGTACCTAATTTTGAAAATTAATTAATTAATAATGAATTAGGCGGGAATACCTATTAAATGTATGGCTAAACAAATCGAGAAAAATCAATCTCTGTATGTACATTTCGGCCTATTAGGCCTCATATTCTAAACAAACCTTGTTTACAACTTATCATATATATATATATATATATATATATATATATATATATTATATACTGTAGTGTGAGATGGTCACTATTTCAGCTTTTGCTGGAATGGTGTACCAAAGGCAGTATTAATTGGTAGAGTGCTCAATATAAAATAGAGCTGTTATATAATATAATAAGATAAATATATAGGTTTTACATATCTATTTATTGGGTGACAAAGGAACATTCACAACCATATTGGTTTCATGCGATGCATTCATCAGGTGAAGATGTTTCAAATGAAACATTTCATTTGAAACATCTTCACCTGATGAATGCATCGCATGAAACCAATATGGTTGTGAATGTTCCTTTGTCACCCAATAAATAGATATGTAAAACCTATATATTTATCTTATTATATATATATATATATATATATATATATAATATATATATATATACCAATCCCTCCACACAAGCAGAATGTGACACAAGGTCAATTTTTAAGCAGAGTTTAGCAGGTTTGGATTCAGAGTTTTCCTTCTCTTAGACTGGTTGCCTAAGCAAGGTTAAAGAGCCCAGTTTGTTCCAATATATTTATCCAGAACTGGAGATAGAATATTTGGATTCATACCTTTCTTTAGCACTATGTGAAATGCATACAGCCTCGTACAGGATTTGAACTTGTCTCACTGTGTCCATTTCCTACAACAATAACCATTGTACCAGGCGCCTCCAAAAACGTTGTGTATAACAATAAAGATGAGGACAACAGTCATCATGGAGTTGGTATAGTTTTATTTGGTTTAGTTAGTTGGATTTTATGGCATGTCAACCCTTGTTGGGTTATTTTATGCTGAAGACTTTTTTTCTATTCATGCTTGATTGGGTATTCAGTTTTTTTCTTAAATTTTTTGACACATTTTTAAAAAATCATTTCTTTCTATTTAACCCATAGAAAGGACCCTAAAAAGTACTACCACCCCAAGTCAGAGTGGACCTGGGAGTAATGAAGATGAAGGGGTACTCCACACCCGCTAGAGCTCCAAAATTGGAACAGTTTAATGACACACCTAGGATATAGACCCTCAGCCACTACCTTCTAGCACATCTTTGATAAAAAGGGTTGAGGATTAGCCATAAGGGCAATAGGGTTGGGACAATCATATAGGTGCTAGGGTTTGACGTGACCAGCTGATTGATTGGATCAGGCCCCTCCAACCACCTGTCTAGCCCAAGTAAGGGCCAAAGTGGAGTGTTGCATGTCATGGACCAGTTACCCACTAGGATCCCATTCTCATGTATCACCGTTCGCTACATACGGCCAAAAAATGGCTACGTTTGGGGGAGAGGTCTTATGCAGTCGGCATATTCTACAGCTCAAGCCAACAGTGTATTCAAAGAGTTGATTGATATAAGTAAAAAGTAAAGTCGTCAGGGTGGCCTAAAGTCGGTATCAGCCAAACAGGGAGGGAGTCTATCCCCTTTTCACTTGTGCTAGACCAAGGAGATTGTTTTCTGCATCTGAGGTGGAGTGCCACACCTACCATCAGCTCCTTACTTTACCGCATAAATCTCTGTGCTACTCATTCGCTGAGTTGGCGAGGGTCGGTATCGAACCAAGAACCTTGCGATTTCTAAACAAGTGCTCTACAACTGAGCTAAACCCCTCCTTGTCTTCATTTTTCTGATTTTTTATTTTCTTTTTCTATTGAGGAAATTGAAACATAAAATTAATTTTAGGCAAAAAACTTCATTTCCAAGTTACAACGTTACAACTTTTTTTTTATTTTAATGAAAAGAAAAATCGGTTATTTCCTATAAGTCTAACATAAACAAAGGAGAACAACTCTTGACTGATAAATTATTTATTTATTTATTGATCTACTAGGAAAAAAAAGACAGGCTTAGGGTTAGGTTTAGGGTTTAGGGTTAGGGTTTAAGGTTTAAGGTTAGTTTAATGGGAAAATAATTGGTAGATTAAATAATAATAATAATGAAATTTATTGTGTACAGTGCTCAGGTGCACCACAACTCATCAAAGTCTCATGTCAAGTACACAGAATAATGTATTTATGTCAGGAACATGAACAGTTTACAGTAGTAATATGCATGTATGTGTGCGCGTGTGTGCATATGTATGTGGAGAGTGGCATCAGGTATAGTGTTTGCGGACTACAGGAAGCATGGAGGCTTTGAAAGATTCAGCCGATAACATTCATTCAGAGTGGTTCCCCTTTTTTTAGATTGGAGTTATAGGAAATAACTGAAAAATCTCTTCATAACGAAACAAGAACTATGCAAGGGAGATAACTCTCTTTCTGTGATTTTCTTTTTCATAAAATCACAAGTCGGTGGGGTGATCTATTGTCGGTATCAGACGGACATTGAGGGAGTCTATCCTCTTTTTACTTGCACTAGACCAGTGAGATTGTTTTTGCATCTGAGTTGGAGCACCACACCTATCATCAGTTCCCCACTTTATTGCACAGATCAAAGTTGTGCTACTCATATAGGACTGGTTTAGCTCAGTCAGTAGAACATCCACCTACGAACCACAAGATACCGAGTTCAATACTGGCCTTTGCCAACTCAATTAAATCATAATATCTTCAGAATTAAGCTAATGAAATTATATGAATATTTTTTTTTCATTCGAGCATTCACCTAGAGAAAGTGTCACCAAACTTTTTAGACCATCAACCCCCCCACACACACACACACACACCTGGAATCCATGATCCCTCACTTACCTCCAGCCATCCCAAGCATGAACAATAAATGAATAAGAAAACAGGTTATTTCCTAGAAGTCCAACATAAACAAAGGGGAACCACTCTTGACTGATAAATTATTTATTTATTTTCCCATTAAACTAACCCTAACCCTAAACCCTAACACTAACCCTGTCTCCTTTTTTCCTAGTAGATCAATAAATAGATGAATATTTTATCAGTCAAGAGTGGTTCCCCTTTGTTTATGTTGGACTTATAGGAAATTACCAGTAAACATGTAGTTTTCCTATGCATTAGTCAGACAAACTGCATACGAAAGAATGTTGTTTTGTGACCCTCACCATCAGATGCAATTTATATATATATAAATATACCCTCGGTAGAGTGTTCGGCTAGGAATCTCAAGGTTCTTGGTTTGATACTGATCCCCGCCAACTCAGCATATGAGTAGCACAGGGATCTGTGCGGTAAAGTAAGGAGCTGATGGTAGATGTGCCACTCCACCTCAGATGCCCAAATAATGTCCTTGGTCTAGCGCTAGTGAAAAGGGGATAGACTCCCTCGCTGTCTGGCTGATACCGACATTAGGCCGCCCGACTTTACTTACTTACTTACTTATCCCTATGAAGTGGGTACATTCAGCATATTCAAAGTCAGGAAAGTAATTTCTCGCAAGTAGGACTGTACTGGATTCTGCCCTGACAATCTACAATGATTCTTTTTTATTGTTGGTCAACCAACTAAACTGGGTTATTTAAATAGAATTTGGGGCACATCATTTGTTTTGCAGTTGGTCATGCAGAAATAAAATCCAACAATGTGAAAATTCATCCGAACTGGTTTAAATGTTTCAGATGATAAAGATAAGAATTTTTGTCATTCTTTATAAGACATTTCTTCTACACATGATCGAAAATCAATCTGCTGGTTTCAGTTTTGATATTAAACCTTTCGTATACTGTTTCAGTATTTCTGCTATAAAAGCAGTATCGTCAAAGCCAGTGGTGAAAAAAAGAGGGAGTGTTTGGTTAGTTGGATTTTATGGCATGTCAACCTTTGTTGGGTTATTTTATGCTGAAGACTTTTTTTTTCTATTCATGCTTGATTGGGTATTTTTTTCTTAATACATAGAAAGGACCCTAAAAAGTAATACCGCCTGGGTCAGAGTGGACCTGGGAGTAATGGAGATGAAGGGGTGTTCCACACTCCCTAGAGCTCCAAAATTGGAACTTCATCATTAGATGCAGTTTAATGACACACCTAGGGTATATTAAACCTTTAGTATACTATTTCAGTATTTCTGCTATAAAAGCAGTATCATCAAAGCCAGTGGTGAAAAAAAACAGAGTGTGCAAATTGCCCAAAACCCAAAAGCCTTAGCATTGAAGATTAAAATAGTGGGTGGGTAGGTGAAGATTTGAAAAATATGAATCAGTATTCATTGGCTGCAGTAGCCATATTTTTCTTTTCTCTTTATAGACGTATTTTTCTTTTGCTTTTTTACAATAACATTGAAATATATTGCCTAACTTTTTATTTTTTGCTATACATTGAAATATATTGCCTAACTTTTCCTTTTTTCCTATACTTTGAAATAAATCATCTTAACAACAGCAACCTTGAGCACCTTTTTGATCTCCATCTTTCCAACACATGTGGGCATGCCTACAAAGTCAGAAAACAGCACTGCTCACGTGACTTTCGGAAACATTTTTTCACGCTCAGAATTGCGGAGACATGGAATAAACTGCCTGCGTCTGTTGTAGGCTACCGAAGCACTGAGTCTTTCAAAGCCTCCATGCTTCCTGTGGTCCACCGACACTATACCTGATGCCACTCTCCACATACATATGCACACGCGCACACATACATGCATATTACTACTGTAAACTGTTCGTGTTCCTGACACAACATTATTCTGTGTACTTGACATGAGACTTTGATGAGTTGTGGTGCACCTGAGCACTGTACACAATAAATTTCATTATTTTTTTATTTTTTTATAAATATTGCCTAACTTTTCCTTTTTACTATAACATTGAAATATATTGCCTAACTTTTCCTTTTTTGCTATATACATTGAAATATATTGCTTAACATTTTATTTTTTGCTATACATTGAAATATATTGCCTAACTTTTTATTTTTTGCTATACATTGAAATATATTGCCTAACTTTTTATTTTTTGCTATACATTGAAATATATTGCCTAACCTTCGCTATGATACTCCTGAACTATGAACGTGTAGAATTTGAATGTGGGTGGTTAGATTTGTGGGTGGTTAGATTTAGATTTGAAAAATCTGAATCAGTATTTATTGCCACAGTAACCATATTGTTCTTTTCTCTTAATAGAAATATTTTTCTCTTCCCTTACAGTAGCCATATTTCAAATTTTCTCTTAGTAGGCATATTTTTATTTTCTCTAGCAGTAGCTATACCTGTCCTTTTCTCGGACAGAAGCCATATTCATTCTTTTCTCTGGTAGGGCATCTCATTGTCGTTTAAGGATTGGTTGGTTGGTTGGTTGGTTGGTTGGCTGGTTGGCTGGTTGGTTGGTTGGTTGGATTTAATGGCATGTCAACCCTTGTTGGGTAATTTTATGCTGAATACATTTTGTTTTATTCATTCTTATTGAGCTTTTTTTTAACTCATTTTTTTTAAATACATTTTTAACTCATTTTTTCTATTCAATCCATAGATGTGAGCCTTAGAAATGTGTTTGAAAAAAGAATTTTCAATACCCATCAAGAATGAATAAAAAAATGTCCTAGGCATAAAATAACCTAACAAGGGTTGATATGCAGTAAACTCCAACCAACCAACCAACCCACCCCTGCTCTAATCCTAATTTGCCATATCCCAAAACTGTTTCTCATATTTGTATAATTAATCCTACCTAAGATATCATACGTCATAGGAATAATCAAAGTAGAAGTTTTTGCTGCTTCAATTCTGTTACATTGCATTCTGGGATAGAACCATGATTCTTGTTTCATTTCCCCCTCTAATCTCAAAAGTTTACGTACCAGAAATGTATGCCTAAAAAGAGGTATCTCTTAAGGAAAAATTGTGATACCAATTATTTAAGCATAACGTTTATTATATTGATGTAGATATGATATAAATAATTCATTTATATCTATACATATATAAAGGGCAGTTGTGTGTATATGTATGTCCGGAGGAAACTTTGAAAATAAAACAATTAACGACAAAGTAAATATATATACACAGTAAATATCACCAGGGCTTGGTTTTTGAGCAAAAATAATAAAGATTTGATGTATATTTGTGAAAAGGGTTAAAAAAATAAAATTTAAATGATAACAGAATGGAATTTTTTTTCATTTAATATTTTAGATAGTAGACATTAACATTTCTTTGCAAGGTCTATTTTTTTACATGGGGATTTAAATGGGGCATCCCACGAGGATCCAACTCACGATTCAGTAATAATGGATCCGCGGGACTAACAAAAAATCCCCCCTCTACCCTGACGATGCCGAGTGACCGCTTCTAGTATCTAAATAAATATCAAGGATAAAAAATTCCGTCTAAATTTCTCTTTGCCGTCTTTTTGTCTTGTCATCATCTTTCAACATTTTCCTAACTGCCAAAAGTTTTATCATCCACCAAGTGTCATGGCTGAGGCAATGTACATATTTCCACTTTATTTTTTTTTTTTTTTCATGCTCAAATTTTGAGTGTATTTATCCTATGTTATGACGATTTTGGGTAATGTGACGTAATGGTTGTTAGACAAAAACCGGAAGCGAGTCTCCATTATTAATAGATAAGAACACTTAGAAGCGAAATGATAACAAAGATGTTTATTGCCTGAGAAAACTTAATAGAATATGATATAAAGAAGCTTATACCTAAGTGAATAGAAGAAATGTCCTAATTGGAAAATAGTCTTTTATAAGTAAAGTCTTGAGGCTGTTGGTAATAGAATAACGTATAACATTTACTGTAAAGCATGTTCTCGTGTGTCATGCGACGCGGGTTTGGTGTTCAAATATTAGCATATGTGCTTAGATATTAGTGTACAAAAACGAAAGGTAGTTGAGTATCGCTTCCTCGTACGGAGTAAATACGAGGGTGAGTCAAAAAGCAATGCCAGATAAAAACTAAGTAAAAGTAAGTAAAGTCGTCGGGGCGGCCTAAAGTCGGTATCAGCCAGTCAGCGAGGGAGTCTATCCCCTTTTCAATAGCGCTAGACCAAGGAGATTGTATTTAGCATCTGAGGTGGAGCGCCACACCTACAATCAGCTCCTTACTTTACCGCACAGATCCCTGTGCTACTCATATGCTGAGTTGGCGAGGACCGGTATCGAACTAGGAACATTTTGGTTTCTAGCCAAACGCTCTACCGACTGAACTCACCCGGAGATGCAAGCACAGCTTTCTAAATACCTTGGCACAATACAATTTTTTTTACCTTACCTTCTACCATTCCGAGCGACAGAGTAAACAAAACTAACACTATAAATCAAAACCTATGCTAACAAAATATTGTTTAAAGGGAGATAATTTTACGTTTGTTTAATAACTGAATTATCTCCCTTGGAAAAATCTTTTTTTTTAAATTTTTCTTGATCTTTACAGAATTTTGCTTATTATAAGATCAAAGCGAGAGAGAGATTGATTGATTGATTTTAACGACATCTCAACACGTCTAGGGTTATGTTATACCTAGAGGTTAGTTAATTACGTTCAGTGTACGTATATATTTACATTTTTTGTGTAGTTGTTTCTTAAGAGGTTTTTTGCATTCAATTATATACCAAGTATTTCTATTTAATACAAATAATTTGCACACAGTTGTATGGTTTCAAGTGACTAATAATAATCTTTAGTAAACAATTATAGCTCCAAAGTAACTATTCTTAATACAAATTGTACTAATAAATCCACTTTAATTATCTCCCCCTGAATATCTGTCTGTATAAAAGTAAAGTAGGGAGCTGAAGGTAGGTGTTGCGCTCCACCTCAGATGCTAAAACAATCTCCTTGGTATAGCGCTATTGAAAAGGGGATAGACTCCCTCGCTGACTGGCTGATACCGACTTTAGGCCGCCCCGTCGATTTTACTTATAAAAGTAGCCCTCTGACCACGTCAATTAGATCGTAGTCAGAGTAAAGTCAGATAAAGGATTCTAAAGTCTAAAGCACTGGTTCTGTTTTTACTACACAAATTATAAATACTTATGTAGTATCAAGTATTTCCTCTTTTTTCTCATCGAAAGCAATATCATTTTTAAATAGATTTATTTCACCCATAGATGGGACCCTAACAGGTACGATCATTTATGGTCAGAGTCGATCTTGGAGTAATGGAAATGAAGGGCTACTCTACACTACCCAGAGCTTTGGAGCTGGAACCTTATCATCAGATGTAGTTTAGTGTTATACCTAGGACCCCCATTTGTAAGGGGTCTTACCCCTCTGCAAAAGATACAGTCAACATATAATCTCTCTGATGATACACTCTCTCTCTCTCTCTCTCTCTCTCTCTCTCTCTCTCTCTCTCTCTCTCTCTCTATCATGATGATCTCCAGCTCCCAGTTAACGTCGGAGGGTCCAGTGAGCTTCGGCTGCTGGGCTTCTTGAGAGACAAATAATAGCATTGATCCCAGGGGGCTATCCCCCAAGGCAACACCTGCTCCCTTGACTTAAAGGGACAGGGCTGGGTTTATTGCCCAGCACCTGAGGCGCCCCCTTGAGAGGGAATGCCAAAGGGATCGACACAATTTTTGTTCTTTCCCACCCATGAGCTTCGGCTTGTGGGTGGGCCCACATTAAAATGAGGCCTTGTGCCCAGCCCATACAAGTGGAGTATGAGGCAAATACATCTCTCTATCATGATGATAGAGAGAGAAAGAGAGAAAGAGAGAGAGAGAGAGAGAGAGAGAGAGAGAGATTATCATCAGAGAGGTTATAGATACATATAACTTACTTGCTGTACTCATCTAGTTGTCATGATGGATTCTATTTCGTCTTGTCTTTTTTCCGGCCATGATGTCTACGTCTAGTCTAGCTGTTTCATCTTTTTCTTCTAACGGCTTCTTCTGGCTAACTAAGGCATGCTTAATTAATTAACCACACTTGTTGCTTTTCAAAGCTTTATTTGACTTTTGTAACTAACTCAATGTGCAGGGCTGACAGCCAAAGTAAGACACGTCTATCTTACTTCACATCTAGGCTGCAACTGACTTAACTAAATCAAAATCACATGACATGCGATATTTCAACTGTCCTGTGATTTTCCATACCGTGATATGAAAAAACTGGATCCGCAGAAGTGTTGCCAATAATCTATGTGGTAGCATAGATTATGAAACAAAGGGACTGCAAGAAGCCAAGAAGGTTCTTCTTCAAACTGGCAGCGTCCAATGACTCCTTTGGTTTAGTCACCCCGGACATAGTAGTCCATAGGATTCAAATCAAGAGATCTGAGAGAGCACTTGTTGAGAATGATAATCAAGATTTACATTATTGCATTTCATCTTGGATGATTTGGGTGGTCTCATTTTTAACCAGAGGGTGTTGCAAGATTATTTTATCAGAGAGATCAGAAATTCTTCTATTCTGTTGTAGTGTTACTACTATTATATGGTTGCACCACTACTACACAAAGATGCTTGTTCTATTTTAAACAAATTCTGGAAGTACAAAACAGCAGCTGTATGGCCACCTACCTCCCATCTTACAAACCATCCAAGTAAGATGAGCAAGAGATGTAGTGAAAAGAAGCAGTGTCCTTCTGGAAGACACATAGCCTCTCCAAAGCTTCTACTTTGATCCAGGTCTTGATCCCAGTGTCCAGCACATTGACGGTGGTGAAATAAAGGGAGAACAGGGAAGGGCAGATGCCACGGGGCATAGTTTCTGTAGGGCACAAAATCACCCGAATCTGAAAGCCATTGTGCATTTCTATACCATTGAAATATATTGCGTTTTGGGGGGTTTTTTGCCACTATATTCCTGAATTCTGAATTTGTAGAATGTGGACAGGTAAAAGTCAAAAATGGTTGTTGGTGAATTTTTACAACTACACCAGTCTCAGTTGGCCTCCGAACTCTCCAGATCTTAAACCCATGGAATTATTATGTATAGAGCACTTTTGAGAAAGACACCAATCACCATGCCAGTACTACAAAAGCCCAGTTAATCGACAGAATTAAGGTAGTTTTTGAGACCCTTCCCAGGAAAAGTGTAATATCAGCTTGCTCCAGGTTCCAGAGCAGGATTGAGGC
>CM042161.1:75505244-75510244 GCA_023376005.1 Doryteuthis pealeii | reverse complement strand
TATACACATGGATTTTATTCAACAAACTTTGACCTACTAAACATTGCTCAAAATATCAATTTTGTAAAGCAAATGCAAGACAAAATTATTTTAGTAACAGAATGGTGAATCCATGGAATAAACTACCATCATCAATAGTGAATGCCTCATCTCTAAACTCCTTTAAGCAATGTTAGATAATCTGTGGAAAGATTATAAATATTCTGTGGAATTAAGATGAATGTTTATAAGGAACAGCTGACAGGTCTCAGACCTAATATACTAGCTGAAAAGATATTATTATAATTTTCTTTGTTGATCAAATTCTCATTACTTCTACAAATATGTCTACGCAGTTACTGTCATCCATTTTGTTCCTATTTGAGAGGACAGTATTTTAAAAACTTCTTTTCTTCCTCAACAATTTTCCTTGTCTTTGAGCTTTGCTCCTTATGAAATATGTATATAACTTATATATTAGTCAATCTCAGCTCATACTGCTACATTTATTTTTATATCTATCTCAGAAGTTGGTGTAATGGTTAAAGTCATGGGAAATGGACTCGTTGCCCAAGTTCAAATCCTGAACGTGTTATTGCATTTCACTTAGCGCTAATACCTTTGGGAAAGGTATGAATCCTACTCTCCTCCAGCTATGGGTAAATAGTAGGGTAGACTGGGCTCTTTAATCTTGGTTAAGCAACCAGTCTAGGAGAAGGAAAACTCTGAATTTAAACCTGTTGAACTCCACTTAAGAAATTGACTTTGTGTCACATCCTGCTCGTGCAGAGGGGTTGGTAAATATATATTTCTATCTCAGCTGGTAAAGCATTTGCCTAGGAACCACCAGGTTCTGGGTTTGATATCGGCTCTCACCAACTCAGCGCATGAGTATCACAGGTATCTGTGCAGTAAAATGAGGCGCTGATGGTAGTTGTGACACTCCAACTCAGATGCAAAAACAATTATCTAGCACTAGTGAAAAGAGGATAGACTCCCTCACTGTCTGGCTGATACCAACTTGAGGCCACCGACTACTTCACTTACTTTTTCTACAATTTTCCTTGTCTTTATGCTTTGCTACTTATAAAATACTAGAAGCGGTTACCCAGTAGAGGATGGGGGGGGGGGAATCCCTGGTGTCTTGATTTGTTTACTTTTGAGATTCACAAATGCTGGACATTTTTAAGTAGAATTTCAATGCTATTTCTATGTATATTTTAATTTTTAAATATATTCAAATATAAATCATATCTTCATAATTTTTGTACAAAAAGCAAAAACTGGTAATATCTAATGTGTATATATATTTACTTTGTTGTTAATTATTTTATATTCGTTGTTTCATACGGACTTACATTCATACACACCAACCGCCCTTTATATATGACTAGCAGTGGCTACCCAGCGTCACCTGGGTAGTGGGGAATTTTTTTAAGTTAGCCCCACAGATCCATTATTACTGAATCGTAAGTTGAATCATCATAGGATGCCCCATTTAAATCCCTATGTAAAAAAAATAGACCTTGCATTGATCCAGCTACTCTGAAAAGAAATCTTAATGTCTACTATCTGAAATATTAAATGAAAAAAAATCCATGTTGTTATTATTTAAATTTTATTTTTTAATCATCTTCACAAATATAAATCAAATATTCATTATTTTTGCTCAAAAACCAAGCCCTGGTGATATTTACTGTGTATATATATTTACTTTGTCGTTAATTGTTTTATTTTCAAAGTTTCCTCCGGACATACATATACACACAACTGCCCTTTATATATGTATAGAAGATTACATTCGGACATACATACACACAACTGCCCTTTATATATGTATAGAAGATTACATTCGGACATACATACACACAACTGCCCTTTATATATGTATAGAAGTTTACATTCGGACATACATACACACAACTGCCCTTTATATATGTATAGAAGTTTACATTCGGACATACATACACACAACTGCCCTTATATATGTATAGAAGTTTACATTCGGACATACATACACACAACTGCCCTTTATATATGTATAGAAGATTACATTCGGACATACATACACACCAACTTCCCTTTATATATGTATAGATAGATGTATATATTGTTAATATTAGTCAATCTAAGTTCAAGTCTCTACATTTATTCTTATATCAATCTATATACAAAGATAAATCAATACCATAAAATAATACTAGATAACAAATTTTTACTCTTTTTCCTTTCTTGGTAGAACATATTATTTCCCAATTGGTTTTGTAAAGTAAAAGGAAAAGGCCTATTTTTCCTCTTCAAAATTTGTGTTAATACAACCAAGGAGCGTATAACAAAAAACATGATGGGGGACTGTATTGGGGGGACAGGGTGTGTTATATGGAAGTGATTTGCATAACAGCTGCAGATCTCGAAAGCTGTTCCTTTCTAAACATTATTGTTTCCTTTTATTAGAAATACATGTAAATTTTGATTCATATGTTGTTTGATTCAGACATTGTGTGAATGAAAATGTGCAAATTTGCCTGTTTTGACATAAAAATGGGTTCATTTCTAAATTTCATTATCCAGGGCGGAGAAGAAAAGTTTGAAAGGAATAACGGCCGTTTTCTATATTTTTACAACATAAACAATTAAGAAATAACACATACTATCCAGGAACAAAATTTGTCTTACATAATGTTATCCAGGACAGAAAAGCAAAGTTTGAAGGGAATAATGACCGTTTTCAATATTTTTACAACATAAGCAATAAGCAATTAAGAAATAACACATACTACCTTGCAACAAAATTTGGGTTATATATATATATATATATATTTATATATATATATATATATATAGCGTTCGGCTAGTAACCACAAGGTTCCTAGTTCGATACCAGTCCTCGCCAACTCAGCGTATGAGTAGCACAGGGATCTGTGCGGTAAAGTAAGGAGCTGATGGTAGGTGTGGCACTCCACCTCAGACGCCAAAATAATCTCCTTGGTCTAGCGCTATTGAAAAAGGGATAGACTCCCTCGCTAACTGGCTGATACCGACTTTAGGCCGCCCTAACGACTTTACTTACTTATATATATAACCAAATATTCTTGAACATATATACACACACACACACACACATATATATACACATATATATATATATGTATATATATATATATATATGGGTATTTGCCTCATGGGCTGGGTACAAGGCCTCGTTTTAACGTGGGCCCACCCACAAGCCGAAGCTCATGGGTGGGAAAGAACAAAAATTGCGTTGATCCCTTTGGCATTCCCCCTCAAGGGGGGCGCCTCAGGCGCTGGGCAATAAATATAGCCCCCTGGGATCGACGTTATTAATTTAACACACAGGTCCAGTGGCCGAAGCACACCGGACCCCCGCCCGAAGGACAGGTTGTTAATGTGTTAATATATATACATATATATATATATATATATATATATGTATGTATGTATTTATATATATATATATATATATATATATATATATATATATATGTATTTATATATATATATATATATATATATATATATATATATATATATATATATATATATATATATATATATATATATATATATATATATATATTATATATATATATATATATATATATATATACATATATATATATATATATATATATATATGTATGTATTTATGTATATATTATGTATTTGGGCAGAACTCATTCTTTGATGGATGTTTGACTGAAGATGCAAGTATTCTATTAAACCTTTCCCCCATGAATGCATATATGTAATCTTTCTGAGATCAAATCACATGAAGGAATTGTATATTCCAAACAAGTCTGCCACTAACAGTTTCACAGTTTTCATAAACATCAAACAATTCTACATTCAAAAAAATCTTAACCATCCAAATATGATGAGAGTGGGTGGGGCACATAGAAAACACAGAATAGAATAAAATGGAATCAGATTTACATTAGAAAAATGTCATAAAGAAATCTTAGACTTAATAAAGATGGCTTTTGAAAAATTCAATTTGGATTGTAATTTGCGATAAAGTTCAGAATTCCTTAAAATTCTAAGGTTAAATTTTAGTTTGTTTAGATGGGTTTTGTTTTTTGCTTTTTTTTGGGCTGGGTTAGCTCAGTTGGTATGTTACATAATCTATGCATAGATTATTGTCAACTCCCTGTATTTCTGAAGAGATGGCCCCTTTTCATATCACGGGTGGGACTTTCCATGGAATATTACAGAAAGTCACGTGGGACCTGGTTGGCTCTCAGTTTTCAGCTTGGACGTCAGGCAGATAAGGCCTTAGCTGGGACTCACTGCACACGCGCGCTGTGATTAGTTAGAGGAAGATGTTAGTTAACTAAATAAAAGGTTTAAATAAATAGCATGGTTTTGTGGTTGATGAATGCCTTGGTAACAAGACTGACCTAGAAGAAGAAATGAATCAAGGACGACCAACCAGCAAGAACAGAGACGTTAGAAGAGACGCTAGAAGAAGAACATAAAATACCAAAGATGAGCAGAAGAATGATAGAAGTAAAGAAAGGGTATACAACAGGTAGAGCATTCGGCTAGAAACAACAAGGTTCCTAGTTCGATACTGGCCCTCACAAACCCAGCGTATAAGTAGCACAGGAATCTTTGCGGTAAAGTAAGGAGCTGATGGCGCTCCACCTTGGACGCGAAAACAATCTCCTTGGTTTAGCGCTAGTGAAAAGGGGATAGACTTCCTCGCTGATTGGCTGATACTGACTTTAGACCACCCCGACGACTTACTTATTTTCATGAATGCTGACCTTTTCATTCCATTTCCTTGGATAATTTTGCTATAAACAAATACTCATGTTCCTTAATCTTCTGACCGTTATCATCTTGCAATACCCTCTGGTTAAAAATAATATCCATATCATCCAAGATCCATGAAATACAAAAATGTAAATCCTGATTATCTGGTGTTGCTTATCCACCGAATTCTTATTCCTTATGTCACCTCAGTTAAATAATGGAACATTCTGTTCTTATTTTAGCGA
>CM042161.1:75492744-75500244 GCA_023376005.1 Doryteuthis pealeii | reverse complement strand
TTCATTTTCAACGCCCTGCTCAAATCAACCAGTGTAGCACAAGAAAAAAATGTGTCCCACTTAATTCCCTTTGCCGACAAGAAAACAGCATTGTTCACATGACTTTCAGAAACATTTTTTCATGCTCAGAGTTGCTGAGGCATGGAATAAGCTGCCTGTGTCCATTGTGGGCTGCCAATACACTGCATCTTTCAAAGCCTCCATGCTTCCTGTAGTCCGCCAACACTATACCTGATTCTCCTCTCCACACACATATGCATGCATGTGCACACATACATGTATATTATTACTGTACACTTTTCATGTTCCTGACACTAATACATTATTCTGTGTACTTGACATGAGACTTTGATGAGCTGTGGTGCACCTGAGCACTGTACAGATACATGTATATTATTACTGTACACTGTTCATGTTCCTGACACTAATACATTATTCTGTGTACTAGACGTGAGACTTTGATGAGTTGTGGTGCACCTGAGCACTGTACACATACATGTATATTATTACTGTATACTGTTCATGTTCCTGACACTAATACATTATTCTGTGTACTTGACACGAGACTTTGATGAGTTGTGGTGCACCTGAGCATTGTACACATACATGTATATTATTACTGTACACTGTTCATGTTCCTGACACTAATACATTATTCTGTGTACTGGACTGACCTGAGCACTGTACACATACATGTATTATTACTGTATGCTATTCATGTTCCTGACACTAATACATTATTCTGTGTACAAGACATGAGACTTTGATGAGTTGTGGTGCACCTGAGCACTGTACACATACATGTATATTATTACTGTACACTGTCCATGTTCCTGACACTAATACATTATTCTGTGTACTTGACACGAGACTTTGATGAGTTGTGGTGCACCTGAGCACTGTACACAATAAATTTTATTATTATTAACATTTTTTTTGAGGTGTCAAAATTGTTAGAAACACTTAAATGTCAATTCAAATGAAATTTGGATTATTTGAAAAGAGTCTGTCATAGAGTACCTAAATCATCACCATGTCATGCTAATAGCATGGATATTCATGACAATCCCTCGCCAACTGTCCCTCTCACTCACATTTCCCTTGGGAGATCCTCCGCACAGTCAATGTATGTCTTTGCTGGATGAGCCACACTATTTTTGGCTTCCATAGGAGAACATAACTTAACTGTACAGCCACTTGCCACCTATCATACAAACCATCCAAGTAAGATGAACAAGACATGTTGGACACTGATGGAGAAACAAGTAATTATTTATTAAACCCAGTTTTGTTATAACCAGTACTCAAATTAACCACACCATATACTATGAAAACATTTATTTCTTAGTGATATATAAGACATATTGCAGGATTTTAAATGCACTAATAACCCGGCCTTCAGTGGCCGAAGCCACTGGACTATTAGTGATAATTAACAGCTTTGATCCCAGGGGGCTATCCCCCCAGGAAACACCTGCCCCCTTGATTTAAAGGGGCAGGGCTGGGTTTATTGACCAGTGCCTGAGGCCCCCCTTGAGATCAACGCATTTTTTGCACCTACCATCCATGAGCTTCAGCTTGTGTGAACGCCCACATAAAAATGTCCTTGTGTCACGCCCTTATAAGTGGGATGAGAGGCAAATACCCTAATAACATGGGCTGTTTTAAAGCAAATCTAACTCAGATTTCCATAGAGATTGTAAGTAAATAAGACTTATTATTCTATGTATTAATGATTCTGACTATAAATTAAATTCTCATTGATAAACTTACGCAATTTCTGAAGGTATTGTGATGTAAGCAGGGACATAGTTTTATAAGATTACAGTTGCTTTTTTCATCTTTTATCAATCAATCTCAACAAACATTTTTAATAAGACGAAAAAATAAATAATATAAACGAACTTTGTGTATCACAGCTGGACGTGAGAATATTAGTTACATGCCTAGTGGTTGGCCACATTTTTTTTCTTTTTTTTTCTTTTTTTTCTTTTTTTTTTTTTTTTTTTTTTTTTTTCTTTTTTTACACACACATTTCTCTCATGGGAAAATTATTTATTTTATTTTTTCATTTAGTAGGTCTTAGTTTATTATCAGAGTGACCTTTAAGTACAGACTGAAACACATGAATAATAATAATAATAATAATAATAATAATAATAATAATAATAATAACTGCTGCAATCTGCCAGAATACTCAGAAGAGTCCTGGAGACCTGAGGAGACTTGCTGTCACTCAGACTCCAGTGAAAGACCATCAGCTAATGCTGATGTGAAAACTCAAAAGGAACAAATAATAATAATAATAATAATAAAGAAACTAAATTTTGAACATTCAACAAAATAGTATATGCATAAACCAGAATCTATTATTGAGAATGAAACACAAATGAAATTCTCTGGGACTATGAGATAAAGATGGATCACCTTATCCCAGCCAGAAGACCAGAACTAGTATTATTAACCAAGAAAAAGAGAACTTGTCAACTGGTAGATTTTGCAGTTCCAGCAGATCACAGTGTGAAGATGAAAGAAAACAAAAAGATAGACAAATACCTGGACCTTGCCAGAGAATTGAAGAAACTGTGGAATATGAGGGTGAAAGTGATACCAATTGGTGCACAAAAGTTTAGAAAACAGACTAGAGGAACTGGAAATTAGAGGAATAATTGAAACCATCCAGACCACAGCATTGTTGAAACTGGTTGAAATACTCAGAAGAGTCCTGGAGACCTGGGGAGACTTGTTGTCACTCAGACTCCTGTGAAAGACCATCAGCTTACACAGGTGTGAAAAATTTTTAAAAACTTCAAACCTGTTAAACTCCACTTAAGAAATTGACCTTGAGTCACATCCAATCGTGCAGAGGAGATGGTACTGCGGTACCATTACCAGAACCCCTCTCCCTATCTAGAGAAAGGAAAATCCACTACCCACCCCCAACCACCCCTCCCCTTACTGACGACCTCCTGTTTCACCATTTTGAAAATGTCCATCATTGAAGCAAGAACTATATCCAAGTCCTGAAGAAGGTCTAATAGACCGAAATGTTGCATCGTCGACACTACTACCTACAATAAACATCCATTTTCTATAACATCCCATGTTTGTCTACCTTTCTCCACACACACACACACATATATATATATATATATATATATATATATCTTGTTTTTCTATTCAAGCAATAAAAAAGAAAGAGGGAGTGGGCAAGAGGAAGCAATAACTCTAATCTGTTTCAATCAAACATAATGAAAAGAAAAAAAGAAAGGAGAGTGAGAGAGACAGAGAGAGAGAGAGAGAGAGAGAGAGAGAGAGAGAGAGAGAGAGAAGAGAGAGAGAGAGAGAGAGAGAGTTAAATAAATATTATTATATTTTTCACATATTGAAGTATTTAATAATAGCTCTTAAGTGAACATATCAAATGTTGTAATAATTAGATTGTCATACTGTAGTATATCCACAGGTCCTGCTGGTAAATATTATCATACTTTTTACACATTGAAATATTTGTAATAGCTCTTAAGTAAACATATCAAACATTGTAATAATTAGATTATAATACTCTGGTATATCCACAGGTCCTGCTAGTAATGATAATTTCTCATCGCACAGATTCAGGCAAAATGCCAACCCCTTTTTTGGGTGGGGGGTTGGTTTTTTTCCCCTCGAGTGTGATGGATTGGGGGGGGGTAAATGTATTTTTTGACATTAGGCTAATGTTTTTTTCACCTGGACTTTAAGACAAATTAATTTTTTTTCCCAGTTTTGTTTAAAAATCCATCAGTACAATTAGGAATTTGAGGTCCAATTTGGAACGTGGGTGACATCACAGAAAAATGTAACAGGTTAATAGATATGTGTAGCTTCCTAAAAATTGGCTAGTAATAATATTCACTTGCTTAATTCCACCCAATGGAAATTTTCTTTCTGGTTTGTGGAAACTCATTAAATTTTTTCTAAGAAGAAATAAGAAAGAATTGACCAAATTTTTCACAATGAAACCATTCAAAGGTGAAACCTTTGGATTGTACCATAAGATTACAATTTGAATATTCAATGATTTTGACACAACAAGCTTCTCTTTTATCCCTGATTATTCAGTTCCTGTCTTTGCTATCCCACAATTCAAAGGATGATACTCAAATTAAATATGGCTGAATGGTGTTATTGTCTTCTGTGAATTTTATATTTATTGATGAGATAAAAAAGAGGATAAAAAAAACAATAGAAATAAAAGAATAAAAAGTGACAAAGCTTTTTACCTTTCTTTTTAACACCTCTCTCTCTCTCTCTCTCTCTCTCTCTCTCTCTCTCTCTCTCTCTCTCTCTCTCTCTCTATCTATCTATCTATCTTCTTCATTTACAGTCTCTCTTTGTTTTTCTCATTTCTCTCCCTATCTCTCCTCCTCCTCCTCTCTTTTCTCTCTCTCTCTCTCTCTTTCTCTCTCTCTCTCTCTCTCTCTCTCTGTCCTTTTTACTTCCCACTCTTTTCTTTTTTTTCTCCCTCCCTCTTTTTTTATTATCCATTAAAGAGCAACCACCTGGTTTATTTATATAAACTACATTAAGAATTTGCAAGAAGCCTTTTTAAAGTTCAATTCAAGTATTTTCTAAACATGGAAATTACTGAATGGATTATTTCTTCCTTTGATGTTGAAGTGGAAAGTGCAACTTTAGACATTTTTTTTCTTGAAGAATTTGAAATAAAGTCTATGTACGGTTAAATCGAACTTAATGGACCTAAATTCCACCATCGCATGTCACCCTGCCAAAAGAAAAAAAATGCCAAAAATTAGGGAATTAACTGAATTTAATGAAATTTTTTATATATTTTTTTTATATAAGTTGATATATTAATGAATAAAAGGTTTCCTGCATCAGTTATTTTATTTAAAAACTTTTACATTTTTTCAGGTCAGTTAACTTTGAACCACATATCTTTGAGAATCTGTGCAACACTAAAAATTTTATTTGTACTTAGTGGAGACAAATGAATGACTGTAATGAAAAGGCAATTACTAAAAATTGCAGACAGTAATAATGCAATGGACTTTGTTATGGCTGACCGGTTCGTGTTACAAAGGTATTTTTCCATGACTTCAAATGATGTAACTAGCAGTGCAGAAAAAAATAGAGGGTGAAATTAAACGTACAAGTAAAATACAGATACATCTAGATATAGGTATTCAAATCAAATGGATAGATTAACCCTTGTTGCTGATTGGTCAACAGGAAAAGTTCAGATATCTGGCTATGTGCTCAGAATTCATAGTTTTTATTGGTTGTTTTCTAAGGGATACAGTTTGTACCCACTGTCTCGGCACTCCTAACTCCTAACAATTTAGTTATATATAAAATACAATCTAAATTTAGATTTTTATCTGTATGTATATATATATATATATATATATATATATATATATATATATATGGGAGAATATGTGCTTAATTGGAGTCGTACCTAATTTTGAAAATTAATTAATTAATAATGAATTAGGCGGGATAGCGTTTGTGAGGATTCCCGCCTAATTCATTATTAATTAATTAATTTTCAAATTAGGTACGACTCCAATTAAGCACATATTCTCCCAAAAATTGTCGGCAAAAAAGCCATTCCAAACATACCTTGTTTATATATATATATATATATATATATATATATAAAATTTACCGGCTAAATAAATGAAACTCAAAACAAACCACAGAGTCTTCAGATATTTATTCCTCAACTAACATATTACGCTAACAATATTAGCATAATAAGTACGTTAATGCTTCACACCTAAGCCCAAACCTGGTATAAGTATCTCCTAAAACGGATACAAATACTAACATTCACCTCAAATATATATATATATATATATATATATAATATATATATATATATATATGAGGATAGGAGGATTGGAGTAAATCCGACAGAATGTAGTAAATATTAGAGGGAGAAATGTGGACAAAGGAACAAAACTCAGACAAGTGTATGTAGGAGATATATTTCACCGTGCATTGAGCTTGGGCTTCATCAGTCGTTTATTTGATCATTAAAGCATCATACATGTGTTTTATAGAAGAGAAAGTGGACGGGAAAGTGGTGGATTTGGGGATGAAGTTAGGTGGATGGGATAGCGTTTGTGAGGATTTGATTGGTTAGAAGAGAATCTTTGGTAGATGGGGAGGGAGAGAAGATCAAAAGTGATGAGAGAGTTGGAAAGGATATGCAGAGTAAGGTGGTTAAGTGCAGAGGGAGAGAAACAAGATAGGGGGAGAAAATGGGTCGACATTCTTGGAGAGAAATTTGATCCATTAAAGCAGAAGGGAAGAAGTAAAAGGTAAGTGAGTGGGGTGGAAGGGATGGGTAGTCATTCATTAGTGGGCTAGGGGAAGTTTTTGGCGATTTTGGTCATTTTATCTTCTTACTCTCCATCTGTTGGATTATTTTTATATAAGGTGTGCTACAATACACCACCTAAATTTATAGAATAGGCAAGGTCACGTGGTTTATTCTACCGCCAATCAACAGCCATAATGCGTGGTTGGTTGACTACTTAAGCACTGATACTGAGAGCCATTCATTTGCAATCATTGATGAGGAACTTGCAATACTGAGGAAGAACCAAACGATTCTTTACCAAGGATTTCCACTGGACAAGCGGTGTTGCTTGAAGCCTAAGGATGGCCCATAAAATTGTAACAACCCTGGATATGAGATATGAACAAATTTGATATATCGATGTATAGATATCCAACATAGATAAATTGATAGATAGATAGATATAAACCATATGTGATTGATAGATAGATAGATAGATAGATATAAAGATAAGGTGATAGATAGATAGATAGATAGAAAATACACCGCCGATGTTAAATAGTTTCTGATTCACCCAAGTTGGTTGTAGAGGGAGTTATATATAAATTTGTTTCAAATTTTAATTTAATTTAAGTTAAAACTGGAAGAATATAGAAAGAAATTCAGTCTTCGTGAAGGGTTTTTCACAATCGACTAAGCTGGTGGTTCACTGGATAGCCCATAAAATCGTAACACCATCCTCATCATCTTCATCCTCCTCTTTTACTTCTATTTTTCTCGTCCTTGTTCTGCTCTTTTTCTTCTTCTTTCTTTTATCTTCCTTCTTATCATTTTCCTTTTTCCTTCTCCTTCTTCTTCTTCATTCTTTTTCTCCTCGTTTCCCATCTTTTTCTTCTTCTCCTTCCTTCTCTCTTTCTCCTTCTTCCTTTTCTTTCCCCTTTTCCATCCTTTTTCCTTCTTCCTCTTTTCTTGTTCTCTCCCTTTCCTCTTTTGTTTTCTTTCTTTCTCCTTCCTCTTCTTCATTCTCTCTTTCTCCTTCTACTTCCCCTGATTCCTTCTTTTCCTTCTGCTGCTTGCACCTCTTTTTCTTCTCTTTCCTTCTCTCTTTTTCTTTCTTCTCTTCCTTCTCTCTTTTTCTTTCTTCTCTTACCTTTCTCTTCTCTTTCTCATTTTTCGGTGCTATTCAC
>CM042161.1:75417744-75487744 GCA_023376005.1 Doryteuthis pealeii | reverse complement strand
CTTGATTAAGCATTAGATGACACAAAAAGCTCATCTCATATAATCTGTTGATGTCAATTTCTACTTAGTGAGTGAACAGAAATTGACATCTACAGATGATATTTGTTTTATCCTGATGAAGATTAGAAACACATACCTTATACATATTTATTCTAAATGTGTTTGATACTGTTTATCCCCAAAAGTGTCGATATATTTTTTCAAAGTTTTAAGTAAGTTTATGAATTAAGTTTATGTATCTAAATATAAATTAGTTTCTTTATTTGTCTTCAATGATTGATTTTGACATTGACTGATTGATTTTTAATTATTGATTGATGAATCAATTTGATTTTGAACTATTTATCAATTTTTACTTAATGATTGTAATAAGTAATTGAGAGTTACTTCCCCTGTTTTATTATTACCTCATCTTTATGTTTAATCTTTGACCCTCCTGAGAGTATATAAACTCCCATTAAGCTGCAACAGTATTCTAAATAAAATTTACAATGAATGCAATTCCCTAACCCCTATGCATAAAATAAACCAAGACATGTTGAAATGCTTTTCGGATCAATTTGATATTCGAGGAAATTGAGTTACGAGCAGAAAGAATTAAACTCGTAAGTCAAAATGCCACTGTACCGTACACATACGATATTGCTACTTAAACGATATTTAAATTTGACTTATTTGATAAATTTATTTTTAATCTTGCTCTCTCATACCAGGAAATAACCAACATAATTATAATAAGTAATTGAGAGTTACTTACCCTTTGTGTAAATCTTTAACTCTCTGAAAGTATATAAACTCCCAAAAAACTACAAAAGTATTCTAAGTAGAATAAAGCTTTCTCAAGCCTAAGTGTGTGTATTCGTTTATTATTACAATGATTTATTTGTTTTCTCTTAAAAAGAGTCTGATCTATATTGAGTAATTTAATTGATTGGTTTCAAGTTTGAAAAGATAGATTTTCAATTATTGATCCATTTTTACTGTATGATTGGACTAATTTGTAGGTAAGCCCATGTGGGTTAAACCCATGGAAATCAAAAAGGTGCTCAAGGTTACTGTTGGTAAGATGGTCAAGCAACTCTTTAAAAAAATGATGCTCTACACTTCTCAAAATTATAAAAAGATATATTTAAAAATAAAACCTGCACATTTTATAGGACTTTTTTTCTGCTTTTGTTATATCACAAGACATAACAGTCATAACATTCTAATCCTTTAACTATTATTAATTTTTAATTCTATGGCCATAAGAACAACAGTGTTGGGATAAAAAGCATTTGAAATTAAAATGGTTGACAATATTTAATCTAATTCTGATTTATTAATTTGTTGGTTTTATATTGATTTAATTTTTACTGATTGATTGATTTTTTAAAAACTTATTGTTTCTTTCTGATTATTGATTATTTCATTTTAAATCATTTATTGATTGGCTTTAGATTTAGTTATTCATTGATTAGTTTTAAATTATAGATTGATTATTCTTTACTTTAAATATACACTCCTACATTTGGGGTGCTGGTATGTATCATCAGTGATGTAGTATGGATGGGTCACTGGGAAGTTTCGGGTCTTTCAGCATCAGACTTCCCTCGCCATGCTGACCCTATCAGAGATGATCAAAACTCTGATCCACCCAACAACTTGCGATGCTAACAGACATTTGACTTTTTATTGTTTTTGGACGATTGTAAAATTCTCTACCGCGCATCTGATTGGCTGGCGCTAACAACCAATCAAATGCACGGCACATTCTATTTAAGTGGTGTAAGCGGACAATAACACTTTTCTTTCTTCAAAACGGGTTATAAGCTTTACTAACTTGTTGTAGGTGACTCACCTATGACACGAACATGGATTTACCCAAATAGTATATATTTAACAGAGTAAAGCTACTCAAATGATTAGTACCAGATACATGTTCTTCGTGTAAGCTGAAACAAGGAAACCCTTCCATTGTACATTGATATATATTGCTGAATACAATCTGTTCCCTACATTTTATACCCATGTTGAGTTATTATTTATTAACCCTTATATAGGTCATAACATAACTGATTGATTGATTTTAAAATTATTGTTCAATTTTTGATTATTGATTGTTATATCTTAAATCATTGAATGATTTTAGATTATTGATTACAAATAATTTATGCTGCATAGTGGCCAAAGTCAAGTTGTAGTAGTAGTCATTAATAGTAGTAGTTGTATAGTCGAAAAGTGGTTGTTTATTTCTTTCTATGCTCGTGGGTTATTTTTCAGAGAGTAGGAAAGAGAGAGGGTAAGGTCAGGCTGTTCTATCATAAATCACATTCATGCATGCTGTTTGTTACTATCTTAGATATGTCATGACAGAGCCCCAACAAACACGTCCGACCCGTCTCGGGTTCAGTGAAAGAGAGGCCGAATTTTCTTTATTTCCGTTTCTGGTCCCGTGGGAGGAGTGGTTCACATCCACTTCCACTCCTCTGCAGAAACTGGGACTTCCGTTTTTATTTTTAGATCTAGTCCCGGGGTCATTGGTCGGTCAATGGCTGGCACCCGCTGAGTGTCTACACTTCCAAACTTTAACCTCCCTTTGTTTTTATTTGTTTTTCTTCTCTTTCTCCAGAAATCTGATTACTGTTTTCTTTTCAATCCCCAAATTCTCTATAGACCATAATAATTACGCTACATTTATTCATTGATTAATTCATGATTATTTATTGATTGATTAATTACTTTCATTGTTTAATTTTTATCACTTGATCGATTGATTTTAAAATACTGATTGATTGATATTGAAGTGAATAGATAGTGAACTTTGTAATATCCCATATTAAAAGATACCAAGAAAATTTGGCACAATTGGAGGGGAAATTAATCAATATTAAATCCTTAATTGAATGATTTTTAATTACTGATTGATTGATTAATTTTAAGTTATGCACCATTTCATTTTTAATCATCTATTTATTGGTTGATTACTTTTATAGTTTAATTTTTTATCAATTAATTGATTTAAAATTATATATATATATATATATATATATATATATATATATATATATAGAGAGAGAGAGAGAGAGAGAGAGAGAGAGAGAGGGGTACAAACACACGCTGGAATGCTTGAATTTTTTAAAATGCGCATACTGTTTCAAAAATAAAATAAATTTTATTTTTAAAAATCAGAAGCATTTTTAATCCAAAAATAAACTCAAAAAGAGTTTGGTGTAAATATATAAAAAAGTGTAAGAGATTATCAAAAATGTTCAAAATATAATCCAGCTATTAAGTTATTTACATGTCCACAGCACAATTGAAGGAAGATGTTAAGTTTCAAAAAGTTTGTGGTGTTTGTAAATTTTTTTTTTTTGTAGTGTTCGTAGAATAATCTTCGGAGGTGTAAAAATCCGTATATTTTGTTTTTTCATGAGACAAATGTGTAAATAAATGGAAATTAATCCGACAGAATGAATTTAACATTTTGAAAAAACAATTAGTAATTATTATCTGCTGACAGAATCTGTTTCGACCGCTTAGTAGAAGGGTCATCATCAACGAGCAAAGCATATGAAAGAAAGAAGGGATAAAAACCGTTGGAAGAGAATAGGGGGTAACACACACACACAACCTTGAGGTTTGTTTCGCTGTCGTTTATCGCAAAAGATTTATACACACATGCGCAACCACACACCTAAAAAATGCACAATGCTTTTTCCGATACACACACTTACACAGTCCCATACTCACACTGTAAAAGAGAATATTTGACGTCATATTTCAAACCGTCTATTTTTCGGCGTTCTTGTTTCAAACTTCAAATTTTAAACAGACTGATAAACAAAGACTATCACTCGCTTTTCTCGTTATTCTGTGATAAAAAAATTTCTTATTACCTTCCATATACCAACAAATGCCCTGAAGATGATCTAATTAATAGATCGAAACACTGCAGCGTTGGCCAATAAACTCACCACTTAATTCATTTAAACCTGTGTTTTTTCAATCTTTCTTAATATACTACATATATATGTGTATATGTATATATATATATATATATATATATATATATTATACATACATACATATATACATACATATATACATATATATATGTAATATTGTAAAAACCTGAAAAAACACAAGTTTATCAACGAAAGCCCTGATGAAGGTCTATCGAAACAGACCAAAACACTGCATCGTAGGGGAAATAAACATTATTCGTTTATAAACTTGTGTTTTTTCAATTTTTTACAATATTACATACGGTTGGATTCACTTCCATTTTTTCTTCACACACACACACACACACACACACACACATATATATATATATATATATATATATATTATATGCACTAGCAAAATAAAAAGATGTAAAAATAATTTTTTTGAAAGATATTGCCTGAGGGGATGGGAGCTGAAAATTCAATGTCATAGAGCGTGTACCATAAGTATGTAAAATCGTCAAATTTATTAAAGGAGTAAAAAAAAAAAAAAAAAAAAAAAAAGAAAGAAAGCTAATTTGAAATGGAAACAGTTCCGATAACTTTAAATATCATATTAGAATAAAACGATCTATATATAAATATATAACACGGGCATCTATTTATTGAAACAATGTCTAACGTTGCATGCTCACATTTTGAGTATATTTATTCTATGTTATGACGTTGGATTATGTGTTGAGCAATGTGACGTAAACAGTGACGTAATTTTTGTTACAGACAAAAACCGGAAGTGAATGTCCATTTTTAATAGATGTACACCTTTTAGTTTCATTTCTTTCACCATATGGTCAGTTTTAGACCCACTGGAGTGACTGGGTGTAATTGATTTCTATTTTTCCCTCAGATTAGTTCATTTGCACTGGAGGGCAGTAATATTATTTAGTTTCCTTTCTTTCACCATATGGTCAGTTTTAGACCCACTGGAGTGACTGGGTGTAATTGATTTCTATTTTTCCCTCAGATTAGTTCATTTGCACTGGAGGGCAGTAATATTATTTAGTTTCCTTTCTTTCACCATATGGTCAGTTTTAGACCCACTGGAGTGACTGGGTGTAATTGATTTCTATTTTTCCCTCAGATTAGGTCATTTGCACTGGAGGGCAGTAATATTATTTAGTTTCCTTTCTTTCACCATATGGTCAGTTTTAGACCCACTGGAGTGACTGAGTGTAATTGATTTCTATTTTTCCCTCAGAGTTATTTCCAGTGGTGTGCAGTAATAGGAATCTATTTTGAAATTTGTTTCTCCTTGAATAATATTGCGTTATCCATGATTGCATCAGATTTTTATCATGCCCAGACAATATTGTCACGACTGTCAATTAGTTGTCCTATGGCCATTGGCTGCTATGGACATTGTTTTAAGGACGCATATGAAAATCATCATGCTACACAAACAGACTGGCAAGCCTTACAGAATGATCGCAGATATTATAATAATAATAATAATGGAATTACTCATTTGGTTTCAATTAATTTGAACGAGGGTGTATATACCCATATATATGGAAATTATGAATATCTATCTATCTGTCTATCTATCTATCCAAAGCCTTTCCTAGTAATTACGGATTGATTCATTACATCTCACTTAGTGCCCGACTAGGAACCACAAGTTTCCTGGTTCGATCCCGGCTCTCGCCAACTCAGCGTATGAGTAGCACAGGTATATGTGCGGTAAAGTAAGGAGTGATGGTAGGTGTGGCGCTCCACCTCAGATGTAAAAACAATTTCCTTGGTCTAGCGCTAGTGAAAAGAGGATAGACTCCCTCGCTATATTGCTGATACCGACTTTATGCCACCCAAACGACTTTTTTTCTGAGCTGATTTTCAACTGATTTCATTTTATTCGATCTTTGATTGATTTTGGGAAGGGGCTAGATGGGGGGGGGCTAGATTCTTCCCGGATTCTTGCCTTTTATGAATCTAGACTTGTGCAAGGGATTAGGTTTAGGGTTAAAGTTTTGGGGTTGGGGTTAGGGTTAGCGTCAGGGCTAGGATTAGGGTTAGACAATAGTAAAAGTAAAAAAGTAAAGTCGTCGGGGCGGCCTAAAGTCGATATCAGCCAGACAGCGAGGGAGTCTATCCCCGTTTCACTTGCGCTAGACCAAGGAGATTATTTTAGCATCTGAGGTGGAGCGCCACACCTACCATCAGCTCCTTACTTTACCGCACAGATCCCTGTGCTACTCATACGCTGAGTTGGCGAGGGCCGGTATCGAACTAGGAACCTCGTGGTTTCTAGCCGAACGCTCTACCGACTGAGCTAAGTCAGAGTTTAAAAAAATTTTAAGTTTAAAAACATTTGCTCGTATTCAAATCTATTTTGTTTTGTTTATTTATTATGTTGTCTCATTTCTTATTTGTATTTTTTTCCGGGATAGAGAAGCATTCTAAAACAAAAATAAAACTATTTAAATTATTTTCCCGATAAGGAAACATATCAAAAGAGAAAGAGAGCAAAGAAGAAAAACACATGGCATAGCGTTATTAAGAGCAGGATTCCGGGACGAATTTAGTATAATAGTACGTAAAATCGAATGAGGAAATCAATAATTGAAAATCAGCTAAAACATAAGTCAGATGTAGCCAATCAATTAATAATTACTATTATCAAGGAGGTACATTTTTATGCTGGTAACTGTCAAAGAAAAAAAAGCAAGTGACATAGCGTTATTAAGGGCAGGAATCCGGGACGAATCTAATAACATAGCACCAAAATCGAATGAGATCAAATCAATAATTAAAAATCGGTTTTTTTTTTCTTTGCCGGTAACTGTCAGGAAAAAAAGACTGAATGGTATATAGCGTTATTAAGGGCAGGAATCCGGGACGAATCTAATAACATAGCACCAAAATCGAATGAGATCAAATCTATAATTAAAAATCGGCTTTTTTTTTTTGTCAGGAAAAAAAGACCGAATGGAATAGCGTTATTAAAGGCAGGAATCCGGGACGAATCTACTATCATAGCACCCGATTGTTAGCTTATTTACTGATTAATTTTTACTTATAGATCAATTGATTTTTTAAAAACTTGTATTGATTTTTACTGATCGATTTCTTTTTTGTCTTTCTTTTGTCGTTTCAGATTCCAATGTAAAAGCAGATCCGTATGCTCTACAACTTGATCAGTTGGCGGCCGGAATAAGGCGCAGTATTGTGTTGGATGAAGAGGTTTTCGAAGAAACCTTTCTGCGTTGTATGATCTGCCGAGAACGTTACAAAGAGAATGTCAAAGTCCCCAAGATCTTGCCCTGTCACCACTCCTTCTGCCTACCCTGCTTGCTGCAACTGTACCAGTCCGAGTGCGCCCAAAGCAACAGCCTCCGACACACACGCTCCGTCGGCGTAGGCGGCACCATCACCTTCCAGTGTCCCAGTTGCCGCAACTCGTTTATGACCTCCGAGAGTCACGTGGTACAACTGCCCACTGACCATCGCGTCGTCCAGCTGCTGGACTTTGTGCGTCACACCAACACCTACACGGTCAACTTCTGCTCCAAGCATCACCTACAGCCGTTGAATTTCTTCTGCGAACCGTGCATCAAGCCGGTCTGTCGCGACTGCACCGTGCTGGATCACAAGGAGCGGCATGGTCACATTGTGATGGACGTGGACGAAGCCCTCAAAAAGTACAGACCCGTGCTGGAATTGGCCGTGTCCAATATGGAGAACGAGGCGACGTCGCTGCTCAGCAAGAAGGGGACGCTCGAGTGTATGGTGAAGACGATCGAATCGAACCATGACACACTGATGCAACAAATAAAGGACGCCTTCCAAGTGATCCGGGAAGCCCTCGACTCAAGAGAGCACGACCTTATGGAAATGACCGAACAGAACATTTCGCGGGAGAAACGCCGCATCACGTCGATTGTGGAGAAGATGGAGGAACGGCAGAAGGCTATAAATAAAGAGTGCGTGAAACTGCGAGAAGCGCTGACCGATTCCAATATTGAGGAAATGTTTAATCTTCACGAGAGTCTGAAGAAGACGGCCAAGAACCCGATTCGCGTCCGGGAGCTTGATGATGGTCTTCAGACTCAGTTGTCGTTCCATTCATCTTTGGAACTTCTGCTGGAAAAGATTGAGAATTTTGGCGATATTGCGGCCGAGGTGACAATGAACAGTTTGTCAAATGATACAAATCCGACTAACTCCCATTTGACGTCTTCCGATTGCTAAGAACTGACAATTTTTTTCGAACTTTTTAATTAAAAGAAGATATATATATATATATATATATATATATATATATATATATATATATATATATATGTTATTTTTTGGCTCCGAATTAAAATCGCAGAATAAGGGAAACATGAAAGAACACTAAAAATAAAGTGAGCACAAACTATTACAAAAACAAGATTGGAAGCAATATATATATATATATATATATATATATATATATATATATATATATATATATATATATTATTTTGGGGGTTCCAAATTAAAATCGCAGAATAAGAGAAAAAATGAAAGAATACTAAAAACAAAGTGAGCATAAACTATTACAAAAACAAGATTGGAAACAATATATATATATATATATATATATATATATATATATATATATATATATATATATATGAATGACAAAAACGAAGTCAATAAAACGAAACAAAAGAACACAAAAAAAAACAAAAATATTTTTTGTATGTAAGGTTTTTTATTTATTTATTTTTGCTTTCTTCATTTTAATTTACATATATTTTGTTGTATTTTTTGTAATGGCAGGGCGAGGCTGGGGTTATATAGGGTGAAGCAGAAGTAATAAGACAGTCAATAATTTACTGACCGCCATATTTACGAGGGATGTTCCAAAATTAACGCCTCCTATTTATTTTCACGAAAACTACAACAGACACAGAGCTATCGATAACATCATTGGATAAAGCATGTTTTCAGCTACAGAACACTATTTTTCACACAACCATCCCCATTGACAATGAAAAAGAAAGTACATGCTGCGCTCGTAAAAATATGCACCAGCGAAGGCGACCCACTGATGTTGTTAGGAAAATATTGTCGTCCATCTTTCACTGCCTCGATTCGTCCAAATGAACTGACGGAGGCGCTCTTCATTTCGTGGGTCGACAGCTGTGGAAGGCTGTCCAGAATATAGCTTGTCACTCATATTGCAGTTGCCACAGCTGAAACGTATTACCTACTGCCTGACTGCTAAGCTTCCCCTTTTGGTATCTGTAAACATTAAGCAAAATTAGATGAATGTCTTTAGGTGCATTTTTTATCTTTCTGCGTTGAGAAATTCTGCTTTCATGCCAAATGCCATTTTGCCAAACTGCCGCTCAACTGTCATCTATAATAAAGTAAAAAAATATTATTGGTTATTGGCAGAAACGTTCATCGTATATTGCCATATTACCAACATCCATTTCAGCATAGGAGTCGTTACTTTCGAACTATTCCTCATAGGAAGACAGTCAGTAATCATAGGTGGCGCAAGTCGTGTAATGGTTATCGTCTTGGACAATGGACTCGGCGTGCAAAGTTCAGATACTGGACGAGGCTGTTGGTGTTTTACTTCGCGCTAATACCCTTGGGAAAGGCATGAAACCATCTTCCCCTCTCTCGTCTAGTTATGGGTAGACTGAGCTCTTTAGTCTTTGGTGGGCCAAGAAAAAGGAAAAGGAAAGCTCTGAATTAAAAATCGAATTATGTACGGGCTTGCCGCCCAGGTACTTTATATGACAAATTACAATGAATGAGAATTTAAGACGCATGTTGTCTAACTGACCCAGTGTACCAAGCTCAAATTCTTGACTACGTACTAATACCTTTTTGAAAGGCATGAACCACATCACTTCTTCCACCAGTTATGAGTAAATAGTAGGATAGACTGGGCTCTCTAGTTTTAGTTAAGGGCAGCAGAAGGAAAACTCTGAATTCAAACCCCTTTAGCAGCGTTGCTGACTAACTTGCAGCGGTGGAGTGCTGAAAGCAAGGTGAGGTCCGACAATATGTTCAATCTTGTTCTAGCAACTCCTACAGTTACATAACACTTTGCTCAGGGGTGGAGCACTTAGCGTAACGGATATCGTCTTGGGAAGTGGAATCGGCAGCCCGATGTCAAAATCCTGGACACGACTATTTGTAATTCACTTCACACAATGAATCCACCTGTCACTTTCAACTGACTATGGTTACATAGCAGGGCAGACAGGGTTATTTAGCCTTGATAAGGGGAACCAGTCTAGGAGAAGGAAAACTCTAAATTCAAACCAACTCTGGTTTAAAAAATTGGCGGAGGTGCGTGGTGTAATTGTCACCGTCGTAGGAAATGGGCACGACGAGACGAGTTCAAATACTGGACGAGGCTGTTTGCATTTCACATATTGCTAATACCCTTGGGAAAGGTATGAATCCAATTATTCTCCCTCCAGCTATGGGTAAATACTAGGGCAGACTGGACTCTTTAACCTTGATTAGGCAATCAGTCTAGGAGAAGGAAAACTCTGAATTCAAACCTGTTAAAACTCCGCTTAAGAAATTGACATTGTGTCACATCCTATTTGTGCGGAGGGGTTGGTGTATATATATATATATATATATATATATATATATATATATATATATATATATATATATATGGTGTTCATAAAGTCTTGAAGCAGTTATAAAATTTAATAACTCACATTATATAAATGATAGAATTTTTTAGTAAAAACCATATGTCCCATCTATGGGTTAAATAGAAAAATGTATTTATAAACAAAATTGTATTATCCATTAAGAATTGATTTATTTCAAAACTTTATCGGCATTAAATGACCCACTGAGGTTGATATGCCGTAAAACAAAACAAACAAACAAACAAAAACCATATGAAAGTTCAACTCTTGTCGTTTTGTTTTTATGTATGTTTTGATTATTATATTTCAACAAGACTGTTATCTTAGTTATTATATTCTAAATCTGCTGAAGGACTTTACAGACACCCTATATATATATATATATATATATATATATATATATATATATATATATATGATTGGAACGAAAGTCTTATCCAATACAAAGTAACGTTTACTTAACCAATAAAGACAACATATAAATTGAGAAATGCATAAACAAAACATCATTTGTCAGTGTCTCTAAAATGTTTTAATGTTTTATAAAATACTTTGTTTAAATGTTTAATTTATATATAGATATTATACTATTTTGTACCGGACAAGTCTTTAGTTCCAATCCTATATATATATATATATATATATATATATATATATATATATATATATATATATATATATATATATATATAGTACCTTGCCATTCCTTTGGAGAGCATCGGTGTCATGAAGAGGGGAGACCTGCTGCAGAGGCAACTGTTGGTCTTCCATACAACCTTGCCCAGGTTTATGCCAAGGTCCAGGCACAGATCCATGGGGTTTCGCTAGGCTGACAGATGTTCTTAACAAAAGCCATTGATCGTAGTTTTTTGACACTGGTGATGGAAAAGAATTCGACAAACACGTTGTTGGTTTATTATTATTATTATTATTATTATTATTATTATTATTTACCCACTTTATTTGGCGTTTCCATTCGAGCCGGCTCTCGTCGTAGTAAACGGAGGAGATCATTTCTAGCGTCTAGAATCCATATTCCCTCCTTTCCGAATTTCGCTCTGGGCAACAACAACAACAAAAAAACTCCCACCGCGTGGAGTTGCATCCACGGCGTGTCGACGCAAACTGCTCAAGAATCGAATAAGCCTTTTCGTCTCTACTACCTTCTTCCTATCACGTGACATCCATCAACCAATGAGCACAGCCCCCCGTTCTGAGGAGACAAAAGAAAAGAAAAAAGACGATTACTTTCAGTTCTATTCTCATAGGCCAGAATCACCCCATGACCCCCACTCTGTAAATCAGTACCGCCGCTGTTCCCTTTACTTACTTGCAGGTGTGAATGTAAATCACCTGCACCACGTGGTACCGACCAATCTGTTACATAACTTGAAATATTAGCCTGCTACTTCTGCCCTACCTCGTTTGTTTGGTGTTCTGGATGAGTTGAGAGACTCTTACTGCAAACAAACAAGTTAGATAGAATGGAGAAGTTTATTGTATTAAGTTTATCGCATAAAGTTTATTGCATGAAAGATACATTGTTATGATATCTTACAGAACTAAAATCCTACTGGTTGGCTGAGGTTGTTGCATATCTACCAACAGCGCCAGTGTCCAGAGTTCGAATCCGGTTGAAATCCGGAATCTTGAATGCTGATTCTCAGAGTAATCAGGCAGGTCCTATTTACTTGCATCATTGGTGCAATACAATCTTCCTTTTGCGTTTACTCGAGTATATTCCGGGGTGATCTCGAATATAATGCGACCCCCACTAACACACACTAAAAACTTGAATATTTAATCCTCATATAATGCTAGTACAGCCACGGTTGTATATCTTAAGAAACCAACCTAATGTACTGTAATATTAACCTTACTTGAGTATATTCCGATGCGATCTCGAGTATAATGCGACTCTCCCCTCCCGCGACTTACACACACAATAAAAACTTATATATTGAATCCTCTTATATAATGCTACCAGTACAGCAAAGGTTGTATATTTTAAGAAACCAACGTAATATCAACCTTACGCGAGTACATCCCGATGCGATCTCGAGTATAATGCGACCCCCCACCACCCCCACCATCTCACACATATGCACTAAAATCTTATGTATTCAATCCTTTTATATAATTATATATTTATATTTTAAATATATATATATATATATATATATATATATATATATATATATATATATATATATATAAAGAACCAACCGAATATCGTTGCAAGTTTTAAAACGCATCTTATTTATTTGTTCGCTATTTTCTTGTTGGTTTGCTTCTCAGTCGTGGGGAAAGGAGAAAATTATATATATATATATATATATATATATATATATATATGCATGCTTTTTGTGAAGTTTTTTTCTTTTTCTAGAAGCTAAAAGTAAAAGAAAGAAAAAAGACAAGCAAAATAACGCCTGAGCTCCAGCTTTCCCCACCTGATACTCCACTCTCTGTACCCTTATTTCTCACCTTAGACTTCCCTCCACCCTCCATTCTCGACTGCCGCGTCATTTTCTATAAAAGTTCTGAAAAAAATTAATAAAAACAAATTTATTTCTTCTTTTTTGTTGATTTGTTATTGTAATAAAGCAAAAAAAATGTTTTTATCGTTTAAATTCGTGTATAATGCTTCATCCTGGTTTATTGTGCGTATTATACACAGGTAAAATACAGTATTCCCATTATGTCTCTGTTCAAACGTATATCTAAACAAATATCTATATCTTATGCAACGGTGTCCATTTATCAAATAAAAACGCATTTATAGACACTCCCATCCAGCGAATATTTAAATTCGTGTATAATGCTTCAGCCTGGTTTATTATGTTAGATTGTGTTACATAATTGTTAGTATCCTAACACTTATTTACAGTAGTGTAGAGATCAACATGGCTGTTATAAGTTGCAGCCGGCGGCCTTGAAGGATTGAAGGACAAGGCTTGACCTCATCCTGATCCTCCTTCCGAGGATACTGTGAGAATCGGTGGAGAAGACCCTCTTCCGGTTTAGATTAGAAAGAAAGTTTAGTCAGTATCGGCCAGGCCACGAAGGTCGTAAGTCGCGTTATGCGCGCTGCCGACTCAATCTGCGCAGGTAGTCTGGTGGGGATTTCGGAATAAAATATGATCTAAAGCAAATCGAAGTCTTGTGTTATTATCTAAAAACTACCAATGACACAGGGCTTCTGATAAAGAGAAATCCCCAATGAAGACCAGACACGAAGTCCCCAAGACGAAGTCCAGACGCTTGAAGAAAAACGTAAGATACCAAAGATGAGCAGAAGAATAATAGAAAGAAAGAGAGTATACAAAAATTGTACGCATTATACACAGGCAAATATGGTATGTCCATTATGTCTCTGTTTAGATTTATATCTAAACATCTGTAGTTTACAAATTGGCTAAACATGGGTTTATCACTACGAGCCTATGTCGAAAAAACAATCCATGAACTCTCCGGTAAAGAAAACGTTCCTGGTGTAGCGGTCAGTAAAGAAGGACATGCTGACAATCTTCTGGGATATAAAAGGACCCATCACTATTGAGTTCTTTCTGTTTTAATTCGAGTATCAGAATTATCAGAGAAATAATAGGAAGAAACACAACGAGTATTAAGGATAAAGAAAAAGGGCTTACTAAACAAAGATACAAGGTCAACAGAGTAATCAGCAATTTCTAGATTGAATTGACAAGTTGTTGTTTTGTCAGGCGTAGTTTTTAAAATCTTTTTAGTATTATCTGCGTTATTCGGACTATTGTCCCTATCTTCATTGTTATTTGTACAACGTTTCGGCCGATATGCCCTCCGTTCTTCTTCAGGTATTTCTTGTCGGACTCGGGAACCTTCTCGGACTCGGAAACCTTCTCGGACTCGGGAACCTTCTTTTCGAACTTGGAAACTTTCTTGTCGTAATCGGGAGCCATCACGGAACTTTGAACCTAACCCTTTATTTAGTCCACGGGGGTATCCTGTTCTCATTCCGCAAAACATAGCTGGTTGAGAGGGTAGTAAATGAAAGAACGAATTAAAAAAGAGGATGATGTAAAAAAGAAAGAAAGAAAGACAGACAGACAGACAGACAAAGAAAGAAACAAAAAAGAAATATGAGAGGGTAGTAAATGAAATAGAGGATGACGTAAAAAGAAAGAAAGAAAGAAAGAAAGAAAGAAACGCGAAAGGGTAATAAATGAAAGAACAAATTTTAAAAAAGAACGGTGTAAAACAAAGAAAGAAATGCGAGAGAGGGGTAATTGAAAGAAAGAAAGAAAGAAAGAAAGAAAGAAAGAAAGAAAGAAAGAAAGAAATAGGAGATGGTAGTAATTGAAAGAAGAAAGAAAGAAAGAAAGAAAGAAAGAAAGAAAGAAACGCGAAAGGGTAATAAATGAAAGAACGAATTTTAAAAAAAGAACGGTGTAAAACAAAAAAAGAAATGCGAGAGAGGGGTAATTGAAAGAAAGAAAGAAAGAAAGAAAGAAAGAAAGAAAGAAAGAAATCGGAGAGGGTAGTAAATGAAAGAAAGAAAGAAGAAAGAAAGAAAGAAATGTGGTGGGAGGTATTAAATCAAAGAAGAAATTAAAGAAAGAAAGAAAATAACATAAAAAAGAAAGAACTAATAAGAAAGGATTGTCTCTTATCTAAAGTACATTAGAACGTGATTTTTAGTAAGTCGGTGTTGTGTCCCGACCCTCACCCACTGATAATTTCAGAAACAAGTTTGGCTGGTCCTACAGGTTCGAAAGTCAGTGTCAAGTGACCCATGACCAACCCCCAAAATCTCAATTTACATCTTACGATAGATCACATGATCTATCAAACTGTTCCATTTTGTCTTGCCCACGCCACAACTTATACTTTGCTGATAGATAGATAGATCGATAGATAGATAGATAGATATCTCGTTGTGTTCACATCTATCAATCTATCTATCTTCGTATATTAGGGTACTTAATATGTCATTTATCTTTTATCACATTTCAGATCTAAAGAATTAGATAGATATATACGGACAGACATAGACAGGCAGACAGACAAAAAAAGAGAGATACAGAGAGAGCGATGAACAGACTTGGAGACAAGCAAAAAGAGAAAGATATATAGAGAGTGATAAACAGACTGACATAGATAGATAGATAGATAGATTGAGAGGGAGGGTGGGAATAGACAGACAGAAAAAGTTATACACACACACATACACGCACAGCGATGAACAGACTGGCATATATAGATAGAAGATAGATAGATAGATAGATAGATAGATGAACATATTAAGAGAGAGAAAAAAGAGAGAGAGAGAGAAAGGGTGAGAAGAGACAGAGAAACAAAGAGAGAGAGAGAGAGAGAGACCCACGCAGAGTGAGAGAGAGCGATGAACAGACTAACATAGATAGATAGATAGATAGATAGATAGATAATGAACATATTAAGATAGAGAAAGAAAAAGGGTGGAAAGAGACAGACAGAACGATCAACAGGCTGACATAGATAGATAGATAGATAGATAGATAATGAACTTATTGAGAGAGAGAGAGAGAGAGAAAGGGTGAGAAGAGACAGGCAAACAAAGAGAGAGAGAGAGACCCACGCAGAGTGAGAGAGAGCGATGAACAGACTAACATAGATAGATAGATAGATAGATAGATAGATAGATAATGAACATATTAAGATAGAGAAAGAAAAAGGGTGGAAAGAGACAGACAGACAGACAGAACGATCAACAGGCTGACATAGATAGATAGATAGATAGATTAGATAGATAGATAGATAGATAATGAACTTATTGAGAGAGAGAGAGAGAGAGAAAGGGTGAGAAGAGACAGGCAAACAAAGAGAGAGAGAGAGACCCACGCAGAGTGAGAGAGAGCGATGAACAGACTAACATAGATAGATAGATAGATAGATAGATAGATAGATAATGAACTTATTGAGAGAGAGAGAAAGGATGAGAAGAGACAGGCAGACAAAAAAGAGAGAGACACACACACACCTATGGACAGACTGAGATAGATAGATAGATAGATAGATAGATAATGAACTTATTGAGAGAGAGAAGAAAGGATGAGAAGAGACAGGCAGACAAAAAAAGAGAGAGACACACACACACACACCTATGACAGAGATAGATAGATAGATAGATAGCAAGCAATGTAACCTAAGAATCTCTATAAAGGTTACTAATCACAAAATAAATTAGTGCTCAAGGTGCCATGTGGTATAAATTGCTTGTTAGCTGATGTTACAATTGGCAACGTCAGATTTCCTCTACCAACGCCTTGTTTGAATTTCATGATTCGTGGTATTTTGTACCAAATGAAATGCCATTCTCTTCATTTCAAACATTTGTTTTTTCACTATCAAAACACGAAAAATTGTGAACCAGCATTTTCAACTGAGATAGTTACATAGTCTTATTTGGGGCTGGCAGTCAAGGTTCAATTCTGTTCCAAAGATCATTGCCTATCGGAATACTGGCGCAACTCTATCCTTTTAGGGTTTTTTTTTAATACAGAATATATTTTCCCACTTCAGCTCCTAAGTAAAGTCGTCGGGGTGGCCTAAATCAGTATCAGCCAATCAGCGAGGGAGTCTATCCCCTTTTTCACTAGCGTTAGACCAAGGAGATTGAATTTTGACGTCTGAGTCGGAGCGCCACAACTACTATCAGCTCTTCACTTTATCGCACATATCCCTGTTCTACTCATACGCTGAGTTGGCGAGTGCCGGTATCGAACTAGGAACCTTGTGGTTTCTACCTCTACCGACTGAGCAAACCCGGCCCCTAAAATTATTTGTTTTATTATTGTCTAAAGCAGAAAAATATTTGAAATAAATGCATAATACTAAAACCTGGAGAGGGATGGGTTCCACCAGGTTATTCATGCCTAAGACACGCTACGTTAGTGGCGCCCCCACAACTAAATTAGGTTACGAATTATTTCTCTTATAATACTAAAACATAGTACTAAAACTTTTATATCTAAATATCTTTTAAGGTTATAAGATTTGAATATATATATATATATATATATATATATATATATGATCATTTCGGAAATTTGATCTCTCAGTGACCGAAAGATACATACATTCCTATGTACTTAATGGTTTAAAAACACCAGTCACCGCATCAGCTGTCAGTGGACGTGGGGATAAGATATCGGACTACCATGCGGTCAGTCTGAGTTCGACCCTACCCTAGGATAGTTGTGTCTAGCCACACTGAAGAGGCATGATATGCCGAAACACGTGTCTGTGGATGACTTATTAATATATATATATATATATATATTATTCAAATTATATAATTATACCTATCCTAAACAAAATTGCATTACTTTTTGACTAACCCTCGTATATATATATATATATATATATATATATATATATATATATATATATATACGAGGGTGAGTCAAAAAGTAATGCAATTTTGTTTAGGATAGATATAATTACCAACACAGGAACATGTATCATACATAAAAATGAAGCTGGTCCTCTGTGGATCGCATCTCAACTTCTTCACATAGTCACCGTTTCTCTCAATAGCAATGTTCCACCTTCGAATGAGAACATGTATCCCTACACCGTAAAATTGTGTTGACTGTTCTTGGAGCCACTTCTTCACTACAGATTTCACTTCTTCGTCACTGGAACGATGTTTGCCTCTCAAACCCTCTTTCATAGGGCCGAAGTGATGATAGTCTGAAGGCGCTGAATCTGGTTAGTATGGAGGATGTGGTAAAGTTGTCCACCCGAATGAGGTGATTTTCTCTGTTGTCCTGATTCTTGTGTGTGGTTGAGCATTGTCATGCAGAAGTAGGATACCTGTTTATTTACGTAAGAAATTTCAATTTTATTTCATACTAGAAGTGGCTACCCGGCGTCGCCTGGATAGAGGGGAATTTTTTTAAGTTAGTCCCGCAGATCCATTATTACTGAATCGTGAGTTGAATCCTCGTGGGATGCCCCATTTAAATCCCTATGTAAAAAAAATAGACCTTGCATTGATCCAGCTACTCTGAAAAGAAATGTTAATGTCTACTATCTAAAATGTTAAAGGGAAAAAAAATTCCATGCTGTTATCATTTAAATTTTATTTTTTAATTATCTTCACGAATACAAATCAAATCTATTATTTTGCTCAAAAACCAAGCCCTGGTGATATTTAATGTGTATATATTTACTTTGTCGTTAATTGTTTTATCATTTAAATTTTATTTTTTAATTATCTTCACGAATACAAATCAAATCTATTATTTTGCTCAAAAACCAAGCCCTGGTGATATTTAATGTGTATATATTTACTTTGTCGTTAATTGTTTTATTTTCGAAGTTTCCTCCGGACATAGAGATTCACACAACTGCCCTTTATATATGTATAGATAGATAATAGAAGATAATATATGTATAGATAGATAATAGAAGATAATATATGTATAGATAGATGATAAGACAATATCGGTTATTTTCTATAAGTCTAACATAAACAAAGGGGAACCACTCTTGACTGATAAATTATTTATTTATTTATTGATCTACTAGGAAAAAAAGACGGGGTTAGGGTTAGGGCTAGGTTTAGGTTTAGGGTTAGGGTTTAGGGTTAGTTTAATGGGAAAATAAATAAATAATTTATCAGACAAGAGTAGTTCCCCTTTGTTTATGTTAGACTTTTAGGAAATAACCGAATATTTGGTACTAATGCACAATAGCGCGCAAGAGATAATATTATTAGATTACGTACAAAGACATTACATTTCACGGAAATGCCCGAAACTTTTGAGACGCTGGGGTTAGTGTTAGGGTTAATGTTAGGGTTTGGGTTTGGCTACTTCGGAAGTTTCCGATATCTAATGCTATTTATACGTAAAATGCAATTCTAATGATATCTCTCGTGCGCTATTGTGAATTTGTACCTTCTTTCTCATGTCCAGATGGTTTGCTATGGCAATGGTTATGGCTAGGGGTATCGTTTATCGTGTTAAGAGTATCTATTGAATTAAGAAGGAAAACTCTGAATTCAAACCAGCTGTACTCCAGTTAAAAATTGACATTGTGTTGCATCCTGCTCGTGGCGGAGGTTGATTGATTGATTGATTGATTGATTGATTTTAACGGCATATCAACCCATCAAGGGTTATTTCATATATAGAGGTTAGAGAATCACGTTCATTGTATGTATTTACAGTTATTTTTTTTTTTGCACTCGGTTCTTTAGAAAACGAATAATCATTAAATAATCTATTCAAGCCATAGATGGGACCCTAACAGGTACTACCACTCCCGGTCAGAGTGGACCTGGGAGTAATGATAACAAAAAAGAATTTCACACTTCCCAGATCCTCATCATCAGATACAATTTAGTGTCATACTCGGAACATCCTATTGATCGGGGTGTCTTAGCCATTAAGAGAAATTGTGGGTTTAAGGGGGGGGGCTCTTAAATCTCCCAGTTGTAGGCAAATTGTTCGGACGAAAGAAGACAAACACACAATGGAAATTTAATACATGTATTGATAAATAGTACAAGAATACGTTGCAAATTTTAATGGCATTTGCTACTAGACTTATCTGTGAGGTGAAATACTGTTCGTGGAGAAGTGGCACTAACAGGGGTATTTTGGTCGATGTGGTTGTACAGTTTCTGTAGAGACGCGTCCGTTTTGGTCAGTTCTCGTACGATGGGTAAAAAAAGTGTAGGGAATGCCTTTTGGAAGCTACTTGCCTAAGTAACAATCTTTTAAATGACGGTGGATGGGGCCCTTCTTAAGTTGACTATTTAGGTCCTCAGCCTTCTGATAAGTATGCTGTCGAAACGGCCTTCAGAAAGTATGCTGTTAAAAAACGCCTCCGTCCAGGTCGACGGCCTTCAGACAAGTGCTGGGGTTTGCTTCTGGCGCCAACATCGTACTGGCCTCTAGCGGCAGGGGAAGATAATTCTCTATCAGATTTCCGATACCATCTGATACAGTCAACATATTCTAAACCTCGCCGACTAATGACAAATCTCATCAAGCGATCACCCTCAGACACTAGTTTGTTTGTTGGTTGGATTTTACGGCATGTTAATCCTTGTTGGATTATTTTATGTCGAAAACGTTTTGTTCTTGATGGGTATTCAAATTTTTTTAAACTCAATTTTAAAAAATATGTTTGGGGATTGGGGGTCTTACATCTGGAGGAGGAATACAGTCGGCGTTGTGTAAACCCCGCTGATAAGGCGATTATAGTGGAGTAATTGAATAAATACAATTTTTTTATGAAAAAATATGTTAAAATAAAACAAAACAAAAAAATGTTATATAATCTCTGACACCTTTATATATTTCTGCTATTTTTTTCCCCAAAATAATCACTTTGGTGGCGACAGTGGTGGTATAATTGTTTGTGTTTTCCAGGGAAAGATAATCCGTTGGTGTAATTGAAAAATAAATTTCAGAAAGAAAATAAAAAATGCAACAACAAAAACTAAGGTTTTATTTACAAGCAAAACTCAAAGATAATGAAAAGGGTTCGTTTGAAAAATTACAAACGGAATTTTCTTATTATTCTGACGCTGGGACGCATGCGTCTGGGCATATCTACAGTTTTCTTTTCTTTCTACTTATATGAAAATATGGAAGTTCAAGGTTTTATGGAAAATAGAGAATATATAGGCACTGGCAAAAAATCGGATACTACGAGTTTTAAAAGCGAATTAAAAATAATTGAATCTATTATTTAACGTCAAACTTTGTCTAAATCGATAAGTAGTAACATAATGACCATCATTAAAAAAAAGAAAAATATCATTACCTATGCAGTTTATTCTTAATATATTTAAAGGGATTTGTTTTGGTCAATTTCGACGCGATCCGCCATTCTGTCACCTTTTCAAGGGTTTTAAGCGCTTGTTTACAATTTTAATATAACATTCGCGATTGCAAAAAAAATTACCAAAAATCAGGTAATTATCCAATTTTAATGATATTTTCAGTATTGATTTATCAATTAATAAATTTTATAATGCATTAGTTATTTTATTTCAAAACTTTAATTTAGTATTTTTGCTATGAAAAATTAATATATAAAATTAATTTAAAATAAAAATATTCGGATTTTAAGTTTAAAATGTTATATTTTTATATTCTAGAAATAAATATCTATTTAATGCAAACCTTATTTTAGTCAATCAAAGTATACGTTTTGAAGAAGAACTCTATTGAAAATGTAATCTCCCCCCCCCCCTTTTAAGCAGAAAAAATATCGATGTATAATTTTTTCTTTTATAAGATAATAGCCAATTAAATAATTATCGAAATGAGTAAAAAAGAAATCTCCAAAAAATTGATTATTTATTATTTTTTAACATTTTATTTTCCGATTTTCGGTACTTATTTTCTTATAAAATATTCCACTTAAATTTTTTTTCTATTTACAACTTCGGTCTTTTATCTTTTTATTTCTACAGTAATTAGTATCAATCAAGGACCAACTCGCCAATATTTTACACTCCCAAAGTAAGGGGCGGTCAAAATTAAGTGACCTGAAAAAAATGAGAAAGTTTTGAAATAAAATAAATAATGTATTATAAAAATCATTCATTGATAAATAAACACTGAAAATTTCATTAAAATCCGATAATTCCCTGATTTTTGGTAAATTATTTTCTGTAGGGCTAAAATCATTTTGTCAAAAACGCATTTTAGGCTCATTTTGGCATTGCCTAAGAATATAATAAACGAGAGAAAAATCAGAGAACAACTCCACGTAAAATGATGGCATAAGTATTAGAATGTTCCCAAACAAAAGAAAAATTGAAAGATTGGACAGAAAACTAGGTTGAAATTGAATCAGAAAACAAGATATTTACAATCAAAAATATGCAATATATAGATGCTAGCAGGACCTATAGATATACCACAGTATGATAATTTGATTATCTTATTCATTTTATTACATTCATCTTTAGCGATGTCTTCACGACTAAATCCATTAACCCTCTGGGTCTAAAACATTTTTTCATGAATCGCATCACATGCTCCAAACCAAAACAGCCAGATTACCACCAAAATACATGTAAAGTACTTTCTTCATCTCGTGGGTCACTTCAAATCCGTATCCCTCACCGACGACTACGTGCCAATGTCCGTTAAATTTCTTGTCCATTTCCTCTTTAATGAGTTTGGTGGCGTTTTCCTTGTCTTCTGGAAATTTCTCGCAAGCAACGATACAAAGTTCCATTGTTTCCGTCTTCATCTCGGGAACCATATCCGAGTGACGTACAAGGGCGTAAGTCATAGACGACAGTTTCACATCTTCCTCTTTCTTTTCGCCTGTGTCATGCATTTTTAGTTTTCTTTTCAATAAAATGATCCAAAGAAATTCCTCAGTTCTCGTAAGTGAATTCAACAATCGGGATCAAAATTGCTTTGTTTTATTTTTGTTTTTTGTTTGTTTTGTTTTTTAATGATATTAATCGTTAAAATAAAACAAAACAAAAAATGTTATATAATCTCTGACACCTTTATATATTTCTCCTATTTTTCCCCAAAATAATCACTTTGATGGCGACAGTGGTGGTATAATTGTTTGTGTTTTCCAGGGAAAGATAATCCGTTGGTGTAATTGAAAAATAAATTTTAGAAAGAAAATAAAAAATGCAACAACAAAAACTAAGGTTTTAGTTACAAGCAAAACTCAAAGATAATGAAAAGGGTTCGTTTGAAAAATTACAAACGGAATTTTCTTATTATTCTGACGCTGGGACGCATGCGTCTGGGCATATCTACAGTTTTCTTTTCTTTCTACTTATATGAAAATATGGAAGTTTAAGGTTTTATGGAAAATAGAGAATATAATAAAGGGAAAAAAATCAGAGAACAACTCCACGTAAAATGATGGAATAAGTATTAGAATTTTCCCAAACAAAAGAAAAATTGAAAGATTGGACAGAAACTAGGTTGAAATAGAATCAGAAAACAAGATATTTACAATCAAAAATGTGCAATTTATAGATGCTAGCAGGACCTATGGATATACCACAGTATGATAATTTGTTTATTATAATGTTTGATATGTTTACTTAAGAGCTATTGCTAAATAGTTCAATATGTAAAATGTATGATAATATTTATTTAACTCTTTCGCTCTCTCGCTCTTTTTTTTCTTTCTTTCCTTTTTTTTCACCTTTTCATTATATTCAATTGAAACAGATTAGCGTTATCGCTTCCGCGTGCTCACGCCCCCTCTCTATCTTTCCCCTACTTTCATTCATTATTTCGTTTTTATTATATTTTTTCTGTGTAGCATGTATTTTTCTTCCCTTTTTCATTATAATAAAAACGGAATGGTCCATTGTTTAGCTGAGATAACGACACTCATGAGAAATAAGACTTCGGTGGATAAGCAACACCAGATAATCAGAATTTACATTTTTGCATTTCATCCTGGATGATTTGGACAGTCTCATTTTTAACCAGATGATAACGGTCGTACCTTTAAGGAACACGAGTAGTATATTTATAAATATCAATTTTCTTTTTAATAGATTGTGAAAATATTATTTTGTACCCGTAGAAAAGATGTCAAAAAAGTAAGGTAAGTATTTACTCAACCCATTCAACATGGATAGGATTGAAGATAAGTTTGCAAGTATAGGGCTTCCAACGAGGATTTAACTCACTTGTCAGTAGGATCTGCGAGACTATCTTGCTAACTATTACAACACGATGGGACGCCCTGGAGCAGTTGAAAGTTATGCTAAAAATATAGATCAGAGTATATGAAGAAAAAGTGGAAGTAAAGAAAGAAAGAAAATGTTAATGTAGAAAGAAAGAAAGAAAGAAAGAAATGACTATGTAGGGGCTAGAACTTTCCTGTGTCCAGGGGACAGGAAGTAGGGAGAATAACGTCCCTAGTCAGGTTTATGGAAGAGCCTCTTAATTTGTTTCAGTACCAGCGTGTGAACCTCGTAGAATCAAATGTGACTGAAGAAAACCCCCTCAGTGAGGGAGCATTAGCCGAATACATCACCTGAGCACCCCCTCAGCGAGGGCGATAAATAACTATAAGTTCTGTCTTTAAGTACTCGTTATATTGTTGTGTCTAGAAGTGTTTACATCTTATTATAATGGAGATTGTGTGTTTTTCTGTCTGTAACCGAAACTATATTACTACTCAAGTCACAATTTCCTTAGTTATTGACATCACATTCCCAATGATTTAATTTTTATTTAAACCTCAATTATTAATAAAATTGTAGTACACTATTAATACTGTTAACCATATCTACATATTAACAACATGCAATTATATATATATATATATAAACAAAATTGCGGTTTATAGTGTGAACGGGAAGGCTAATTTGCATATTGATATTAAAAATGTGATTTTATTAAATATGTGCTTAGTATTATTGATTTTTAACTGTTTGGTTTTATTTTAATGAATATAAGCAAAAATCTCTTCAATGAATCAAATGAAATCCATTAACAAGAAAAAATAACTGTCATTTTATTCTTTACTTCCTATTTTAACTAAATACTTAAATTAGAAAAAATAACAATGAAAGATGAGAGTGATGGAAGAGTAAGTTTCAGTTGTTCTATTTTTCTATTATACCCCCCTCTGTTTCAAATCATTTTATCTGCATTCTTATTTAGTTTCATGAGTTTTTCTAATTTAATACAATATTTTATTACATGAAAACTTAGATACTTGCACCCGGGGGGTGCATATATTTGCTAGTGTTAATAAAATTGGTTAAAGATACGTGTGCTTTTCCTTCGTTACTTTAATCTGTGTACCGGTATATTATTCCTCATTGTTCGGATAATGGCTGTCAACTCCTGTTCGAGTAAGACCATTTCCTGCTTTGTTTTTTTAATTAAAAAAAAATTTTTTTTATCATAGTTGAGCGCCAGTAGCATTTGACACTCTATGCTTGTGTTTTCTCAGATGACTCACCAGGCCAGCCCTGGATAGACATACTCTTCCACATAAACTTCATGTTAGAACTTCTCCACTTTGAATGTTGCTGGGCTGAAAATTGCCCTTTCTAATAGCCCGCTTCAATTTTTGGTGTTTAATTCGGTTGAATGCAAATTCTTCCACAGACAGGTAGATGGTGGCTCTCCAGCCAGATCTATTACAAGCTAGCTTCTCCCAGTCCTCTACAGCAATAGCAGTGTTCTACAGAGTGATTTTGAGGCAGTCTTTAAACCTCAATTTGGGTTTGCACTGACGACGTTTGCCAGTTGAGATTTCCCGGTAAAATAGTTGTTTTGGGATTCGGCAATCATCTATGCGAACGAAGACGTGATCTAAGGATTAAACTATCAATACTAGGCTGGTGACATCTTTCAAGTATTGTGGTGTCTGGTGTAAATGACAACCATTCTATCCCTAAAAACCCACAACTATAATAAATAAAAAAGAGAAAGACAATAAAGAAAATGTTGATATGGATAAATCGATTTTTAATTGAACGATAATCATTGATTTCGTTTCTGTAAGTATTAAAAAAAATTCACCCTTTTCTCCAGAATAATTCTCTTTCTTTTTCTTTTTCTTTTTTTTTATTTCTTTCTTTTCACAAGCTCCACACCAAAATGCCGAGGTTTCCCCCAAAATAGATGTAAAGCACTTTATCTTTCTCGTGTGTCACTTCGAAACCAAACGCTTCCCCAACCACCACGTGCCAATGACCGCAGAATTTCTGCACCATTTCCTCTGAAATGAGCTGGGCAGCTTCTTCCAAGTTTTCGGCGTGTTTCTCGCAAGCCATAACGCATGTCTCTAATGCTTCTGCTAGCATGTCTTCTTGCATATCAGTGTATTGGGTAAGGGCAAAAGTCATTGGGATTTGAACTACCGGCTTTGTTTTCACGGGCTCTGCAACCACCACTTCTTCTTCTTTCGGCTTTGTAGCGTCTCCTTCCATTTTGTTTTCTTGATTCCAAACGAACAGACTTACAAAAACACAAATATTAAAAACTCACCAAACAAATTTAAATCAAGAAAATGTATATCATTCGAAACAAATTCAATAAAGAAAAAAAAAATGATACGTTTTAAAAATGGTGGCAAAATTTAAACGGTTGTGATATATATATCCCTTTAATATAGGGCTTCTATTGTGATGGCCACCATATTATTAATATTGTTATCGGTCTGCAGAAAGAAGAAAGTGTAACAGAAATTCATTCAAATATTTTCACTAAAAAAAAAATAAAGTCTTCGTCAAACAAAGAAACGTAACTAAATGAAGACAATGTTTTTCTTTTTTTTTCTTTTATTACATCCACTCAAATGACGTCATATAAAACCAAGTATATACGTAACAAAATACCAAATATTTTCGACAACTCTGGATTGGTGTTTTTTCGCTGAGCTAGCTGTGGCGCGAATGGTGATTTGGGCGACGCGTTTGAGGGAATTGTATGACGACCAGTCTTTTTCCCCTCAGGATTTGACCGCTTCTTTAAGCATCAGCTTAAAGTCAAAATTAGATGCAACAAAAAAAAAGGCTCGATCGCATATTCTGCGAAAGCTGGATGCATGCAGCTAGCCTCTGTGTGAGAAAGGGGCGGGAATTTAGTATTTCCTGCTGCTGCTCATGGCCACTATGGCCTGGCCTTCAAACCGGGAACCCCACTCTAGATAGACAAACAGTCTATAAAAAAACCGAAAACAAAGTCTCTAACATACACCGTACCTTATCTAGGTAGGTTATCTCCATTTGTTCCCGAGTTTTTTTCACTTAGGACTCCCAGCTCTGCTCTTTTTATTGTCAAACGACCACACCATGTTTCTGGAGAGTTGCTTTCTGTAAAGCCCAAGCCCATCCTCCCTTACAATTACGCCATTTTTTCATCCAGACCTTACAGTAAGAACACTCACTTCCTACTTAGAGGAACTAATTGACTTGCTTTCGATCCTCAGAAAATCGGAAGGCAGTCGACCGTCCCTATAAATAGCAGAGGAAATGGGGAAAACCCAAACGTCCCAAGCCTTGTTTGTTTTTATTTTTATCAACAAATTTGTAGTTTTTATTTTATTTTTCTCCCACCCATTTCATCCGCTTTTTTTTTTTTTTTTTTTTTTTTTTTGTTTCTTAAAATTGTTATTAATGCAGAAGAGCGCGCAAGAGATGATATAATCAGATTACGCATGAAAAGCATTATATTTCACGGAAATACCCGAAACCTTCGAGACGCTAGGGTTAGGTTAAGGGCTAGCGTTTGGGTTAATTTTAGTGTTCGTGTTAGGGTTACACCGGGGTTAGGGTTAGTGTAAGGGTTAGGGTTTGGCTACTTCGAGAGTTTCCGTATAATGCTATTTATACGCAAAATGCGATTCTAATGTTATTATATCTTGTGCGCTTTTCTGCATTTGTACCTTAGAATTGTGTAAATATATTTATACTTCTGTTGTCTCTCATACGATTGTTTTTTGGGGGTGGGGGGTAGGGGTATTTTTTATTAGCAATGGATCGGCCGGTGAATAAGATTAGCAAGAGTAAAACATAAACATGCTCATTAACTTTTATCAATCTTCTCACTCCCCCCCCCCACCGCTAGACAAAATTTCACGATTTATACCTAGGTTATGTAAAATTAACCAAATAAAGGCATATAGTTATTTACTATGCTCAGCTTAGGTGTGACAAAGGGCCAGATGCATGGGGCGCCCAGTGAGAATTGAACTCACTAACAATGGTTTGCGAGTCTACGTGAAGTGCCCAAATATAGTCATATAGACTTCTGATAAATTAGTTAAATTAACCGTGTATTTCCAGAGGCCGAGTTCTAGACAGCACTTGCCAACTTGTCTAAAAGGAACAGGGTTTAATTTATTACCCGGTGCTTAGGGCGCCCCAAAAGGGGAATTGCGACGGGAATCACGCATTTTTGCACTAACTGTCGCATGAGCTTCCGTTTTGAGCGTAGCTTCTCACATTTAAAAGTCCTTCTGTCAATCGCGGTACTGAGTTTGAATCTCACTGAGTGCTCAATATTTATTGCCTTGTGCCAGACTAAAAACTTTGTGAATATCTGAATTGCCAGACATTTTATCTTGTACTTTAAAAAGAAAAAATACCAACGCGTAGGATGGAACCTCACATTTTTTTCGACCTCCCGCCGCTTGCTCTATCAACTATATCATTTTACGGATATTATTCAGGTTGTTAAATGTCATCTTTTTTTTTTAATATAATGCCTTTATTCATTTCATCTATTTATTTTTTTTTTTTTTTTTTTTTTTCAGTTTCAACCATTTTCAGATTTTGCCAACGACTGGTTGGTCTCGGATGAAAAAGCGGTTTTGTCAAAAGATTTTGAATATTAGCTTACGTGATTGATATTTAACAAAGATGAACGTGCCTTTTAAATGTTCGGTCTTTGTGGCAAACGACAACAAAGAATAATTTGAATATTTCAACGGCTCGGAATACAGTCCCAGTTTTTTTGGTTAAAATGATAGAGCAAGGAACTGGAGGCCAAACGAAATTGAGGTTTCAACTCGTAACAAAAGAAAAATTCATCTTAAATAAATAAAAAAATAAATTTAAAAAAGTTATCTTAAATCAACGTATTTCTTTGAATCCAATTATACACATATCATATTGGATATAGGCGTTGGATTAAGACAGTTCTAAGTGACACTTACCTCTAGGCAGCAGGTTCAATCAGGGTCAAGGGCGACAGTAACATAGAATAATAATTAACACAGCTTAACACTTGTACCCAGCTATGGTTAGCGGAATGAGAACAGGATATCCCTGTGGATTGAATAACGGGTCGGGTTCAAAGTTCCGTGATAGCTCCCGATTACGACAAGAAATTTCCCGAGTTCGGAAAGAAGGTTCCCGAGTTCGAAAAGAAGGTTCCCGAGTTCGACAAGAAATAGCTGAAGAAGACTGGGGGGTACATCGGCCGAAAAGTTGTACAGATAACAATAAAGATGTGGACAATAGTCCGAATAATCCAAATAATACAAGTTAAATAAACCTTTCCGCATTTTTTGAACAGTCACTCCTGTAAGATATGAACTGTTGATACAAAGTATCTCAAGTTCCTTATTGGCGAGTGTCCTGTGTATGACATTGAACTGCAACTTGGAATGAGGCTCTAGTTCTGGAGCCCTGGGGAGTGTGAACTCACTTTTTCCAGAAATTCTTCGAATTAGGTACTGCCAAAATGTGCGCTCATTTTCATTTTAAAAACGAATCAAAATGAATTAAATCGATTATTTAAGCGTCAGTAAAAAAAAAAAAAAAATAATAATAATAATAATAATAATAATAATAATAATAATAATACATATGTTATAAGTTTCTTCTTAGAAATAAATTACAGAAAGATTATTCACGTCCTTAACTTTTTAGCCAAGTAAAATCCGGTTTTCATTGAAAAAAAACTATTTTAAAAATATGGCTTCGATAAAACCAAACAAATATGTAAATGATGACATATCATTTTCCACACCAAATATTTGTTATGTATGGATAAAAGGATAAAAGCACAAAAGAAAGAAGATTGAAAGACGAAAAGAAAGAAGAAGAAAGAAAAAAAGATAAAAGAAAAAAGAAAAAAGAAGTAAAAAAAAGAAAGAAAGGGATATTTTTCTTTTATATAGATTGGTTTAAGCGCTGACTTTTTCTTCTTTTTTTTCTTTCTTGTTTCTTTGTTTGTTCAATCTCCTTGTTCAGTTGAAGAGAAAAATGGCGATATTGTTCAGTGGCACCAAATCAAGATACCGAGATTACCTCCAAAAAAGGTGTAAAGAATTTTCTTCTTCTCGTGTGTAACGTCGAACCCAAAGGATTCGCCGATTATGACGTGCCAATTTCCACACATTTTTTGTCCCAGTTCTTCTCTGATGAGCCGAGCAGCTCTGAAGAGGTCTTCAGGAAATTTCTCGCAGGCCACAATGCATAACTCTAACACTTCCGTCTTCATCTCGGGGGGCATTTCCGTGTATTGGACGAGGGCGAAAGTCATTGGGAACTGTGGTGCCGTCGACTTCTTCTTAACAACAGCATCTTCTTTCTGCTCAGGTGAATTTTCAACCATTTTTATCTTGATTTAAAACGAACTGACTTTTTTCTTCTTTTCAAATCAGAAACTTGTCTAACACAATGATGTTCTTCAAGTGAAAATTAGATTTTTCTAATGTATATATATATATATATACACGTATATATATGTATTTATACTAAAAATAATGTGAAATGGACACGACTTCAATTTCCTCTTAATAAACGAATTCTGTTTTGATAAACTGGATATAATGATATTCACTGAATAGTTGAAAGTTGATGATAATTTTTTTTAAAACGGGTTTTAAAAAAAGCAACTTATTGTCATGCAGCAACTAGTCACAATGAGTTATTTTTTATTGCACATTGATGGATACAATAAATGACGTCACTTATAAATTGCGTATATACACGTGTGGGGATAAAAATAATTTTTTTTAAACTTAAAAATAACAAAATCTCATAAGCTGTCTCTAAATAGTACAGTTTACTAAAAAAAATGAAGAAGCTACGATAATCTTGTAAATTCACACAAGCACACAAAACCTTCAGTACACACAAGAAGCAAAGACTACAACAGGGTGTCAAGTCCCGCGACGTCACGCTTGTAGGAGAACTGCTACACCACGTCCACTCGTCTGTTTTTAAAATGTTTCGCTGCTATCTTATGCAAATAAGTCTGTAGCATAGAAATGGCAGTTTTGCTAACAGCTCTTAGAGAGTAGATCGACACGCGAGACAGCGAATGCGTTTAGCTTCCGGTAAATCACTGTCACTTCTATGACACTCCCCTCTGATCGTATGATCACATAAGTGATAGTGAGGGGCTGGACGTTTCATTCTTGCAATCCTTCGCAGTGGTACAATCACGTCTTCCTCCCCGGCTGAATCGTGTTGGAGTCCGAGTGATGAGTGGGATCAATAAGGGTCAACCCTACCTCGTCCCCCCTTTCAGACGGGGCGTCGCTGCTGCTTGCACTGGGGGGGGGTCCTCGCCATTCATTACTCCCGGATGTGTCTTCACCATCATCCACAGGTAACAATGAACAGAGCAGTGGACGTACGTCTCCTACGTGCCGAGGCATCCCGTCGATAACTATCGACTGTGGACTGTTTATCCCGGTGACACGTTCTTTCACAAACTTTGATGTGCAGCGTCCGTGTGGATTTTCCCCCAAAACTGTGTCACCTTCTTTGTACCGATCCAAAATCGCTTAGCTAGGCTGGGGTACAACGTCAATTCCCTCTATTCGAATCGTGCATGAATGCAGCAGATTGGCGGGCGCGGATGAGGCAGACACGTCGTCCATGGGCGTGACGTTATACCAATAAACTGCCTTCATAATAGGGTAGCTCTTTCGCTCAGCAATTCGTTTAATTGTTCGATGACACCTCTCTACAATACCATTTCCAGATGGTCTGTACATGCAGCGCGGTCGGAATCGGACGCCCTATTCATCCATAAATCGTTTGAATTGCCGACTGCAGAATACAGGGTCTATCAGCCGGGATCTCCACTGGGGCGCCACGTTCGAAAAATACCGACTCCAATCGCCGGATTACGTGTGCAGCGTCTTGCCGGACTAGCGGCCGCCAGATCGAAAACCGTGTAGGGCCACAATCGATCAAAGTCAGAGTGGCGACCGTTATAGTGCGTGATGTCCATGCCTAGTCGGCTCTAAATTTCATGCACACTGAGCCTTCCCTTCTGCCATAGCACAGGAGCTGGATCTATTGACTGGCACTCTTCACAACTCCGAACGACCGATCCACTGCTGCTTTCGATACGGACAGGTTGATCCTACGTGTGAAATACAGTGTCCGCTTAACACCAGGGTACCCGCTGTGTCGATGAATCTCGGTTAACTGAGCAGGGCTCGGGTTTCCTACAGCAAAAGCACACACTGGCTGAATAGGTTCGGTGTCCTTCACATTGTTGAACCACCTCTGGGGAACTCTAGTCAGCAAGTTGGCTAGGTTCTGGTTGGATCTAACGAGCACTATGTCAACCGAAAGGCTGTACTATTTTACAAGGGGGGTTAGCGTTTCAAGTCGTCGCCTTATGAGCATCTCGCTCGTGACCTTGGTGTTCAACCCAGACTTTCCAGTAAGGGCATTGGTCACCCAATGGTACACGCAGAGGGAGTCTGTGTTCATGTGTAATACCGTGGCTTGTCATTTTAGCCGGAGGTTGATTCCTCTTAGCCCGGCATCCAGTTCCGCCACGTTAATATGTTGGGTGTTTTTTATCGGCCGTAGCCAACATGCATCCTCGATAATGGCTTCCAATAGCATCGAGCGCCACTCCTACAGCCAACGAACTCGCATTCACACACACGTCTAGCTCCTTTGCATTCACACACCATTCTCCCTGTGCAGGATCCATTTGCCCTGTCCGGGTGAGGGTACCTGTTATCATACGTTCCAGGGGAGCGTCACAAATCTTGTCGTCAGTTTTGCGTTACGGCAGTGGCTCGGCGTTTGATGAAACCTGTCGCTACTCGCAGCCATCCACACACGGAAAAGTGAACCCACCAGTTGGCCACACATGGAGAAAATACCTCTCTGTGTCATGGTCATAGAGCCGTCTACCATTCTACTTCCTCGTCGCCATCGCAGTCAACCCTGCTCACTCCATACTTCTAGCCCCAGCACTCTGGCTCCGTCCCGCAACTTCTCTGTTCCTTGCTAGCCAGTCCGTAGAGCTCGAGATGTTTCCTCGCGGATTTTGCTGGCGCCACGTCCTCATTGATAAATATATCTTCAATATATGACGACGTTGCTCTGTTTATAGTTTCACTCAGTACTAACACAGCTCGCATTATCAGGGGTGCTACATTCAGGCCGAACCCCAGCCTGGTTAGACAATATCGCTTCCCTCTGAACATAACTGTTTGGTATGGACACCAATTTCATTAAATTCGGTTAATTCCCTGATTTTTGGTATTTTTATTTTCTTTCGGAGGGGTGACATACGATGGTGGAATTTATGTCCGTTAAGTTCGATTTAACCATCTGTTGAGTCTCCACGAATTAAATCCTAAGATGCGGGGATAGGACAAGAAATTTGGCGGGACTGAGATTGAGGTATTTTGGTGGAAGTAGGATGCGCAAGGAGAAGAATGTAAGTGTTTGTTTTTGCCTGGATCGATCGTCGAGTGTACCTAGCTAGCAATAACCGTGTAGATATATGACCAGTTTTATCACCCTTCATCCCAAACAAAACTTTCGGCTATATGCCGTGGTATGGTGAACACCTCTGTAATTGAATAAATACGTTCTTTGAGGTGGGTGCAGAGATGTATCCACATCAAATAACCAGTTATTTTCCTCGTACCCCACTTGTACAAGGTCAGGCACAAGCCCTATTAACGTGGGACCACCCACGAACCGAAGCTCATGGTGTGTCGGGTGCAAAAAATGCGTTGATCCCGTCGGCATTCGCCCTCAAGGAGGGCGCCTCAGGCACCGGGCAATAAACCCAGCCCTGTCCCTTTAAATCGAGGGGAGGTGTTGCCTGAGGGATGTCCCCCTGGGATCAACGATGTTAATTTTACTCTGTAGGTCCAGCGGCCGAAGCTCACAGGATCCCCGGCGTTGACTGGAAACCAAAGTTGAATATCCGCATCGAATAAACATCTTAAAAAAACAGTCACGATTTAATCACGTATGTTAGAATGTTAGGCACTCTTCGCGGAGTTCCGTCCCGGCCTCCTGCCTCAAAAACCGCTAGCCGGTGGCTGATGAAAAAAAACACCAGCTACGATTGAAGTCCGTAGCCGAAGCGGTGTCACTTGAAAAAAAAAAATCTTAGGGTGTTTTTCCCGAAAACCAACCACCAACCATAACCCTAACCCTAAACCCTACCCTAACCCTAAACCCTAACCACCCTAGTTAAAATTAACAGTTTTATTACAAACTTTGTGGGTTCTGTTTTTTCTGGGTCACCCTGTATACAGGGTAACCCAGAAAAAACAGAGCCTAAATTATCTATTTATTTTCCCCTAACTAACCTAAACCCCAACCCCAACCCTAACTCTAACTCTAACCCTAAACCCTAAACCCTAACTCTAGTTTTTTGTTTTTTTTTTCAAGTGACACCGGGCTACGGACTTCAATTGTAGCTAGTGTTTTTTTTCATCAGCCACCGGCTAGCGGTTTTTGAGGCAGGAGGCCGGGACGAAACTCCGCGAATATACCCGAATGTTAACATTACCACGTGTATACACGTAATTTATATATGACGTCATTGATTGCATCTATAAATTTGTAATAATAAAAAGTAATACGGATTAAAACTAGTCGCTGCATAACATAAAGTTGCCTTTTTTAAAAAAACTTTTCTCATTCCCCGCGAAAAATTAAATATTAATATTTTAGCGGTTATCATTATGTCCAGTTTATCAAAAAAAGGATTCGTGTATTAAAAAAAATTGTAGTCTTGTCCATTTCCCATTATTTTTAGTTTATATATAAATATATATACGTATATATACATCCATTCATAAGGAGGTGTTTCGAAAAATAATATATATTTTACTTGAAGATCCTTTTTAAATCAAGATAAGTGATGAGTGAAAATTCACCTGAGCAGAAAGAAGATGCTGTGGCTAAGCAGAAGTCGACGGCACCACAGATCCCAATGACTTTCGCCCTCGTCCAATACACGGAAATGCCCCCCGAGATGCAGACGGAAGTGTTAGAGTTGTGCATTGTGGCCTGCGAGAAATTTCCCGAGGATCTCGTCAGTGCTGCTCGCCTCATCAAAGAAGAGCTGACACAAAGATCATGTGGAAATTGGCACGTCATAGTCGGCGAATCTTTTGGATTCGAAGTTACACACGAGAAGAAGAAAATTCTTTACACGTTTTTTGGAGGTAATCTTGCCATCTTGCTTTGGTGCAACTGAACAATGTCGCCATCTTTCTCTGCAACTGAACAAGGAGGAAGAAGAAACAAAACAAAAAAGAAAAAAAAAAAGTCAGCGCGTAAATCTGTCTATATAAAAAAAAAAAATTTCTTTCTTTTTCTTCTTTTATTCTTCTTCTCTCTCTCTCTCTCTCTCTCTCTCTCTCTCTCTCTCTTCTCTCTCTCTCTCTCTCTCTTTCTTTTTCTTCCATCCTTATTCTTTCGTCTTTCTTTCTTTCTTTCGTCTTTCTTTCTTTCTTTTTCTTTTTTCTTTCTTTTTTCTTTCTTTTCTTTCTTTTCTTCTTTCTTTCTTTTTTTCTTTTCTTTATTCTTTTTTTCTTTCTTTCTTTTCTTTCTTTCTTCTTTCTTTTTTTTCTTTCTTTCTTTCTTTCTTTCTTTCTTTCTTTCTTTCTTTTTTCTTTCTTTCCTTTCTTTCTTTTTTTTTTTCTTTTCTTTTTTCTTTCTTCTTTCTTTTTTTTTTTTTCTGTAACCTATTTATTAACTAACCCTATAACATTAACTTTAACCCTAACCCTTAATATAACGTTTAAACCCGGAATAAAAATTTAATGTAAATGTAATGCTTTTCAAAAATTATTGCGCGCTATTCCAGAAAATTGTTATTAATAAAGTCGACCGTAGTGGGAATTCGTTTTTGCTTCTTCTTTGGGGTGCTGAACTTTTCAATTAAAGGTGGCCGATAGGTCTCCCTTTGGAAATCAAACACAGCGTGAAGTGGGGGGTAGAAACATCTAACCGGCGAGACTAGGAAGGCCTCGACGGATACTACCATACTATTACAATTTTTTGTTTTGTTTTACAGCATATCAACCACAGTGGGTCATGTAATGCCGGCAAAGTTTTGAAAGATTCGTAGCGATAGTTTGGAAGAAACATTTTCTTAAACTCAATTTTTTTGTAAAAAAAATTTCTATTTAACCCATAGATGTGACCCTAACATGTACTACCACTCCGGGTCAGAGTGGACCTGGGAGCAATGGTGATGAAGGGGGATCAACATTCCCCAGATCTCCAAAACTGGAACCTCACCATCAGATAGGGTTTAATGCCATTCCCAGGACACGAAGACCCTCAGCCACCGCTTTCTAGCACCTCAATGATAAAAAGGGTTGGGGTGTAAACAAAAATAGTCTTTTTTTAATATCTAAGAAATTAACATTTGTGATAGTCCTAGCATCTATATGATTGTCCCGACCTTATTGCCCTTATGACAAGCCCCAAACCCTTTTTATCATATAGGTGCTAGAAGGCTGTGACTGAGGGTCTTCATATCCTGGGATTGACGTTTAACTCTATCTGATGTTGAGGTTCCAGTTCTGGAGTTTGTTTGTTTTTAACCCAGAGTGGTAGTACCTGTTAGGGTCCTATCTATGGGTTAAATAGAAAAACATGAGTTTATAAAAATTTATTTCAAAACTTTTCGGCATTAAATGACCCACTGAGGTTGATATGCCTTAAAATAAACCAAACCAAACCAAACCAAACCAAATGGACAACAAACAAACAAAAAACATAAAAAACGACAAGAACTTGAATTGCGGTAAAAAACGAAAATGTTTATTCAAAATTTTTTAATGCGTCTAATTAGTCCTCATTTCGTTTCAGGGGTAAAAAAAAACTTACAACAAACGGATAGATAGATAGATAGATAGATAGATATTGAGAGAAAGAGAAACAGTGAATTGAGCAGATTGAATATATATATATATATATATATTATATATATATATATATATAGAGAGAGAGAGAGAGAGAGAGAGAGAGAGAGAGAGAGAGAGAGAGAGAGAGAGAAAATAAATATATAAAGGTTTTACATATCTATTTATTTGGTGACAAAGGAACAGTCACGACCATTTTGGTTTCATGCGACAGCAATCATCAGGTGAACTTGTTTCAAATACATTTGAAACAAGTTCACCTGATGATTGCTGTCGCATGAAACCAAAATGGTCGTGACTGTTCCTTTGTCACCAAATAAATAGATATGTAAAACCTTTATATATTTATTTTATCATATTATATAACAGCTCTATTTTGTATTGAGCACTCTCCCATTAATACTGCGTTTGGCACACCATTCCAGTAAAAGCTGAAACAATGACAATCCCACACTATAGCTATATATATATATATATATATATATATAGAGAGAGAGAGAGTGTGTGTGAGATGGTCACTGTTTCAGCTTTTGCTGGAATGGTGTACCAAAGGCAGTATTAATTGGTAGAGTGCTCAATATAAAATAGAGCTGTTATATAATATAACAAAATAAATACATAAAGGTTTTACATATCTATTTATTAGGTGACATTTAATAAATAGATATGTAAAGCCTTTATATATTTATTTTATATATATATATATATATATATATATATATATATATATAATATATATATATATATAGAGAGAGAGAGAGAGAGAGGAGAGAGTGGGGAGAGAAATAATATCATCAATGAATCAAATATCTTGCATTTTAAACAAAATCGTATTAAATGATTGATTATTTTTTTTAAACCGAGAAGATGACGAGAAAAACAAATACTGTTTTAAATTTCTTCAAATCCTGGCATAGGGAAACGTTCTGCAAAATTCTTCACATCTCGTTTTAAACTTTCCAATCTTTCCTGTACGGTCAGGTCATTTTCAAGCACCTTATTGAAATCGGAAATCGACTGACCAGACATGTTAGCCACTTCTTGGGTCAATTTGATGCCTGCAAATAGAATTTAAAATATATTTTGTCACCTTTGCAAAAATCAACGTCCAAAAAAATCTTGAAAAACAAAATGGGGTTATTTCCTATAACTCCAACATAAACAAAGGGGAACCACTCTTGACTGATAAATTATTTATTTAGGGGCCGGGTTAGCTCAGTCGGTAGAGCGTTCGGCTAGAAACCACACGGTTCCTAGTTCGATCCCAGTCCTCGTCAACTCAGCATATGAGTAGCACAGGGATCTGTGCGGTAAAGTAAGGAGCTGATGGTAGGTGTGGCGCTCCACCTCAGACGCAAAAAACAATCTCTTTGGTCTGGCGCTAGTGAAAAGGGGATAGACCCCCTCGCTGATTGGCTGATACCGACATTAGGCCGCCCCGACGACTTTACTTTTTTTTATTGATCTACTAGGAAAAAAGAAAACTGGGGTTAGGGTTAAGGTTTAGGGTCAGGGTTAGGGTTTAGGGTTAGGGTTAGTTTAATGGGAAAATGAATAATTATTCAGTCAAGAGTGGTTCCCCTTTGTTTATGTTGGAGTTATAGGAAATAACCCAAAATGGGGGCTGTCACAACACGAAATGCTCCTTAAACGCATGTTTTTTGCTTAAAAATACATCAGTACTTTGAATCTTCGTCGTCGTTGGGGGGGCGTAAAGTCGGTATCAACCTAGATAGCGATGGAGCCTATCCCCTTTTCACTAGCGCTAGACCAAAGAGATTGATTTTTGATGTCTGAGTCGGAGAGCCACGACCACTATCAGCTCCTCACTTTACCGCACAGATCCCTGGGCTACTCATAGTAGCTCTATCGACTGAGCTAAACCGGTCCTACTTAAAATAAGGACGACTAATCTATACATATATAATGGGCAGTTGTGTGTATATGTATGTCCGGAGGAAACTTCGAAAATAATTAACGACAAAGTAAATATATATACACATTAAATAAACCCAGGGCTTGTTTTTTGAGCAAAAATAATAGACTTGATTTATATTCGTGAAGATAATTAAAAAATAAAATTTAAATGATAACAGCATGGATTTTTTTTTTCATTTAATATTTTAGATAGTAGACATTAACATTTCTTTTCAGAGTAGCTGGATCAATGCAAGGTCTATTTTTTACATAGGGATTTAAATTTACATAGGGCAACTCACGATTCAGTAATAATGGATCTGCGGGACTAACTTTAAAAAATCCCTCTCTACCTGGGCGATGCCGGGTAGCCGCTGCTAGTAGTCTATAATTCACGAACTACATCTTTTTTCTAAATAGAATTCACCAAATCTCTGCTCCTATGCAGGATTGCACAGCTGATACTTGACAACTGACCGTTCTACAAAAAAACAAAACGATATTTTTCTTTATTTGTCGTATTTTTCTAAATAAATGTCTTTGGCCCAGTTTAATAGGCTGTCTGAGTGGCCGTGAGAATTTTTGATGTTAACTGGTCAAAGTCTGGGTCAGCGGAACTGTTCAGAGAATGATATATGCATGCACATACATACGCGCGTGCGCACACCCAAACACACACACACACAAATCATCGCCATTACTCCCAGGCCCACTCTGACCCGAAGTAGTAGTACCTGTTAAGGTCCCATCTACGGTCTAAATAGACAAAAATATAAAAATTGATTTTTTTTTAAATTGAATACCCAACAAGAATAATGTTGAAAACTAAACGTCTTCGGAATAAAATAACCCAATGGTTGACATGCCGTAAAACCTAACCAACCCAACCAACCCTAATCCTAACTAGAGCATCAGCACCGGATATGTAGATACATGGAATATATTTACATTCACCATCTTGATAAGTATAAGTTTCAGTCATTTGCTTCTTCTTTCTTTTTCTTTTTTTTTTTTTACTGAATTCTGACATTTAAGTCCCAATATATTGAGATTTTTAAGGATTATCTTTATTATTTCAAAGTACTATGCGGTGCGCGTGTTTTCTATCCCTAGTTTATGAGTACCCAGCCTATTCACCGTCCTCGGGGACGCCTTCCTTCTTGTCACACACCTTAATCAGTCTCATAAACGAAAACTTGTACATTTTAATCTTTCTGAGTGTCGAGAAGAAAATTAAATACCAACCTTGATGGACGAGATGGGCCACTTTTTTAATATCATTTTCTTTCAATTGGCGAGTTGTGAGGGCCGGAGTTCCCAAACGTAAGCCACTGGGTTTCAGGGCGTCTTTATCTCCAGGGTAAGGACATTTATTAGCTGAAATATTCATTCGTTCCAATACTTTCTCGCAACGAATGCCATCAAGATTTTGAGGACGCATGTCAATTAAGACCAAATGATTATCAGTGCCGCCTAAAAAGACAAAAACATAAGAGAAAAAAAGGTTGTTCATTGATATATATATATATATATATATATATATATATATATTATATTGGTTTGGAGGTTGATTTTCAAGGCTATCACAATGCAGGTGTAAAAAAAATAATAAGGTAACAATGGTGTTGTGTGTTAACCTGTATTTTATTCTTGAATTTTCGAGATGAAATCTCTTTTTCAGAAGATCACTGGAACTGAAGTCGTCTTGTTATGGCATTTCTAGTTAAAAATGAAATGCCATAACAAGACGACTTCAGTTCCAGTGATCTTTGAAAAAGAGATTTTATCTCGAAAATTCAAGAATAAAATACAGGTTAACACACAACATCATTGTTACCTTATTATTTTTTCTTTACACCTGCATTGTGATAGCCTTCAAAATCAACCTCCAAACCAATACATACACAATGCTTCAAGCAAATTATAAAACTCTCATATATATATATATATATAATATGCATATATATATATATATATATATATATATATATATATATTATATATATATATATATATATAAAGCTGTTATTGTGGGTCTAACGGGAAAAAATTAAATATTTTATTAACAAAAAAAAAGAAAAATTGCAATGAATTGTATAAAAACATGATAAAATAGAATATAATGAATTATGTGCTGTGATATGTTTTTTCTTTCTTTAATTACGCCACAGAAAAAGAAAAAGGCTGTGAAATTCTTACCTGAAGATAAGGTGTATCCAAATGACAAAAGTTCATTGGCCAAAACCTTTGCATTTGCCAGAATTTGAAACTGATATTTCTTGAACTCAGAAGTTTGAGTTTCCTTCAGTGCCACCGCCGTAGCTAAAAAGATAAATTTAAATTAAATAAATAAACACACACACACGTGCACGCATAACCCTGAAGATCCTTATGGTGAAACTCGAGTAGGTTATCACCGAGTACATTTATGTTAATAAATTTGCTCTACTAACATATGGAGCACTTTATATTTGTTATATCGCTGCCTTATCATTGTGAAACTTGAATCAACTAACCATTGTGACCTTTTTCACCGGGAAGTCACTTTTTCCACAAATACCATATATATATATATATTTTATAACATATTCATAGCTAATATTGAACAATTTTTCGATTTTATAAAAATCATCTTCAGAGCTTGTTTATACTCCGTACTATCAAGAGCGGAGACGAAAGTCATATGAATTCAAAACGAAAACCTTGATGTTACAAAAAAGTTATGCGTTAGTTTCAAGTGTGGCGGAAGTGCTCATATTTGAAACTAACGCATAACTTTTTTGCAACATCAAGGTTTTTGTTTTGAATTCATATGACTTTCGTCTCCGCTCTTGATAGTACGGAGTATAAACAAGCTCTGAAGATGATTTTTATAAAATCGAAATATTGTTCAATATTAGCTATGAATATGTTATAAAATGTTTTCACTTTAACAGCATATTGTGTTGTTTTCATATCCTTTTATCTATTCTCATATATATACTTATATATATATACACACTACTTTCATTATGAAGTCGAGAAATACAAAGATTCGGCTGACACAAGTAAACACATATATAAATGAATTGACATTCTCTGCATTTCTTAACAGGCGCGTTGTCTTTACGATAAGTAGCCAACATGCTGTTTGGAAACCAATAGTAACAATTGTACTTTAAATTTATTGTACTCTATAATGAATAAATGAATTTACAGCTCTTACACCCGTAATAGAGCATTTTATTTTCTATCCTCCAATACTAAAAAGACTATATGCATATATATATATATATATAATAAACATATGTATAAATAAATGCAAATTTCTGTGCAGCTTTCTGTACCCATGTTCACATCAAAACGGTCTACGTTACGTTAAATTGTTAATACACATGATCAACGTGCAATTGGTGTTATATGTACTAATAAATGGCGTTCATCACAGTCAAGCGATATCTAATTTGCATAATGATTTTAAAAAGCAGATTTTAATAAATATCTGTCCTGCTTTTTGCATTTATGATTTTATTGTCTTATTTTCATATATATATATATATATATATATATATATATATATATATAGTATATATATATATATTGGTTTGGTGGTTGTTTTGAAGGCTATCACGATGCAATTGTAAAGACAAATAAGGTAACTATGGTGTTGTTTGTTAACCTGCAATTTTTTTTAATAATAATTCTTAATATTTCGAGATAAATATCTCATCTACAAAAGATCTCCGAAACTGAAATTGTTGTTAGTGGCTGTCCATTTTTGGTTTGTGTCATGTCTTCCAAACTCTCTGAGTGTATGTATGACACCATAAAAAGGACCCCTCACCTGCAATTTGGATAGATATTATATACTTATATTACATATTATAAGTTATATTTAACCATTACAAACTCAATTGAATTGCTGTTTCAAAAAGATTTATTTCCTGGCACTTAGCAGGACCAGCCCTATCATGAACACCATAAAAAGGACCCCTTACCTGCAATTTGGTGGTTATGTGGTCCACCTTGGAGACCTGGGAAAACAGCTTCGTTAATTTTCCTCTCCAGATCGTACATAACTTTGGTTCCGTTTCGCTGAACTTTTCTCACACCTGAAAAAATAAAAATAAAAAGGAATTGTTGAAATATTTATTAGCTAGCAGTACCTATGGATATACCACAGTATGATACTTTGATTATCACAACGTTTGATATGTTTAATTAAGAGCTATTGCTAAATAGTTTCAACATGTAAAAAGTATAATAATTCTGAAATACCTCCCTCTCACTCACATATTTTTTCGTTCTTTTCATCTTTTCATCATGTTCGATTGAAACAGATAAGCATTATCGCTTCCACGCGTTCACCCACCCCTCTCTCTATGTTTCCTCCACTCGCTTTCTTTCTTTCTTTCTTTCATATAATAGTTTTCCTGTGTAACATGTCCTTTTATTAAGAATTCTGGGGTATGGGGGTTATCGTCCCTTGTCTGCGAGCCTCTGTTTCAAACCAACCAATCATGAGCCAGCATACTTTGGCGCCAAAGTCAAATATGCAGACTCCTGCCTCTTCTGTACCAGCAACGAAAGGGAACGGACCGAACAAAAGGTCGCTTCTACTATTCTTCAACAGAACCAGACGGAGTCGGACGCAAGAAAAGTCCATCTATATCCGAACTATATCAGAAGGCCGTAGCAAGGGGCTCCGTTAATACCCCATATCCCAGGATAAACAGCTAAGTGACAATTATATACATATTATATACACTAGCAAATTTATGCACCCTCCGGGTGCAAGTACTTAAGTTTTAATATAATAAAATATCATGTTAAATTAGAAAGGCTAATAACACTAAATAAGAATGCAGATAAAAAAAATTGGAACAGAGGGGGTATTATCGAAAAATAGAACAGCTTTGAAACTAACTCTTCCATCATTTTCAATTACTCCCGTCTTTCATTTGTAAATTTTCCTAATTTAACTCTTTACTTAAAATAGGAAGTAAAGGATAATATTACAGTTATTTCTTCTTGTTAATGAATTTCTTTTAAGATTTATCCAGAGATTTTTGCTCATATTCAATAAGATAAAACCAAACAATTAGAAATCAATAATACTTAGCATATATTTATTAAAATCAATTTTTTAAGATCAATATGCAAATTAGCCTTCCCATTCACACTGTAAACCAGTATTTTGTTGTATATATAAATACAATTGCGTATTATTAGTATGTAGATATGGTCAACAGTCTTAATAATGTAAAACAATTTTATTATTCATTGAGGTTTAAATAAAAATAAAATCATGAAGAATGTGATGTAAATAACTAAGAGAACTGTGAATTGAGTAGTAATATAGTTTCGGTTACAGACAGAAAAACACACAATCTCCATTATAATAAGATATTATATATTTGGGCAAACGAAACTAAAGTTTGCAATTCTTTATATGTAATACAAGTCTTTTATTCACATTCTGTCGTTCGTTTTACTTCTTTGACTCTTAACCTGTATGCCACACTCGCGGTTAACTCCATTCAAACCTCGGAGTATTGCCGCTAGTGTTATATTCTTTATACTTTTTCTTCCCTTTCTTTTTTATGATAAAAACGGAATGATCCATTATTTAGCTGAGCTGACAACACTCATAAGTAATAAGAATTCAGCGGATAAGCAACACCAGATAATCAGGGTTTACATTTTTGCATTTCATCTTTGACGATTTTGGACGGTCTCATTTTTAAGCAGACGGTGTTGCAAGATGATAACGGTTGTACAATTAAGGAACACGAGGATTGATATATAGATTCTATCAAAGTTTGACCTTCTTCAGTTTGTACACTGCAATTTGAATATACAAGGTCAGTCCGGAAAGTGTCAAGTTTTATTATATTAATGGTGGAAAAGGGGCCTGCCTAGGGCAATGATGCTTTTGTCCGATTTAAAATACTCCTCTTGGGGCTGATTTAAAATACTTCGCTTGGGACCTTATACACTTATGCAAACGTATCTTCTACTTTTCAAAAAAAAAAACAGTATGCAAAGTCTTCTTTCGGGATCTTCATCAGCTGCTTAGTCCGGAATATGAATATGTCACAAGTCCCAAAATAAGTATCTCTTCGATGTATTTATGAATTTTTTCAGTTCGGTAATAACGGATATACAATAATATCAATTTTGATTGTATAGTGTTTCACTAGAAGTGATAAAATACTTGAAACTTTTATTTTAAAAATAATTTTAAAAAACTGTTCGGGTCGTACTTATTTATGTCACGTGACATCCTCCGCCAATGAAAATGTGACGCTACGTGCCAATAAGGTGTCAGAAGCTGTCGATAACACTCTTGGTTATTTATCATGACCCTTCTCCAGAATTTACTCGTTAACTTCTGGATTTAAAAAATTGTTACACTGCATTACAAAATGAATAGGCTATCCTATTCAGTAGGCAAAACCAGTTCGAACTCGTAAAGCGTATATTCTCGAATTAATTTAAAATCACATACTGTTGAAGCAATGCACAACGTGTCTACGCACCAGCTACTACGATACTACCAATTAATGTGAGTACCTACCATTTATTCCTCAAAGGTTGTATAAGTCGGCAGGGTGATCTAATGTCGGTAGCAGTCATACAGCTATCCCCTTTTCACTAGCGCTAGACCAAGGAGATTGTTTTTGCGTCTGGGGTGGAACGCCACACCTATTATCAGCTCCTCATTTTACCGCACTCGTGCGCTGATTTTGCGAGGGGCGGTATCGAACCTGGAACCTTGAGGTTCCAGGACGGACACTCTACCGACTATACGCAGTGCAAAGTAGAAGGCACCAAAATATTCCAAAACATTTGACTCGCCCTAGTACCTTACCAAATTTTAACCGACCCCCCTCCCCCAAGATTGTGTCTAGGAAAATGGCCCCTTTTTGAATATGCTGAATAAATTGTGTCAAATTACAAGAAAAAAGAAAAGAAAAAAAGAAAAAAAAGAACTTACCCTTTCTGTAAAAGATTATTCCAGACTTGGGTCCCCTCAAGGATTTTTGGGTGGTGGTTGTGATGATATCACAATATTCAAAAGGGTTGGGTACTGCTTCGGCTGCCACAAGGCCACTAAAATGGGCCATATCACACATAAGATAACAATCTACTTCATCGGCTAATCTACGTAGACGTGCATAATCCATATGCCGGGGATAACTGCTTGCACCTGAAAATAAAGGAGGGATCAGATAATAATACATAGTTTCGACCGTTTCCTTCGAAATAATCATCTTAGGTAATGTGACACTGGGGCCTTGAGGGTTTTTATCAAAGAATTAAAAGTAAACGGAAACCGTAGAAGGGTTTTCTACTCTTAAAATAGTTTGAGAATTCATATTAACAAGTTTGAGAAGACATATTAACAAGTAAGAGAATTCGTCTAGTGTCAAACTTGTTGATATGTCTTCTCTTTTAAAAACTGTTACAATAAGATATACATAATCTGATGACCGAGAAAAATGCGGCGGAAGTGCTCACATTCGAAACTATTGTATAACTTTGCAACATCAAGGTTTTTGTTTTGAACTCATATGACTTTTGTCTCCGCTCTTAACAACACGGAGTATAAACAAGCTCTGATGATGATTTTCATATATTGTTATATATATTCTTTCTATAAGAATTAAAAGATGAAGACACCAACCTGATATAATCAACGCCGGTCTAAAAAGACGAGCGTTGTATTCCAAAGTGAAGTAGTCGATGAGTCCGGTTTTCTGATCGACTTTGTAAGGCAAAGACTCGAAAAAGATTGAAGACGATGACATTTTCTTTTTTAGGTTTATGAAACCGTGGGTCAGGTGACCACCATCGGAAACGTCAAGTCCCATAAGACGACCGTTGGGTCCGACAACGGCCATGTAGACAGAAAGGTTGGCCGGGGAGCCAGACAATGGCTGCACATTCACACCCCATTCGGTTGGGGACAGGTGGAAAGTCTCCAGGGCCCGCTTTTCGCAAAGAAGCTCGATACGATCAATAAATTCGTTGCCGCCATAATACCTGAAATGAAATTCAAATAAAGAAATGATATACAAATAACGAACCGTGTCTGCCCTACTATTTACCCAGGTAAATATATATTTACCCACCCAGTGTAAAAAAAAACCTGGGGCATTGTGGGTAACATACTGACTGGAACATCGTAGTAAGCGATCTCAAACTCCAGTCGCACCATTACTTTAACATTGACAATCAAACTTAGTTGACCTCAACAAGACATAACATTTTCTCTGGGTACAACGGTCTAAATCATCTCATATAAACTAATAAACTACACTACGTGCCAATAAAAAGATTCTTCCAATGCACGCTTTTCGCAAAGAAGCTCAATACAATCAATAAATGCTTTGCCACAATAATACCTGAAATAATATACAAATAACGAACCCTGTCTGCCCTACTATTTACCCCTTTAGATATGTTATCCCTTTATAAATGAGAAATGACGTGGAAGTCACTGACCTTGGCTTCTGATTGGTTGAGTCGAGACAACAGTGCAAAGAGTGAATGAGATAGTAAGAAAGGAGAATCTGGCTGAGGTGTTCGAAAGAGATGTACAGAGAGTTTAGCAGGATGACGAGACAATACGGATCACAATTGTGGTCTGTCCATTCGAGGCCAAAATCTCTGCTCGTTTGTTTTGGGGATTTATAAAGTAAAATAATGAGCTCTGAAAATCATCAACAACGCCAAGTCTTGTGTTCGTCAGTTAAAAACTATGCAAAGAAACAAGACAAACATCCCAAGGAGACCTCAAGAAGAATATATTTAAATATTTACCCCTCTGAATATTTTATTTAGATTTATATTTACTAACCCCGTGGTAAAGTCCCCGTGGCATTGTGGTTACCATGCTGATTGCAACATCGTATTAAGCGAGTTCAAACTCCAGTTGTGCTATTACGCAAACTTAGTCTAAGTAACGAACCGTGTCTGCCCTACTATTTACCCAGGTAAATATATATTTACCCACCCAGTGTAAAAAAAACCCTGAGGCATTGTGGGTAACATACTGACTGGAACATCGTAATAAGCGATCTCAAACCCCAGTCGCACCATTACTTTAACATTGACAATCAAACTTAGTTGACCTCAACAAGACATAACATTTTCTCTGAGTACAACGGTTTAAATCTTCTCATTTAAACTACACTACGTGCCAATAAAAAGATTCGACCAATCTGTTATCTAACATTTATATTACTTTCTAATGCGAGTACGGTTCTAATAAAATGTTGTTGGCGTTTTCTGATATAAGGTGTGTGCCAGGTGTCCGCTTCTACTTATAGACTCGCCGATAACCATGTGACCAACCTATTGACCAACCACTCGCAGTAATCTGCTGCTGATATTATTATTTATACTGGCTGTTTTGGTCATACCTACTCATAATTACTTAAGCCTTCTTGGACGACGGAACATAGGATTATATCACTGGACCTTTGACACTACGTAGGATTCCATAATTAAGGACTTATTCACTTACCAAAGGATTCTATAGTTCAGGACTTACTTACTTTAAGTCCTTTTTCAACTGGCCAAGGATGGCGGTCAGAAACTTAACAAATGTAAATATTTCACAGAGAGGAGTCTTCGGAGCCTATAGGCTAACATGCTGGACTGTGGCATGGTAGTAAACGAGATCGAATTCCAGTCGCGCTATTACATTCACTTTCGGATCGTAGGAAAGATAGGAATCTCCTCATTCTTCTAGGTATAGGTTAAATAGTATCATTACTAATCTAGAAGGATGATATATATATATATATATATATATATATATATATATATATATATATATTATATATATATGTGTGTGTGTGTGTGTGTGTGTGTGTGTGTGTTTTGAGTTATTGTGGAATATCATTTAAGTTTTCGCGTATGCTTCTAAATTATTTAGTTAAAAATTAATGGTAAAATGAATGAATGGATGAAATAAAAATGAATGAAATGAGGGGGATAAATTAAAAATCCTTTCCAAAAGTATTAAAACACTTTTTGAGAGTGGGGTCCCTGATAGAAAGTTTTCCTCATCTATTATTAGACTCCTTTGAAGCATCAAGTTAATATAATTATTCTATAAGTTATCAGAGAAGATAAAAATTATATTAACTTGATGCTTCAAAGGAGTCTAATAATAGATGAGAAAAACTTTCTATCAATCTCAAAACGTGTTTGAATACTTTTGAGGGGGGTCCCTTGGAAAGGATTTTTCATTTATCCTCCTCATTTCATTAATTTTTATTTCATCCATTCATTCATTTTACCATTAATTTTTAACTATATATATATATATATATATATATATATATATAACTATAGTCTGGGATAGTCACCGCTTCAGCTTTCACTGGAATGGTGCGCCAAATTGCAGTAGTATTAGGAGAGTGCTCGATATAAAGAATAGAGCTATTATATAATATAATAAAATAGATATATAAAGGTATTACATATTACATTGAATGCGTGCGATTTTGCATGTATGAAACCTAAGGTTGTGACTGTTCTATTGCCATCAAATAAATAGATATGTAATACCTTTATATATTTATTTTATTATATCATATATATGGAGATAGGATGGATGTAGTAGAATCCGACAGTATGAGGTAGGTAGAAGGATGGTGAACAAGAAATGAACACTCAAAACAAATCAGCGAGTTGAAACGTTTTGTCCGAATTCATACGGACATCTTCAGTCGAATCTGAAGATGTCCGCATGAATTCGGACGAAACGTTTCAACTCTCTGATTTGTTTTGAGTTTTCATTTCTTGCTCACCATCCTTCTACCTACCTCATATATATATATATATATATATATATATATATATATATATATTATATATATATATAATAGGTAGGTAGAAGGATGGTGAACAAGAATATATATATATATATATATATTATATATATATATATAGAGAGAGAGAGAGAGAGAGAGAGAGAGAGAGAGAGAGAGATCAAAATGATATACAAATAACGAATCCTGTCTACTTTAGTATTTACCCAGGTAAATATATATCTACCAACCCCTCTGCGTTTTTGTCTTATGCCTAAATATTATGATGAATAATCCCATTACTTTTTTGAAATTTATTAGGGGACAATTAATTAAACTCTCTACAATACTAACCTCTACGTTTGTAACTGTATCATTACATGCGTATATATGCCTTTGTACATTTTAACATATATAAAACCCTTTTAGTAGCATTTATAATTGTCGGTGTAGCTTGTCTTGCAATCCTCCACCTTTTATCTTCTCTCTGACACAAAGTTACGTGTGAATTATCGCCATACTCTACACAGGGATCTTAGTTTACTTTTATTTATTTTGATATCCTTGTTGTAACCTGATGAATAAAGGTATCATTTCCGGACATGCGCACTCATACATAGACTGACGGGCGCCAATCTTTGAAATAAAAATTCAGTTCTTATCCTGTTACCAGAGTGTGTTGACTTGTTTTTATTCTCGCTTAAAGAACTCAAAGTTACCCTTTTTATAAACTGGGATATAAAAAGTTAAACTTTAATAATCCTTACCTGTCTCCAGGTCTTCCCTTGGAGTATTTGTTCCCTAGGCAGGTACCAAGGGCTTGCTGAACAGCCTTGCTTGAATAATTTTCTGCTGCAATAAGATTTAGGCCTTGTTTCTGTCGGAGTTTCTCTTTCACCAATAAATCGTACATTTCCGAGTCATTCTCCTTAAGAGTGTTTTGCTTGAATGCCATATCACAAGACTGCATTTTGGTAGAATTCGTTCAAAATCGAAGAGAATAGATCAAACCTGTAAGGAAAAAAAAGGTTTACTTGTTATATAAAAGTTCATTTTGGGTATATAAATATTTATGGAAGCACGTGGTGTAATGGTTAAAGTCATGGGAAATGGACTCGTCGCACCGAGTTCAAATCCTGGATGTACTAATTGCATTTCACTTAGCGCTAATATCCTTGGGAAAGGTATGAATCCTACTCTCCCTCCAACTATGGATAAATAGTAGGGCAGACTGGGCTCTTTAACCTTGGTTAGGCAACCGGTCTAGGAGAAGGAAAACTCTGAATTCAAATCTGTTGAACTCGGCTCAAGAAATTAACCTTGTGTCATATCCTGCTCGTGCGGAGGGGTTGGTAAATATATATAAATGGCGAGAGACAGACAGAGATAGAGACACACACAGAGAGAGAGAGAGACAAAGACAGAGACAGAGTGGGGAGATTATGGGTTCTACTTTTTGTGTTGTCTGTGATAGAATCATTTGGGATTTGTAATTTGATGTAATCACCAGGCCATACAGAAATGGAGTGCCGGAGCGCGGATGACATGAGCTTGGCGAATATTATGAAGGTAATGCTTTGGGGGGGGGTGATGAGCCGTACAGGAAGATGGTTTCCATCTGGGAAGGATAATTCTCGCTTGTTAGGACGGATGGCTAGACCATTTACCTCAATGAAAGGGGTGGAGGTGCATGGTATAATTTTTAGAGTCGTAGGAAATGGACTCGTCAACACGAGTTCAAATCCTGGATGAGGCTGTTTGCATTTCGCATAGCGCTAATACCCTTGGGAAAGGTATGCATCCAATTATTCTCTCTCCAGCTATGGGTAAATAGTAGGGCAGACTGGGCTCTTTAACCTTGGTTAAGCAACCGGTCTAGGAGAAGGAAAACTCTGAATTCAAACCTGTTAAACTCCGCTTAATAAATTGACCTTGTGTCACATCCTGCTCGTGCGGAGGGATTGATGAATATATATGAAAGTGATACCACCCAACACGTCAACATCCAGGTTCTCTGTGACGAGTTCTTCGAATGCGAAATCATGTTTACCTCGAGAAAAGGTAAAACGTATTTCCCCAAAAGACAGTTAATAAAGATGAACCATCGGCTTGATGAACAGATTGGGAACTGTCTCTGATGGGTAGACTGATGCCGTGGAAGAGCGGATCATATTCCCAGTAGCACTGGTATCGATTGTGATCCTTGGAAGTTGGTGACCATGGAAAGTGTCTATATATGCGAACTCGGTTGTCTGTATACTATGGGTACTGCTCTGATCAAGGTTATCATCTTTATCATGACTGTTGACATATTTATTGAGCATTAAAAAAGTGTTCGGTTGGTTGGTTGGATTTTATGACATGTCAACCCTTGGGTTATTTTATGCCAAAGAAGATTTGATTTTATTCATTCGTATTGGGTATTCAGTTACTTTTAAACTCATTTTTAAAATCTATTTACCCCATAGATGGAACCATAATAGGTACTATCACTCCTGGTCAGGCAATGAAGGGGTACTCTATACTCCCCAGAGCTCCAAAAGGTTGCCGTCTTTATCATGACTGTTGACATAGTTACTGACCATTAAAAAATGGTTGGTTGATTGGTTAGTTGTTTGGTTGGTTTTTACGGCATGTCAACCCATTGGGTCATTTTTTTTTTGTTTTTTGGGCGAACGCGTTTTTGTTTTATTTATTGTTGGGTATTTAAATGTTTTAAACTAATTTTAAACTAAATAGATGCGACCGTAACAGGTACTAACACTCCGGGTCAGAGTGGAACTGGGAGTAATGGTGATGGAGTGGTATTCCACACCTCATCACTTAATGCAATTTTGCGTCATACCCAGGACACTAAGACCCTCAATCCATCGCCTTCTAGAGCATATGATAACAAGTTTTGGGGGTTGGCTATAAGAGTAATAAAAAAGTAAAGTAAAGTCGACGGGGCGGCCTAAAGTCGGTATCAGCCAATCAGCGAGGGAGTCTATCCTCTTTTCACTTGCGCTAGACCAAGGAGATTATTTTAGCGTCTGAGGTGGGGCGCCACACCTACCATCAGCTCCTTACTTTACCGCACAGATCCCTGTGCTACTCATACGCTGAGTTGGCGAGGACCGGTATCGAACTAGGAACCTTGTGGCTTTTATCCAAACGCTCTGAGCTAACCCGGCCCCTATAAGAGTAATACGGTCGAAAAAAAAGTGCAAAGGCTAGACGTGATCAGCCGATTGATCGGAAAAGGCTTCTTCAAACGTCCATTTAGTCTAAGTAATGGCCAAAGTTAAGTGTTGCATGTCACGGATGGAAAAAAATTGGGGATAAAGGCTAGAAGGAGGAAAAATGGCGGAAAGTTTTGGAAACCAGAAGAAAAGAACTGAGAAATGGAAAAATGTTGGAAATCTGATAGAGAATTATCTCCCCCTGCCGCTAGGGGGCGAATAGCCAACACGAGGTTGGCGGAAGAATAAAAGTCCTTCACTTGTCTGGAGGAAGTCGACCTAGACGGAGGCCCTTTTTTCTAACAGCATACTTTCTGAAGGCTGTCGAGCTGAATAGTCACCTTAAAAAGGGCCCCATCCGAAGATTGTTACTTAGGCGAGTAGCTTCTAAAAAGCACTCCCTACTTTACTTATCGTACGAGAACTGACCAAAACGGTTGAACTCTACAACCACAGCGACCAGGATCCATTGCTAGAGCCACTTCTCCAACGAACAGTATTTCACCTCACAGATAAGTCTGGTAGCAAATGCTAACAAAATTTGCAACATATTCTTGTACTATTTGTCAATACATGTGTTAAATTCCATTGTGTGTTTGTCTTCTTTCGTCCGAATAATTTGCCTACAACTGGGAGGAATAAGAGGCTCCCCCATAAACCGTAAATTCCTCTTAATTTGCAAATCTCGTGTTGGCGATTCGCCCCCAAGCGGCAGGGGGAGATAATTCTCTATCAGATTTCCAACAAAAACTAACAAAGAAAGAGATGAAATTTGAAAAAAAAAAAAAAAAAAAGAAAGAATAAATTTACCAGAGTCAAAAATTACAATATGTTCAATTGACACTTTGGAAATCTATTTTATATTTTTATCATAGAATAGTTTTCAAATAAAAAAAAATAAAAAAGGAAAATATATGATATTTGAAATCTATTCAGATCAGTTAAATGTTTTAAAAAAAACTTTTTATGATTAAATTAAGTTAACAAACAAAATAGTAAAAATAAAAGAAATAGTTGCCAGTTTCACTTAATGTTAAATTTTATGAAGTGTAATTATTTTCTAGTTATTTTTTGTTTTTACAAAGATTAATGAAAAATATTTTTTTTAATTTAAACAGTAATCAGAGCAAAAATATTTCTTACCTTTTCGTAGGATAATTGGAACGTTGTGTCAAATACAGAATGATATTGTCTTTATATACAGTTGAGAAGATGACGTGTCTCGAATTTAATTATTCTTAGCTAATTGTTTAATTTAGATTAACAACGTAACAAACTCTAGTGTAAAAATCGATACGTTTGAGATTTAACCTTTCTATTGAAAACTTTCTGCACATCTGTCTTTTGTTTTAATTTAGAATAAAAAAAACATATATGAGTTAGGTGTGGTGTGGGGTGTGGAGTGTGTGTAGGAGAGAAAGAAAGAGAGAGAGAGAGGGATGGCGAAAATTGAGTGTTGCATGTCGTGAACGGATAAAAATGGGGTTGGGTGTTATGTGGTGTGGTGCCTAGTGTGTGTAGGGGAGAGAGAGGGAGAGATAGAGAGAGAGAGAGAGAGAGAGAGAGAGAGAGAGAGAGAGAGAGAGCAAAGGGTGTTTTCGTTTGTTTGGGTTTTTTTATTTTTGTATTTCAATTTCACAATAAAATAAAAACATTCAAGTTCAAATCTTCAAAGGGAAATAAAATAATTGTCATAAAACATAGTTTCCCAAATTGACAAATAAAAATTACTTTAAATGGTTGCAATCATATAATAATAATAATAATAATAATAATAATAATAATAATAATAATAATAAGAAGAAGAAGAAGAAGAAGAAGAAGAAGTAAATCAAAAGATATCAGCTATAATAACAATAAGAAGTAAATCAAAAGATAAGAAGTAAATCAAAAGATATCAGCTATAGAAGGAAGACTAAAAAGATACCGAGAAAGAACCAAACAGTACAAACAAAATAGGACCTTCCAAAACAATGAGAAGAAATTTTATGAACAAATTAATGGATCAAAAACAAACATTAGTGAACACCCAAATGCAATAGAAGCAGAAAAGTTTTGGAGCAATATATGGAAGAGGAAAGAACACAATAAGAAATCGAAATGGATTAGTGATATTAAGAATGAATTGATGGAAAATTGAGGAAGGGCCTGTAGCAAGTGTTCATATAATTACACTCAAATCAGTACTCAAGAAAGTAACAAATTGGAAAACACCAGGCCACGATGGCATACATGGATTCTGGTTCAAAAAATTTACTTCTATCTACAAAAGAATGGCCCAGCAACTGAACAGATGTCTACAAGAAACAGAAGTACCCGAATGGATGACGAAAGGAATAACTACCCTAATCCAGAAAGACCCTAAAAAAGGAAACATCCCCAGCAATTATAGACCGATAACTTGTCTACCCATGATGTGGAAAATATTGACTGCCGTTATAAAAGAAGAAATATACTTTTCACTCAATTGGCGAAACCTTTTCCCAGAAGAACAGAAAGGATGCCGAAAGGGAAAAAGAGGAACACACGATTTACTGTATATAGACCAATACATTCTTAAAGAAGTAAAAAATAGACGGAAAAATATTGCAATGGCCTGGATCGACTACAGAAAAGCATATGACATGGTCCCACATACCTGGATTTTAGAATGTTTAAAAATGTACAAAATTTCCAACAACATCATAAATTTCATTGAAAAAGCCATGGAAAACTGGAGAGTTCAATTAAAAGCCGGAAAACAATCCCTGGCAGAAGTAAAAATCCAAAGAGGTATCTTCCAAGGAGACTCATTATCACCACTACTGTTCATTATAGCAATGATGCCTCTCAGTCATATACTTAAAAAATGTACAGGGGGATACAAATTCACTAGCACACAAGAGAAGATAAACCACCTCATGTACATGGATGACATAAAAAATTTTGCAAAAAATGAAAAAGAATTAGAAACCCTGGTACAAACTATTAGAATATATAGCCAAGATATAGGAATGGAATTTGGAATTGAAAAATGTGCTATGCTAGTAATGAAAAAGGGCGAAAGAAAATTAATGAATGGAATACAACTACCAAATCAGGACACCATAAAATCACTTGATGAAAATGAAAGTTACAAATACTTAGGAATTTTAGAAGCGGACAATATTAAGCAAAAGAAATGAAAGGAAAAGTTAAAAAAAATATTCAGGAGAACTAGAAAACTTCTAGAAACGAAACTTAACAGCAGAAATTTGATCAAAGGAATTAATACCTGGGCTGTCCCCATTATAAGATACTCAGGACCATTCTTAAAATGGACAAAAGAAGAACTCAGACAAATAGACCAAAGGACGAGAAAATTAATGACCATGCACAAGGCTCTCCACCCTAGAGATGATAGAGATAGATTGTATGTGTCAAGAAAGGAAGGGGGAAGAGGTCTTGCCAACATAGAGGAATGCGTAGAAACCACAATCCAACAACTTGAAGATTACACAGGGAAGAGCAAAGACAAACTACTTATGGCGGCCAACAATAGTAGAAACGGCAGATGGACAAACAGAAAAACGACAAAGACTAGAAAACAAAAATGGGAAGAAAAACAATTATACGGACGCTTCAAACGACAAATAGAAGAGTTGCACATGAAAGGACTTGGACATGGTTAAGAAAGGGAAACCTCAAAAGAGAAACAGAATCACTTATAATTGCTGCACAAAATAATGCCATAAGGACAAACTACATCAAAGCGAAAATTGATAAGACCCAACAGAATAGTAAATGTAGACTTTGCGGTAATAGAGATGAGACTGTTAACCATATACTCTGCGAATGTAGCAAACTAGCACAACGAGAATACAAAGCTAGACACGACTGGGTTGGGAAGGTGATCCACTGGGAATTATGCAAAAAATTAAATTTTGACCACACAACAAAATGGTATATGCATAAACCAGAATCTGTTCTCGAGAACGAAACGCATAAAATTCTCTGGGACTTTGAGATAAAAACGGATCACCTTATCCCAGCAAGAAGGCCAGACCTAGTGTTGATAAACAAAAAAGAAAGAACTTGTCAACTGGTGGATTTTGCAGTGCCAGCAGATCACAGGGTGAAGTTAAAGGAAAATGAAAAAATAGACAAATATCTGGACCTTGCCAGAGAACTGAAAAAGTTGTGGAATATGAAAGTGAAAGTGATACCAATTGTAGTTGGTGCACTTGGAACAGTCCCAAAAGGATTGGAAAAGGGTTTGGAATGTTTGGAAATCAGAGGAAGGATTGAAACCATTCAGAACACTGCACTGCTGCAATCTGCCATAATACTCAGAAGAGTCCTGGAGACCTGAGGAGACTTGCTGTCACTCAGACTCCAGTGAAAGACCATCATCTAATGCTGATGTGAAAACTCAAAAGGAGCAAATAATAATAATAATTCTCTCGGACTTTGAGATAAAGACGGATCGCCTTATCGCAACCAGGAGACCAGACCTGGTAAAGATTAACAAAAAAAAAGATAACTTGTCAACTAGTAGACTTTGCAGTTCCAACAGATCACAGGGTGAAGATGATGGAAAATGAAAAAAATAGACAAATACCTGGACCTTGCCAGAGAATTGAAAAAACTGTGGAATATGAGAGTGAAAGTGATACCAATTGTAGTTGGTGCACTTGGAACGGTCCCAAAAATCTTTAAAAAAAGACTGGAAGAACTGGAAATCGGAGGAAGAATTGAGACCATCCAGACTATTGCATTGCTGCAAACGGCTAGAATACTCAGAAGAGTCCTGGAGAGAGGAGACTTGTTGTCACTCAGGCTCCAGTGAAAATCCATCAGCTAACACTGGTGTGAAAAAAATAAAAAAATAAAATAATGATAATAATAATAATAAATCTCTGGGACTTTGACGGATCAGCTTATACTAGCCAGATGACCAGACCTAGTATTAATTAACAAGAAAGGGAGAACTTGTCAACAGGTAGATTTTACAATCCCAGCAAATCACAGGTTGAAAATGAAAAAAAAACAATACATAGACACATAACTGGACCTTGCTAGAGAAGTGAAAAAACTGTGGAATATAAGGGTGAAAGTCATACCAATTGTATTTGGGGCACTTGGAACGGTCCCCAAAAGCTTAAAAAAGAGACTACAGGAATTGGAAATCAGAGGAAGAATTGAGACCATCCAGACATCATTGTTGAAATCGGCTAGAATAATCAGAAAAGTCCTGGGACTGTGAAGACTTGAAGACTAATCACTTAGACTCGAAAGAAAGACCATCAACTTACGCTGATGTGAAAAATTCAAATAATAATAATAATAATAATAATAATAATAATAATAATCTAGATGGCTCTGGAGTGAATAGATAGTGACCTTTGAAATATGCCATCATTCAGGTAAAAAAAATACTAAGAAAATTCGGTACAGCCGTGAAGGAAATTTGCTAGGCAAAGAATTAATGCAAATAATCTACACACAGTTATATGGTATCAAGTATTCCTATCAAACGCTAATAATTTATACACAATTATAGGGTAGTAACTATTCCTATATAATGATAATTATTTGTTTGTAAAAGTATAGCAGATTGTGCTCTTTAACCTTGACTAGGTAACCACTCTAGAAGGAAAACCCTGAATTCAAACCTGTTAAACTCCGCTTAAGAAATTGCTCGCTCGTGTGGGTGTATATATCTTATTATAATAGAGATTATGTAGCAGTCTGTCTGTAACCGAAACTACGTAATCACTGACGTCTCAACGATTATGAAATAGTCATTATCTAATCTTAATTAGCATCTTATTCACTAACGATGTCTCTATTTAAGTCTAGTTGATTTAGATTTACTGACAAATTGCCCATATTATTAACGCATTTAAAATCCTGAAATGTGTCTTATATATCTCTAGAAAGAAAGATTCCCATAGTATATGGTTGGAATATAGGAAGCGCTTGGTGTAATGGTTAAAGTCATGGGAAATGGACTCGTCACCCCGAGTTCAAATCCTGGACGTGCTAATCGCATTTCACTTAGCGCTAATACTCTTGGGAAAGGTATGAATCCTACTCTCCCTCCAACTATGGGTAAATAGTAGGGCAGTCAGGGCTCTTTAACCTTGGTGAGGCAACCGGTCTAGGAGAAGGAAAACTCTGAATTCAAACCTGTTAAACTCCGCTTAAGAAATTGACCTTGTGTCACATCCTACTCGTGCGGAGGGGCTGGTAAATATATATATGGTTGGAATAATTTGTATAATGATTTTAAAAACTAGGTTTGATAAATAATTATTTGCTGTTATTGATTTCTAATATGTTATTTTCAAACGTATTTAAATCAATCCTATATATAATTTTATATAGAAATCAATTACAATAACATTAAGATGAGTATAATATTTTTATATTCGTTCTTATTTAGTTTCGTTAGTCTTTCTAATTTAATGTAATATTTTATTACATTAAAACTTGAATACTTGCGCCCGGTGGGCGTATGGGGTTTACGTAATTATGGGGTATACGTGGTTTAGGGTGTTTTAAGGTTAAATGTAGTCATCTGAATATTCTTGGTGCGTGTTCCTCATGTTTTCTTTTAACCCCATCTCTTTTTGGTGGTCGCGCTGAAAAAAAAGGCATTCAAAGAACGAGAAAGGAAAGAAACAAAGGCAGAAGGTGGCTTAATGACTTAGGCTTTATTGGCCCGGTCATAGTCGACCGTGATAAGGGGGTATCCCCCTGGCCAGGAAGCGACTACATCAGTTGCGGCCTAAATTCAAATGGCCGAAAATATTCTTTTTGTGGGTAGGGAGTCAGTCCTTTTTGTCGGACATGTGCAGAGGGTTTTTTTCCGGTGAAAGGCACCATGGGATTTTTTTTTTAATTATATTTTTATTTTCGTTTTTTCTTTTTAAATCCCCACATGCGCATACTTTTGCTAGTATGGTATAATGCATCTCTCTCAAATACAAAGAATTCTCAAACAGATTTATAGGTGTATCCGAACAAGAACTGCCATTCTGAGTTAATGTATACCCGGGGGTAATGGCAATGAGGGGGTATTGCACACTTCCTAGAACCTCAGAACTCGAGTTTTGCCACCAGCAGCAGTTTAGTGTCATATCCAGGACACCCTGATGGGGGGGGGATTGGGCGTATTCTAAGCCCCCCTCTCTCTCTCTCTCTCTCTCTTCTCTCTCTCTCTCTCTCTCTCAGCATCTGCCAAATCTTTGGGTAGTGCACAAGGATTTACACTTCAAAGAGACAAAAAGTCGGTACAGTTTACCAGCTGCTTGTAACTCACTCCCCCTCTCTCTCTCTCTCTCTCTCTCTCTCTCTCTCTCTCTCTCTGACTTAAATTGAATAAAACATCTGTTATTCTTTGCTAAAAAAAAAATCCGGGGTCAAAATTGAGAATCATCAATTAATAAATAACGCACGTGTCTACTTGATTTGGCACAGATGCACAGTTTTTGATCACGCATCAAGGGGCGATTTAAATTACAGAATTGATCGACGAGAAACGTTTGTTAATCATTGCATTATGGCAAATGTTAAAGATTAATTTAGCCTGCCACAAGGCCTGAAACATGGGGTACCTGTAAGATTTACAGTTGATCTAATAACAATACATAACATGGCCAAAGTAGGTGTTCTATTAAACTCAGTTATTATATTACATTATACTATTATGAAAGGTAAAATGGATATGAATCCGACAATATGTGTAGAAATTTTGTAGAAAAAACAAGATGTTAAAAGTTTTGCTGACAGAAATCTGTTTCGACCATATGAAGAGGTCATTTTAATGATAAAAATGCTTATAATTTTTTTTAAATAAAATTTATTTTATTTTTAACATAAAATACGCATTTTTTTTTAAATTTTTGAAAATCCCGGTACTGATCGAGAGCGTTCTGTGCCTCGTGATTAATGATATATTTATTTCGTCTTTCCGTTTACAATGTTGCTTTGAATATGACCTCTTCATATGGTCGAAACAGATTTCTGTCAGCAAAACTTTTAACATCTTGTTCTTTCTACAAACTTTCTACACATTATACTATTATATAAACTCAGTTATAATATTATTTTATTATAATGGAGATTGGGTGTTTTTCTGTCTGTAACCGAAACTATATCACTATTCAAGTCACATTCTCCATGATTTCATTTTTATTTAAATCTCATTTTTTTTCTCCATTATTAATACTGTTGGCCATATTTCAGTCAGTAGAGCGTTCGGCTAGAAACCACAAGGTTCTAGTTCGATACCGGCCCTCCCAACTCAGCGTATGAGTAGCACAGGGATCTGGTGCGGTAAAGTAAGGAGCTGATGGTAGGTGTGGCGCTCACCTCAGACGCAAAAACAATCTCCTTGGTCTAGCGTTAGTGTAAAGGGGATAGACTCCCTCGCTGATTGGCTGATACCAACTTTAGACCACCCGATGAATTTACTTTTTTACTTTATAATGGAGATTGTGTTTTTCTGTCTGTAACCGAAACTATATCACCACTCAAGTCACAATTCCTTCGTTATTTACGTCACATTCTCCATGATTTCATTTTTATTTAAACTTCAATTTGTTTTCATTATTAATACTGTTGACCATAATTTACATACTAATAACATGCAATTGTATTTATATATACAACAAAATATTGGTTTACAGTGTGAACAGGAAGGCTAATTTGCACATTGATATTAAAAATTTGATTTTGATAAATATGTACTTAGTATTATTGATTTCTAATTGTTTGGTTTTATCTTATTGAGCAAAAATCTCGGGTATAAATCTTAAAAGAAATCCATTAACAAGAAGAAATAACTGTATTTTTATTCTTTACTTCCTATTTCAACTAAACAGTTAAATTAGGAAAATTTACCAATAAAAGATGGGAGTGATGGACGAGTAAGTTTCAGTAGTTCTATTTTTCGATTATAAATCTTTTTATCTGCCTTCTTATTTAGTTTCATTCCCCTTTCTAATTTAATGAACCATATGACCTTTCCCCCGATCTCGACTCACAAGGACACTTTTCTCATTTACACAGTCAAAATCCGGTTGCTTGTTAGGGTTAGGTTAGGGTTATAAAAAAATACTAAAAATCAAGGAATTAACCGAATTTAATGAAATTTTCAGTGTTGATATATTAATTAATAACAATATAATGCACTAGTTATATTATTTGAAAACTCTTACATTTTTCAGGTCAGTTAACTTTGAACCACGTATCTTTGAGGCGTAACACAGATTCACAAACATACGTGGTTCAAAGTTAATTGACCTGAAAAAATGTAATAGTTTTTAAATAAAATAACTGGTGCATTATATCTTTTATTCATTAATGTGTCAACACTGAAAAGGTTAATTCCTTGATTTTTAGTATTTTTTTCTTTTGGTGGGGTGACATACGATGGTGGAGTGACATACGATGGTGGGGTGACATATGATGGTGGAATTTATGTCCGTTAAGTAGGATTTAACCCATTTTCTAATGGCTAGTAAGCAGGTGTCACTTGGCAAAATTTCATTAATTGATGTTTTCTTCAAATTATTAGAAAACTGGAAATTATAACCTAAAAAGGTTTCAGCCGCAAGAGAAGAACCACTGCATATGAAGATACAAAAACAATAATCACTTCCTTTGTATGTCTAAGACAGGGATCACCAAACTTTTTTCACGGTGGGTCAGATAATTGAAAAAATAACGAGCGCGGGCCACATTATTATTGTCTTCAATACTTGTTAGCCAGAACGAAAGCTCTGGAAAAAAGACGTAAAACAAAATGTTATCTTTCCATGTTATATTCATGGATGAGTGGCGTAAGATGCACAAATACAAATTTAACCAACATATTTATTTTCAAAACATTATCAAAGAACGCAACATTAGCAGAAAGGTTTAGTGAGATTTGTGAAACTGAAGTTTGCCTTTTAAGATATTGTCAATGTTTGGTTTGGAATTTCTACATCCAATTGTTTTCAAATGTTTATCAGTCATTGTTTATAACAATAGGACACATGTATCATGTTAGGGAGAGTTATCTCCCCCTAACGATTCTACACCAGATATACTCACTGACTAGCAGTGAGGCAGAAAACTGACAAGTAGAGAGTCAGGCAAAGACTGACAGACAGTCAGTGATGTGTGACCACACACAATTGAATTCTATCTAAATCATCCCACTGTATTCCCTGTCAGTGAGAATAAATAAAACAAATATTGTTATATGTTAAACATATTTCACTTTTTTTATTATCATTTGTTATTCCTACATCTCGGGATATAACATATCAGAACATCTCAAGTTCCATGTTTTAACAAACAAATTCAAGTACCGATGGCAGACCTGATAAAATGCCTTTGCGGGCTGGATCCGTAGTTTGGTGACCCCTAGTCTAAGACATTGGAGTTTCATTAAAATTAGTGGCAATAATTAAATTCAAATTTTTTTTTTAAATTGCTGGACCCATGGAAATTACAGGGTAGTTTATAAGAATTATCTATCATCTACCTCTACCCTTCCTTTACTTGTATCTCGTCATTCATTTATTTCACTGAAATAACAAGATAAATTGTTATAGATTTCTATTTGCATTTCATTTCTCCGCCCTGTCGGCTGTGCCGTTAGAATGCACGACTCCCCCAATGGGGCCACCTGTTGGCCGTGGGTGGCGACCCTTGATGCTTAAGGATAGAACCTAGGCAGATGAGCAGTCCATGACTTGCAATACTCCACTTTGGCCCTATCTTGGGCTAGACAGGCGGTCGGAGAGGCCCCCTCCGATCAATCGGCTGGTCACGTCAAGCCCTAGCACCTATGATTGCCCCAACCCTAGTGCCCTTATGGCAAGCCCCAACCCCTTATCATATGGATGCTTGAAGGCGGTGACTGAGGGTCTACATGTCCTGGGAATGACGTTAAACTATCTGATGGTGAGGTTCCAGTTTTGGAGGTTTGGGGAATGTGGAACACCCCTTCATCACCATTGTTCCCTGGTCAACTCTGACCCGGAGTGGTAGTACCTGTTAGGGTCCATCTGTGGGTTAAATAGAAAAACATGAGTTGATAAACAAAATTGTATTATCCATTAAGAATTGATTTATTTCAAAACTTTATCGGCATTAAATGACCCACTGAGGTTGATATGCCATAAAACCAAACCAAACCATTTAATTTCTGAGTCTCTTCACATAAGCATTTGTGGCATAGTTGACATTCTCTTGCTGTAACTCAAACTCTTTTTTTTTCCTTTTCTTTCAGTCTTCTGATCTTGATTTAACTTTCTCTCATCTTTCCATACTAATCCATTGAAACAGATTAACTTGTTACCCCTCTATCTTTCCTTTGAACTGCTCCTGTTAAGTTTATATGGACCATCCTTTGGCCTTCGAGCAAGAGTGCTTGTCCATTAGAAATCCTTGGTAATCCTCTGGTAAAGAATCCTGAGTATTGTAAGTTCCTTCGTCAATGGTTGCAAGTATACTATGAAAGGATCAGTGTTTAAGTAGTGAATCAGTCAAACATTATGGCTGTTGATTGGCGAAGGAATAGACCACGTGACCTCGCCTAGTCTATAAATTCAGGTGTGGAATTGGGCACACCTTATATTTTAGCTCAGTCGGTAGAGCGTTCGGCTAGAAACCACAATGTTCCTAGTTCAATACTGGTCCCCACCAATTCAGCGTATGAGTAGCACAGGGATCTGTGCAGTAAAGTAAGGAGCTGATGGTAGGTGTGGCGCTCCACCTCAGATGCTAAAACTGCTGACTGGCTGATACCAACTTTAGGCCACCCCGTCGACTTTTTTTTTACTTATATAGCAAAGAATTCAAATAGTTTCAGATTATCACCTCCCTCACTTACTTCCTACTAACTCCAATTGGTGTGTGCATATTAAAGTGTGACTTACTTAGGTATGTAGGTAGGTACTAGCGTATAACTATATAGATCCTTTTTTTATTTTATGGTCAGATTTTTTTTTTTTTTTTTTAAAATTCTCTTTAATTGCCATTGAGGGTTGATTGGTTTTGCTTAAACACAAGTGTTGCCTTTTAAAAAAAAAAAACGATCCTGGAAAGAAATAAAATTATTTGCGCATATCAAAGGTAAAGGAGTATGGTGTAATGGTTAGATTTGTTGAAAATGGACTCATCAACCAGAGTTCAAATCCTGGATGAGGCTGTTTGCATTTCAATATGTAAAACAAGTGACATTGTGTGTTGACACCAGCAAAGTTTGTCACTTATTGGTTTATTTCTTTCCCTGCTGTTTAGAATAATACTAGGGTCAAAAGTTTTGCAATATTTTGGCAACGTGATCCGTAATTCAGCAGCTCCAGATGCTTTTGCTGAGATCATGAAGGTGACAAATTGTGATTAAATATTTTAGTGTCGTGATTCCCAGATACGGCACAGAGATATCTATAGCACCATAGAACCACATATATACACATCACAAGTGTCACAAGGTCAATTTTTAAGTGTAATTTACACATACTAATGAAAACAAAAGATCAAACATATCTACACACATGCAGTTACTTTTTTTTTTTTTTTTTTTTTTTAAATACATTTATATTTTATTTCTCTGAATTTTTTTTAGATGTGGCTTGATAATTTGGACTTGTCCTCATCTTTATTGTTATAGACACATTTCGGTCGACGTGCCTTCCGTCTCTCTTTGTTTTTTTTTTTGTTTTTTTTTTTTTTTAACCAAAATTGGGAACCTTCTCATTGAATTCAGGAGTCTTCAGGTTGTAATCAGGAGCCTTTATGGAACTTGAAACTGAATCCTTTATTCTATCCACAGGGTTGGACTCCTCATTCCGTTAACCATCACTTTGTTATTTCTTTTAAATTTATTCATTCTTCACTTTCTTTAAAAATAAATAAATGCAACAAGGCTATTATTTTGCAAATATTTTAATAAAATGCACAAGAATTTAAAAAAAATGTTTAAAAATAATGGAAATCAACGTTTACAAATTGCTGCTCTGATCCAAAAACCAGATTTAGTTTATTTTGGAAGGCAAAATTCAAGATTTGTATAAATAAACTAAGTTTATGAACAGATGTGCGTGTGTGTGTGTGTGTGTGTGTGTATGATGAATGATGTTGTTGAAAATTTGAAAACTTATTCACAAAACAATTGTATTATGTACAGATTAAGATAATCCAAATGTTTCAAAAAGTTTTTAAATTTTCCTCAACTTAACAACCCAATTATTCATCATCAACACTGAAAAGAAATGTGTCCCATTTACAGAGAAGGGAATCCCCTTATCTACAAAGTTCACACAGGCGAGTTGATTTGAAAACCCGTATTTAACAGCCAGCGAGTAAAGAGAAGAAAAATCTTAACTAGAAAAGTCATTATTATAATTAATCCTACTTATAGGTTTTATCGTGTTCTTTTCTAATTTAGAAAAAAAATTCATTTTTTTTTTATTTTTTTAAATCTAGTTGTTCATTGGTGAGTATTTGGCCTTCAACATGTCCGAATGTGCATTCACATTGTATCAAATCCAGGCATTGGAAATCTCTCGGCAAACATTTTCACATCCCCTTGAAGTTTATCTAATTTCTCCTGCACTTCTGGATCACTTTCAAGCATTTTCTTGAAATCCGTCAAAGTGGGTCCACATTTGGAATTTACCTCTCTAGCTAATTCAATACCTAAAAGAAATAAATAAGATAGAAATAAAATAAAAATTTGAATAGTTTCACATTACAATTAAATTTTTTTTTAAATGAAAGGAAAAAGAAAAAAAGAAAAAAGGAAAAAAAAAAGAAAAGGAAAAAAAAAAAAAAAAAAAAAGAAAAAGGAAAAAAAAAAAAAAAAAAAAAAGTAAAATGAAAAAAAAAAGTAAAATGAAAAAAAAGTAAAATGAAAAAGAAAAAGAAAAAAAAAAAAAGAAAAAAAAAAAAGGAAAAAAAAAAAAAAAGAAAAAAAAAGGACAAAAGAAAAAAGAAAAAAGAGAAAAAAGGACAAAAAGGAAAAAAAGAAAAAAAAAAGAAAAAGAAAAAAGTAGTGGTTCTGACTGTGGGGCACATGACCCATATTCAGAGGCATTGAGGAGGGAGGAGAGAAAAAAAATGCAACCTTTTGTTATCTATTTTTGTCTGTAAAACAAGTTCTAGAGCTTCCCTACTCCTAAAAATTGGTTTATAAAAGCTTTTTGGCCAAAGGAATCAAAAAATGCTATCAAAAAAGGTACAAAAACTTCTGATTTTTTCCTAGCAAGATCAATAGGTGGAAAAATCCCAATGAGGCACAGCATTAATAACAAAAATTGTCAGGGTGCGAGATTACAGTAATCTATTTTACCTTACAGTTGTGTTTCCCTAAGTAGTCCATGTATGTTTAGATAATGTTTTACTGTTGGCTTATCTTCTATTAACAAAGCGAAGGTTATGGTTATACAATCTATTTTCCCCATTTATTTCAGTGGCACCAATATATATCCTTTCATTGTTATTGTTTAATATTTCCTTTTTGACAATGGCTTTAAAAAAAAAAAAAAATTCTAAAAATGGATATTTGCACATTAATGTTTTTTTTAATTAACACTCAATACCAAAAGAAAACCTTAATTTTCAACCCTGCCAACTAAAGTTTTTTTTTCTATGTACAATAATTATTAGTGTATAATACACAACCCCCTTCCATAATTTTAAGATTAATAGTTATGCAAACTAAATATTTCCCTTTATTATGCAAACTAAGTATTTACTTTTATTATGCAAACAAAATATGTACTTCAGCAGCTGCCACATTCATTGCTATATTGACCAAAAGTAATTTATATCAAAATGGTCTAAATAATTCATTTCTAACCAAACACTTTTGTTGTATGTTGCTGATGAGAAACAGCCACTGGAACATTTGGTTTGTTTATAATTTTTCTTCTTCCTAGTACTAAGTTCATTTTCAATGCAAAGTTTTTAAATCTTTATGTAAACATCTGTGTATTTGCTTTAAATATTGTGTAAATTTTGTGCTTTAAAACATAAAATTATCATTTTATCAATAATTCCTTCCCTCCTTAAATGTAAGAAAAAAAAAAATTTAAAACAATTATTTTGATTTTGAAACTTATTTTAAAAGATTTAAATTATGATACTTTGTGTTCGTACGACCATTATCATCTTGCAACACCCTCTGGTTAAAAATGAGACCATCCAAATCAGCCAAGAGGAAATGCAAAAACGTAAATCCTGATTATCTAGTGTTGCTTATCCACTGAATTATTTCTTATGAGTGTCATCACCTCAGCTAAATAATTGACCATTCTGTTTTTATTATAAAGAAAGGGAATAAAAAGACAAGCTACACAGAAAAAATATAAGGAAATATAGAGAGAGTAGGGGATCGTGCAGAAGCAACAACACTAATCTGTTTCAAATGAACATAAGGAAAAGAAATAAAAGAGTGAGTGAAAGTTAAATATAGTTTATACTTTTTATATATCTTACATGATATTTTGCAATAGCTCAAATGTAATAATCAAATTATCATACTGTAGTATATCCACAGGTCCTGCCAGTTATGAATTAATTTAACAAAACTCAATTTTAGTCCATACAAACCAGATAAGTTGAAATGCTAAAATCTGTTTATTAGCTGTTATAAATTCTAAAAAGTGTGGATTATACACAAGATTACCCCCCACCACACCCCACTAAAATCAACCCAGAAATTCGCAGGCCAAAGTTTCGTAAACCGTTCATCTAGAAAGCACAAGGTTTCTAGTTCGATACCAGCCCTCGCCAACTCAGCGTATGAGTAGAACAGGGATCTGTGCGGTAAAGTAGAGCTGATGGTAGGTGCGGCGCTCCACCTCAGACGCAAAAAACAATCCTTGGTCTAGCGCTAGTGAAAAGGAAATAGACTCCCTTGCTAATAAGGCTGATACCGACTTTAGGCCACCCCGACAACTTTACTTTATTATATCGAATTATAATTGAAAAAGCTACTAACTGGAATTTGTCATGTTACAACACAATTATCTCCCTTAGATTGTGCACTTATTTATGGGTTAAAATAAGCCAGTATCCTGATTGTTTCTAATGGCATGTTAACCTATCTAAGTTTATTTTAGACTTAGCGATTAAGGAATCATGCTCATTGTATATTTATTTGAATTTTATTTGCACAGTTATATATCAAGTGTTCCCAATATAAATAATTGGTATACAGTCGTATGGGTTCAAATAATTATTTCTATTTAATAATAATTATATAGTTTTAAGTAACTAATAATAATCTTTAGTAAACAATTATAGCCTCAAGTGACTACATTTATTCTAGGTTTAGTTTGTTTTGTTTTACGGCATATCAACCTCGGTGGGTCATTTAATGCCGACAAAGTTGTGAAATAAATTCATTCTTAATGCACAATACAATTTTGTTTATAAACTCATGTTTTTCTATCTAACCCATAGATGGGACCCTAACAGGTAATACCACTCCAGGTCAGAGTGGACCAGGGAGCAATGGTGATGAAGGGGTGCTCCACATTCCCCAAACCTCCAGAACTGGAACCTCACCATCAGATAGAGTTTAATGTCATTCCCAGGACATGTAGACCCGCAGCCACCGCCTTCTAGCACCCATATGATAAGAAGGATTGGGGTTGCCATAAGGGCAATAGGGTTGGGGCAATCATATAGGTGCTAGAACTTGACGTGGCCAGCCGATTGATCGGGGCGGCCTCTCCAACCGCCCGTCTAGCCCAAAATAGGGCCAAAGTGGAGTATTGCAAGTCATGAACTGCTCATCTACCTGGGTTCTATCCTTAAGTATCACAGGTCACCACTCACGGCTAACAGGTGGCCCCATTGGGGCA
>CM042161.1:75367744-75412744 GCA_023376005.1 Doryteuthis pealeii | reverse complement strand
ACAGCATTTCTTTTTTTTTGTTTTCATTTAATATTTTAAATAGAAGACACTGATTTTCCTTTTCAGAGTGTCTGTGCAACCCCCTCCCCTTAGCTAACCAGGCTGGATCAGCACAAGGTAACCAGGTAACTTCTAGTTTTTAATACACAAGAAAACTAAATCAAAATAAATTTGTCATCGTTTTAAATATATTTTAATATACAAATTTAATTAAAAAATGCCAAAAAACTTACCCTTTCTATAAAAGACCATTCCAGACCTGGGTCCTCTCAATGATTTATGTGTGGTGGTGGTAACAATATCACAATGATCAAAAGGGCTTGGAATGACCCCAGCAGCAACTAGACCACTGATGTGTGCCATGTCTGACATGAGAAGACAATCTACATCATTGGCGATTTTACGGAAACGTTGATAATCCAAATGGCGAGAATAACAGCTCACACCTACAAAAATTCAACAAAAAAACAATGGTGAAAAGAAAATTCTAAATTAAACATAAAACAAAAAAAACAAAAAAAAAAAAAAAAACCCTCCCAAACAAATTACACCTTCATAACTTTTGAAGATTTCTGTTTTTATGGTTGGTTGGATTTTATGGCAAGTCAACCCTTGGATTATTTTATGTCATTATGATTATTTTATGACATCTTGTATTATTCATTCTTATTGGTTTGGTTTGGTTTGTTTTACGGCATATCAACCTCAGTGGGTCATTTAATGCCGATAAAGTTTTGAAATAAATCAATTCTTAATGGATAATACAATTTTGTTTATCAACACGTTTTTCTATTCAACCCATAGATGAGACCCTAACAGGTACAACCACTCCGGGTCAGAGTGGACCAGGGAGCAATGGTGATGAATGGGGTGCTCCACATTCCCCAAACCTCCAAAACTGGAACCTCACCATCAGATAGAGTTTAACGTCATTCCCAGGACATGTAGACCCGCAGCCACCGCCTTCTAGCACCCATATGATAAAAAGGGCTTGGGGCTTGCCATAAGGGAAATAGGGTTGGGGCAATCATATAGGTGCTAGGGCTTGATGTGACCAGCCAATTGATCGGAGGGGACCTCTCCGACCGCCCGTCTAGCCCAAGATAGTGGAGTATTGCATGTTATGAACTGCTCATCCACCTGGGCTCTATCCTTAAGCATCACGGGTCGCCACCCACGGCCAACAGGTGGCCTCATTGGGGGAGTCTTACCCCTCTGCAGAGGTGCAGTCGGTGCATTCTAACGCCCCAGCCAACAGGGCGGCATTCTTATTGGGTATTCAATTATCTTTTTTTCTTTTTAAATACATTTTTTAAAAACTCATTGTTTGATCTATTTGACCAATAGATGGAACCTTAACAGGTACTACCACTCCAGATCCGAGTGAACCTGATGTACATTCCTATAAGTTTCTTGTAGATGTTTTTTTTCTTCAATTTTTTAACCCATCTATGGGTTAAATAGAAAAACATGAGTTGATAAATTAAATTGTATTATCCATTAAGAATTGATTTATTTCAAAACTTTATCAGCATTAAATAACCCACTGGAGGTTGATATGCCGTAAAACAAAAACAAACCAATCAATTTTTTTTTAAATCGAAGTACATTTGACACCTGAGAAAATTAATCTAAGAACTAAGAGTTATCTCCCTTGTCTTATTTTTGTTAAATGGGTAAAACTTACATAAGGAATAGGCCTCTAATTTTTAGGTAAATTAGTGGAAAATCCCCAAGTTTGATTAACAAATTGTCATCTCATGTTCATCTGGAACAGGGCAGAGGATCATATGACCAGGCGATACTGGGAAAGGAGAGTTAGACAGCGAGGGAGTCTATTCCCTTTTCCCTAGTGTTAGACCATGGAGATTGTTTTGGCATTTGAAGTGGAGCATCACACCTACCATCAGGACTTCACTTATCACACAGAGCCTGTATCGAACCAGAAACCTTGTGGTTCCTAGGTGGACACTCTACCAAATGAGCTAAACCAGGAAAAATAAAATATTTCCTATAAAGAGGAGGAGGTCAGTTTGGTACAAAGCATTTTATTTCACCCTCAAAAGATAGCTTCTTTTTTTTTTCATTATTCACTATAAAGACCGAAGTATATATAGTACAAGGGTGAGTCAAAAAGTAATGCCATTTTGTTGAGGACAGGAATAATTACCAACACAGGAACGTTTATTATAGTCATACATTAAAACGAAGCTGGTCCTCTGGATCACATCCCTTCTTCTTCACAGTCACCGTTTCTCTCAATAGCAATGTTCCACCTTCGAAATTAGAGCATGTATCCCTGTCCCGTAAAGTGCTGTTGACTGTTCTTCGAGTCACTTCTTCTCTACAGATTTCACTTCCTCATCACTGGAATAATGTTTGCCCCTCAAACCCTCTTTCATGGGGCCAAAGAGATGAGAGTCTGAAGACGCTAAATCTAGTGAATATGGAGAATGTGGTAAAGTTGTCCACCCAACTGAGGTGATTTTCTCCCTTGTCCTGATGCTTGTGTGTTCGAGAATTGCCATGCAAAAATTTTTTAATTTAAAAAAACTCCACATGAAATAAAGAAAATGGCATTACTTTTTGACTCCCCCTTGTATATATAACAAAAATTTGTTATTTCCTATAGCTCCAACCTAAACAGGGTTGACTGATAAATTATTTATTTATTGATCTATTAGGAAAAAAGACAGGGTTAGGGGGTTATTTCCTATAACTCCAACATAAACAAAGGAGAACCACTCTTGACTGATTATTCATTTTCCCATTAAACTAACCCTAACCACATCATTTTTCCTAGTAGATCAATAAATAAATAATTTATCAGTCAAGAGTGGTTCCCCTTTGTTTATGTTGGAGTTATAGGAAATAACCGGTTGGCTTTAGGGTTAGTTCAATGGGAAAATAATGGGTGGATTAACTCTTAACATCCTATACCACCTCATTCCATCCAACCAGAAGTCACATTCATTTTCCTAATCTACCCCAAACAATAGCCTTTGTTTAAATATAATATTAAACATATTTAGAAGTCTTTATTTTTAAGGTAAATAACAGGTAACTTTAAATGAAAAGGAAATGTTTAGCCATTTTTGATAGATCCTTATCGGAATGGGGCTCTGGACTTAGAAAATTCTCAACAGGATGTTAAGAGTTAAATGTAATATTAAACATATTTAGAAGTCTTTTATTCAAGGGAAATAACAGGTAACTTTTAATGAAAAGGACATTTTTAGTCATTTATTGATAAATCCTTATAAGAATCTGGAATTCTCAAAATTCAACAGGATGTTAAGAGTTAATTAACAGATAAATTTCATTCAGTGGTTCCCCCCCCCCTTTTTTTTTAGGAAATAACAAAAATAGAAGAGAAACCTTCAAACAATTAAAACAAAGAATCTTTTTACAAAAATGTTTAAAAATAATAAAAACTCACCTGCTACAATCATCGATGGATTAAAGAGTTTAGCGTTCTGTTCCAAAGAATCGTAATCAATAAGTCCAGTGTCGGCGTTCACTTTATACGGGAATGATTCAAAGAAAACGGATGTAGCTGACACTTTCCTTTTGTTTGTCATAAAGCCGTGACTAAGATGGCCGCCGTCTGGTAGATGAAGTCCCATTATTCGACCATGGGGTCCCACCACACCTGTATAGACAGCAAAGTTGGCAGGACAGCCAGACAATGGCTGTACGTTTACACCCCACTCTTCTGGGTTCAGATGAAAGGTCTCCAAAGCTCGCGCCTGGCATATAGACTCCACTTGATCAATGAATTCATTTCCACCATAATACCTGAAATGAATAGAGATAAAAATCTGTTAGGATAAGACCTGATGAAAAATATACAGAGTTGCTCCCCTTGATCAGTAGGAAACAGTTGCATTGTGGAAGCTAGGATCGGAAATGGGTCTTCCGTCATGACAAAGGGATTGGTACATGAGATAACTGATCGCATACAAGTTGAGCTCTTAAGTCAGTTTGGGTAGAAGCATTTCTTTACCCAGTGTTAAATAAAACTCAGGTAATTTCAAACCTGGTCTTACATTTTCATTCAATAGTCTGTATTTTATTTGTACTAGCAAATATATGCACCCTCCGGGTGCAAGTATTTAAGTTTTAATATAATAAAATATCATATCAAATTAGAAAGGCTAATGAAACTGAATAAGTATGCAGATAAAAAGATTTGGAACAGAGGGGGTATGATTGAAAAATAGAACAACTTCGAAACTAACTCTTCCATCATTTACCATTACTCCCGTCTATCATTGGTAAATTTTCCTAATTTAACTCTTTAGTTAAAATAGGAAGTAAGGAATAAATTTACAGTTATTTTTTCTTGTTAATGGATTTCTTTTAAGATTTATCCCAAGATTTTTGCTCATATTCAATAAGATAAAACCAAACAATTAGAAATCCATAATACTAAGCATATATTTTTAAAATCAAATTTTTAAGATCAATATGCAAATTAGCCTTCCCATTCACACTGTAAACCACTATTTCGTTGTATATATAAAATACAATTGCAAGTTAATAGTTTGTAGATATGGTCAACAGTCTTAATGATGTAAAATAATTTTATTATAATTGAAGTTTAAATTAAAAATAAAATCATGGAGAATGTGGTATAAATAACAAAAGGAATTGTGACTTGATTAGTAATATAGTTTCGGTTACAGACAGACAAACCCACAATCTCCATTATAATAAGATGTAAAAATATAAAATCGCTGTAAAAATATAAAGATATTAGTCTTACATACACATACATACTCACTTAGCATAATGGTTATCATGGCTGTGGAGTCGGAACACAAAGACTCAGACTCTTCTATCTTTGGCACTTCCGACTCAGACTCCTCTTTATGCAATTAATTAATAATAAATATAAAACCATATTTTTTTATAATATATATATTATATATATTTACCAACCCCTCCGCACGAGCAGGATGTGACACAAGGTCAATTTCTTAAGCGAAGTTTAACAGGTTTGAATTTAGAGTTTTCTTTCTAGACTGGTTGCCTAACCAAGGTTAAAGAGCCCAGTCTGCCCTACTATTTACCCATAGCTGGAGAGAGAGAGAGAGAGAAAGAGAGAGAAAAGAGAGAGAAAGAGAGAGGGGATTCCTACCTTTCCCAAGGGTATTAGGCATTATTCACTTTTAAATTCTACACTATTTAAACTGTGTTCCAAAATAATTACAACATTGAAAAAAAAAAAAAAAAAAAAAATTATATATATATAGTCATCCAGACAGGTGTTTTGACTTATCAAGTCTCTTCAGTGTGGCTAGACATTTGTAAGCTACCAACAGCTGGGATTAAAATCCGACTGGTTCAGCATCAGTCAGACACCTTAACCACTAGGCTATAGTCACATTATATATATATATATATATATATATATATATATATATATATATATATATATTTGGTATGACAACCTGGCTACTGCTTGTTGCCAATCCTCAGGTGAAGAAGAAAAAAACAAAACACTCATCTGAGGAACGGCAACGGGAAAATCAGTCAGGAGTTTTTATCATCCTTATATATATATATATATATATATATATATATATATATATATATTACACACACACACACACACACACACACACAGGTGCTACCTAAAGGTTTAGGTTCTTAGAACCTTATTTCATACATTGCCAGTAAATCATTATGAGCCACTAGGTTTCCTGCTCGAGGGAACTACTTTAATTGAGATAATAAAAATCTAAGTGTTTAAGTAAGTAATTTTCTTGTTCATGGTCCAATTCCATAGAATTTTGTTTACAATCTCATACACACACATCTCAATCATTCAATAAAAACAATATCTCACTAGCACCTGGCCATCGCCTTTTGTTAGAAGCAAAACTCAGAAAAACATTTACAAATTTTTTTAAAAGTTTGATTATATATATAAAAAAAAAAAAAAAAAAAATAAAAAAAAAAAGGTAAATAAACATAGCAATCTTATTTACCTCTGTCCCGGATATCCCTCGGAATATTTATTGGTGAGACAAGATCCGAGGATCTGCAGAACTGCTTTGCTTGTAAAGTTTTCCGAAGCAATCAATTCCAATCCTTGTTTTTGCCTCTGTTTTTCTTGGATCACCAAATTGTAAATTTCTGGATCGTTGTCACTGACGTCATCCTGCAGACACCAATCGTTGTTGCCTTGGATACCATTCATTTTCACAGAATCGGATCAGGAAAGAAACGAGGAATCCTGAAAAATAATTTAACATTTGTTTTTTTAACATTTTATTTACCGGAAACATTATATATATATATATATATATATATATATATATATATATATATCAATAAAGGAAGAACTCAATACAGTAATCCCATAATAAATTTATTTCGACAAAAATTGGGGCCCATATAAATCTAAGTTGATTTAAACCGGCTCCCCAAATTTTTGCCTCATCAGATGGGTCTCAATGAGTTCTTCCTTTATTGATAAATATTGCTCTGTATATAATCTAAAAAGGTTATTTTACATTGAGCTCTCTTTAGTGATTTAATGATTCACTGTATTTATACATACTGGATCATCAATATTAGTACAGTGGATCTTGAAATCACATATAGAATCATCCCTTACTACCAAGTTTTGGATAAATCTCTTTATATATATATATATATACGCACACATGCTGATAGGGATGTCCTGCATCCCTGACACACAAAAATCTAAAAGGATGCAGTAAAATCCTATCCATGTGTCCCAGTGTTTTTCTTTTTTCTTCCCTCACCATTTCAAGCTAACTAAATATATTTCAATAATTTCTTAGAAATGAATTACACAAGATAAATTACAAGGTAGGAGTTAGACGGCTTTAGTTTGGACACATTCAAAGCAAATATGTGCGTCTAAGGATACAGTAAATCAAAAAGCTATCAGCATCACTGTGTATATATATATGTGTGTGTACACCTACACATAGACACACCAGTGTAGGCCAACCAGCAAAAAACTACATCAATCAACTCTGTATGGATTCTGGATGCCGTGCAGAAGACCTACCAAGAACGATGACCGATAATGATTGACAGTAACCTTTTATTATAAAAATTAGTCTTAATCACCAATCAGTGAAATAGACTTATTAATCTTTCAAACTGACGCTGGAGATATTTCCAACTCATAAACATAAGATTGATTCTTTTACTTTTGATAATATAAAGGGAATCACTGCGGATTGTTTATAATATCAAAGATTATATATATATATATATATATATATATATATATATATATAGTGATTTCCTTGACATTATGTGCCTCTAAATAGGTGAGCAGCCATGACTAGTACAGTTAGTGAAAATCTTTCCATTTTTTAAATTTTAGTTTGTGTGGATTTAAACTAACAAGAAATAAAGTGAGGTAATTTGGAAGGTAGGAAACTAATATTTCAATTTACAAAAAACTTATATAAGATTTACCATATATATATATATATATATATATATTATATATATATATATATATATATATATTATATATATTATATTTATTTATTTATTTATGAACTGACCGAAACATGTGTAAGTGATATTGATTAAATTCATCTTTTATTATCCATTTTGTTCTTTATTCATTCCTCCTCATATATATATATATACAAGATTTTACAAGAAAACAAAATTGTGATTTTATGAAGAAAAAGAAAAAAAAATCATTATTTATATAAGATTTTACAAGAAAAAGTTAAAAAAAATCATTATTTATATAAGATTTTACAAGAAAAAAAATCTATAAGATTTTACAAAAATACAAAAAAAAAAAAAAAAGAAAAGAAAGATAATATAAGATTTACTAAAAAAAAAAAGAAAAGATTATATAAGATTTTAGAAAAGAAAAAAAAAAAGTATTATTTATATAAGATTTTATCTGTTGTTAATAAAGTAAACAAGTTTTCATTCCAAGAGATTTTGAGTACAAACTGATAAGTCAGATGTTTTTATCATTATTCACTGATAGAGAAAAAACTTAAAGTCATTTAGTCAAACTATTCTTTTGGTTTTTAGGCCAAAAAATAAATAAATAAATAAAATAATCAAGTGTTTTGTTTTGTTTTCTGAGTGGACAATTCAATTTTGTTAAATATGTGAATAAATCTTAATCTGTCCTTGAAGAGTAAGTTTGAAAGTTTTTTAAAGGCCGGGTTCTGAAAGTATTTAAGAACTGACCTTTAGGTCATAAATGCAAGATTATGTAATGCTTAGTGTATTGGTTATTGGGGACCAGTTTAATTCCTGGACATATCTGTTTGCATCTCACTTTATGCTATTGCCCTTGGGAAAGGCATAAATCCACACACACACACACCAACTAGTAGGGCTAACAGGTGGGTTGGTTGGTTGTTTTTTAATGGCATATCAACACTTTTTGGGTTGTTTAATACTGAATCAAGTCATTTTGATAAACAAAGGACTCTGGTTACTTACAGTACCTGCTATTACTTAAGTGGTCACTCAATTAATTTGGTTTGTTTTGTTTTATGGCATGTCAACCTCAGTGGGTCATTTAATGCCGATAAAGTTTTGAAATAAATCAATTCTTAATGAATAATACAATTTTTTTTCATGACCGTCCTGAACAAAAATTATTAACCGTCCCAAATGGGGTTTGGACCGTCCCGAAATCAAATCATTTTTGTTTAATTCATTAGCATCATCTATACTTGTCAGTCATCAGTAGCATAACATGTAATAAAACATTAAGAAAAGCTGAAGCAGTGATAATTCTGGATATGTGGACAAAAAAATCCATTTTCTAGTGTGTTTTGAGCTAAAAAATACTTTTTTTCTTTAAGTTACCCTGAGTAGGGTTAGTAGTACATAATTCGGTCCTTTTAAACTATCTCCCTCCACCATTATTCATTACATGGCTTTGAGAATAGACCTGCAGTGCCGTAGCCTCATTTTGAGGTCAGCATTCGGGCAACCACAAAACCATTATTGGAATGTAGTACTAACTTTTATGAAAAATTTTTTACCGTCCCCGGCAAACTGTCCCGGATGTAATTTTTATCGTCCTCGGGACAGCGTTAATGTCGAGCCCTGACACACACACACTATACTAATCCTATTAGTAAACCCTTGGGGTAAGAAAATAACTCGGCAAATAATTTGTTAGTAAAAATATACAAAAAAATCACCTGTGGGGGGGGGGGAACCAGGGACAGAACAAGAGAGTCACACCAACCAAAAATAATTGATTAACATTATAACACTTGGCCAAAAGAAGAAAAAATATATATATATATATATAAGCCGCTAGGATTGTCTGAAGCTAAAATGTAAAGTGCTCGATACCTAAGTAGAGCAAATAATATTAATCCTAATGAGTCAGATATACCAACTAGTTTCATTTACTAGCTTGTCAGATTCTTGCCCTGATGAGCTAGTAAGCAAAACTATTAGTTGGTATATCAGACACATTAGGGTTAATATTAATAATATAACTCTCAAAGAAAGAAAAACTTAACTAACCGTCATTCTGTAATAATTCATTTTGACCAGAAACTTAAGATTTTTTTTAATTAAAAAATTTTTTTTTTAAATTAAGAGCCCAGCCTCATCACTGATTTTACAAAAATAATGGGATTCACTGAAATAATGTTTTTTCACTGAATCAAGTGTTTTGTTTCTTATATATATATATATATATATATATATATAAAAATTAAGAGACAGGAAATGAATCCGACGGTATGAGTATAGATAAAAGGATATGAAAACAACACAATATGCTGTTAAAGTGAAAAGATTTTATATCATATTCATAGCTAATATTGTTCAATATTAGCTATGAATATGATATAAAATCTTTTCACTTTAACAGCATATTGTGTTGTTTTCATATCCTTTTATATATATATATATATATATATATATATAAATAAAAAGAAACAAAACATTTGATTCAGTTTACCCCCCCCCTATTGATATTTGCTTCTAAATTTCAGAGAGATCAAATACTTCAGAGAATTTTCAGAAGTCCTTCAATTAATCAAAGACAGAAAAATTAAATAAATGAAAAGACATGAGAACGGCAAAAAAGACTTACCTGTTTGCAGTAAATTCGTATTTGTATTAATCACATCTTCTGACTGTTTCAATTGTTTTTATTCAACCTCGTTAGATACCTGATATCTTAACAATAATTTAAATTGTTTACGTGACTCATCTTTAAGTTAACTTTCCCACCCACCCCATTTTGACACAAGGTCAATAGTGTTTTAATCTAAACTCACACCCTCACTTTAATATGTATTAGAGTAGACGTTTATACATATCTTTTTAATACTCAACAACAGGAAGAATTAAAAGTCAAAAATTGGGTTAATTTTGTTTTTTCTCTGAATGTTTGGTTTGGTTTTGTGACATATCAACCTCAGTGGGTCATTTAATGCCGATAAAGTTTTGGTCAATAAAGTCATTTTTAATGGACAATCAAATTTTATTTATAAACTTTTTCTATTTAACCCATAGATGGGACCCTAACAGGTACTACCACTCCAGTTCAGAGTGGACCAGGGAGCAATGGGGTGCTCCACATTCCCCAAACCTCCAAAACTGGAACCTCACCATCAGAGAGTTTAACGTCATTCGCAGGACATGTAGACCCTCAGTCACCACCTTCTAGCACCCATATGATAAAAAGGGGTTGGGGCTTGCCATAAGGGCAATAGGGTTGGGGAAAATCATATAGGTGCTAGGGCTTGATGTGACCAGCCAATTGATCGGAGGGGGGCCTCTCTGACCGCCCGTCTAGCCCAAGATAGTGGAGTATTGCAAGTCATGAACTGCTCATCCACCTGGGTTCTATCCCTAAGCATCACAGGTTGCCACCCACGGCCAACAGGTGGACTCATTGGGGGAGTCTTACCCCTCTGCAGAGGTGCATTCTAACACCCCAGCTGACAGGGCGGCTCAATTTTTGAGTTGAGGACACATGGCATAGTGGTTTGGTTTTACGGCATGTAAACCCCTTGGGTTATTTTATGCCAAATATTTCTATTGGTAATTTGGTATTCAAAAATGTTTAATGCGGACAAAGTTTTGAAATAATTTGTATAATACAATTTTGTTTATAAACTCATGTTTTCTATTTAACCCATAGATGTGTTGGCATAGTGGATATAGGCATTGGATTAATACAGTTCTAAGTGACAGTTATCTTTGGGCTGCAGGTTCAATTCTGGTCAAGAGCGACAGTAACAGAATAATTAACAGATTAACACTTGTACCCTTTCATGGTTAACGAAATGGGAAGTCTATATGGATTAAATAAAGGGTTAGATTCAAAGTTCCGTGAAGGTTCCCGATTACGAAATGAAGGTTCCCCGAGTTCAAAGAGAAAGTTCCAAAGTTTGAGAAGAAATATCTGAAGAAGGCCCGAGGGCACATCAGCCAAAACATTGTGCAGATAACAATAAAGATGAGGAAAATAGTACAAATAATCCAAATACTAATATTGTTTTATATTTCCTTTTCAACACAAAAAATTCTGATAATTATATAAGTCTAAATTTCATCCAGGTAAATTTTTAAATTTCAATTTAATTAAATTTCTACCACAAACTCAATTTAACAATATTCAAACAGATCTATTTGACCCATAGACAAGATCCTAACAGGTATTACCACTCCAGGTCAGAGTCAACCAAAGAGCAATGACAATGAAAGGATGACTTCACATGCCCCAGAGCTCCAGAACTGGGGTCTCACCACTGGAGGCAGTTGAGTGTCATACTCTGGGCAACCACCCCGTTTTTTTTTTTTAGTGGGGAGGGCGTCTTACCCCATTGCAGTTGGTGTATTCTATGCCCTGCTAACTGAACATCAATGTGGTTAGTGAAAAGAATTTCTAAGCTGATCAGGTTGACTAACAAGGGTTGGCTTGGTTAGTTTTACAGCATGTCAACCCTTGTTGGGTTATTTTATGCTGAAAACGTTTTTCTCTTATTCATTCTTATTGGGTACTTAATCTTTTTAAATACTTTTCTATTTAACCCATAGATGGGACCCTAACAGGTACTACCACTCCGGGTCAAAGTGGACCTGGAAGTAATGGCGATGAAGGGGTGCTCCACATTCCCTAGGGCTCCAGAATTGGAACCTCACCATCAGAGTTTAACGTCATTCCTAGGACAAGAAGACCTTCAGCCATCATCTTCTAGCATGCATATGATAAAAAAAAGGTTAGAGCTTGCCATGAAAGCAATAGAGTCGGGACAATCATATAGGTGCTAGGGCTAGACATGACCAGCTGATTGATCGGAGGGAGCCTCTCCGACCGCCTCTCTAGCCTAAGTAAGGGTCTAAGTGGAGTGCTGTATGCCATTGAGTGATCATCCATCAGATAGAGTTTAACATCATACTTAGGACATTAAAAACCTCAAAGCCACTGCCTTCTAGCACATATGATAAAAAGAGTTGAGGCTTGCCATAAGGGCAATAGGGTTGGAACAATCATATAGATGCTAGGGCTTGACATGACCACCCAATTGATCGGAAGGGGCCTTTCCAACTGCCCATCTAGCCTACATAAGAGCTAAAGTGGAGTGTTGCATGTCATGGACTGTTCATCCACCAGGGCTTCAGGGGGAGGGGGGGACAGTCCTATCCCTTCTGCAGACGCACAGTCGATGTATTGTAAAGACAGGGCTGGATTGGCTTGGTCTAGGGCAGAAACACAGCATACCAAAGTCCCCTGGGTCAACTTAACTCAAGATAAAAGAGAGAGAGAGGATAAGAGGAGATTTTATCTCTCCAAAACAACTTTTGAGTAGAAGTGATTAAAACAAGTTTTTGTCCTAACAAGAAAAGAAATATATAGTTGCTCCTCCCTTTATCAATCAGCATCACTATTGTACATAAAGATGTAACAACAATGCATAATGTTTTGCAGCCAAAAATGTTCATTGTTTTTATCAGTAGATGGCATTAGGAGTGTTTGGTTTTTAATTCACTAACTTTTATTTAATTCCTCTGCAAGGGTTTTTTTCTCATACATAATGTCAATAAATTTAGTTATCTTTTTTTTATTAAATCCAAGAATTTTAATTTAATGACAAACAAGTTTTTGACTTAATTGCAAATTATGACTAATTAGAAACAATTAAAATGGAATTTTTTTTCCAAACATAACTCAATCCTAGAACTAAGGAATAATTTAGTATAACTTTAAAGTCATTAAACTAAAAAGTAAAAAAAAAACCTTTAGGACACTAAGATTGATTCGCTCAGCTTTAGTATGATAATAGATATATAACAATAACCATTACACCACATGTGCCTCGTGGAACATTGTACAAAAAGAATGGATATTTATCATTTATTACTAAACAGCATTAAAATTGTAAACAAAAGGAGATATGTATTGCTATCAAGATTATCCATGTTAATAGAGATAACCTTGCCAGCTGTATATTCATACATTACAGGTGGTTGGTTGGTTGGTTGGTTAAGGTATGTCAACTTTAATCTTGGTATGGAGAAAGAAAACTGATTTCAGTCCCTTTTGTACTACAGTCAGAAATGACCTTGTGTTGCATCCTGCTCATGGGAGAGTGGTTAGGTAAATACATACACAGTGATGCTGATAGCTTTTAGATTTGCTTTGAATGAGTCGCTGGGAAAAATTAATGGGTCCCAACTAAATTTTCTTAATAGATTGTAGAATTTTTATTTAGGATTTGGGGAAACAACTAAAGCCATCTAACTCCTATCCTGAAATTTGCCACCAGGTCCAGATTTCTTTAAATTGTACCAACCGGAATAGGGAACCTTTTCACACCGGGACTTAAACATGAAAATTCTTTTGTTTGTATTTTAAATTACATTCCTGTCTTTTCATAATTTTATTTTCAATTTTTATATTTCAAAATGTTTTGTAGTTTACTGGAATATGTATATGCAAATTTTATTTTTTCTATTGTGAACTTTGAAGACCCCGTTCTTGTCTATGTAAAAGAATACATTTCGTAATCCCTTTTGGTAAATTTTTGCCGAGCTAAAATTTAGGGAGGAATATTTGTTGGGATTATCTTCCCTTTGACTGGAAGAGTTATCTTGCCGCTGGGTTTCCGTGCCGACCACCAGGGGACCTCTGGTATTTAAGCGCGGGTTTTGAAACTCCCTATCCAGTGTAATTCGTTTCTAAGAAAATATTAAAATGTATTTACAGTTAGGTTGAAATGGTGAGGGAAGAAAAAAAAAGAAAAATACTGGGACACCTGGATAGGATTTTACTGCGTCCTTTAGATTTTTGTGCATAAGGGACGTAGGACGCGTACCTATCAGCATCTCTGCATACAACTGTGAGTAAACGGCTCAGGTCAGAAATAAAGACAAAGGGTAATCTGAATGTTAGCTACATAAATGAGAGTAACCTCCCCTTGTTTCTGTTGAGCCTTTTTCATTTCACCATAAATCTACACTGGAAATACGAATTTGTTTAAATCAATACAACTGCATGTTTTAACATGAAAATATCATAAATATCATAAAATGTGTTCTTAATAACAATTAAGTTAATTTCAAATAATGCGCAAGCACAATTACAAACACATTTTATAAATGAAATGACTTGATTCGCTAAGTTAGAGAATTTTAGCACTATTGCTCTAACAACAATCTAGTTATGAAGTGTTATTTTTGCTGTGTTACGATAACATGCATACAAAACTCATATCATTATTATATAGATTAATATCAATCAGTATAATACTAGTAAAAATAATAAATGTTTTTAAATTAAACAGGTTAGATATCTACTAAAAATGACCCTCTTCATTGCCAGAGATTATTATAATTATTATTGACCGGAAAATAAACTTGTAATCAGGGGTGAAGTTTCTTCCAATGCCTTGCTCTAAGACTTACAAGCGATGGGCCTTTTCAAACCTAGCGCTGATACAAAAAAATATATTTGATAAATGCAATATATTTACCAAACTCCTCCGCACGAGCAGGATGTGACACAAGGTCAATTTATTAACTGGGCTCTTTAACCTTGGTTAGGCAACCAGTCTAGGAGAAGGAAAAATCTGAATTCCAACCTGTTAAGCTCCACTTAATAAATTGACCTTGTGTCGCATCCTGCTCGTGTGAAGGGGTTGGGAAATATATATATATTATATTTGCATCCTTCCATCTACTAGAGATGATGGCATAGATTCCAGAAAAAAGAAAAAAGTTTTTATCTATTCCGCATGAGCAGCTGAGTGGGCCAATTTTTGAATGGCTGTCTCTGGTGCACTAACTGCATACAAACAGTGATGCTTGCTGGTGCTTCTGTTGTCTCTCCTTCCTTCTGGCTTTCTTTGCTTGCTGGTCGCTACTTTCCTCTCAGTTTCACTCATTTTCATGCCATATATATATATATATATATATATATATATATATATATATGTGGAGAAAGGTAGACAAACACGGGATGTTGTAGAAAATGTATGTTTATTGTAGGTAGTGATGTCAATGTTGTAACATTTCGGTCTGTAAGACCTTCTTCAGGACTTTAGGATTGATTTTAACAAATTTGTATTTGCAGTGTAGATTTACGGTGAAATGAAAATGGCCGACCAAAACAGACAGCTTCCTCAAAGTGAAAAAAACAAGGGGAGGTTACTCATTTATGTAGCTAATGTTCAAATTGCCAAACTAAGTTTTTTTTTTTGTGGAATTAAACCTGTTAAACTCTGCTTAAAAATTCACCTAGTGTCACATCCTGTTTGTGCAGAGGGGTTGGTAAATATACATAGTACTACTATAGGTACCACCAAACCGTTTAGGCCATCTTGAATAAAACGGAAATAGATATTTCCGAACTTTGTTTATCAAAAATCTTGTAAAAAAAAGATCGTACAGGGTTGTTACAAAGAAAAATAGTTAATTCAAAGATCAAATTATCCGATTGGGAAAAATTACATCGTTATCTTAAAAAATAAACAAACCTACCCGTATTACATGCGAAAGGGTAATTTTCAGACCGTAATATAGACAGAAAAGTTACAAATTATTTCCCTTTTACGAACAACCAGTAAAAGTATGGATAACACTAATTTAACTTTTTGTCTTGTGCATATTCAATAACCGATTTTATTTGTTTTCAAGGATTTTTAAGATATTCTTTTTTTTTTATCTTGAAATATTACTAGAATTTTTTTTTTTTTTTTTTTTGTGCATTCGAAAGAAGAAACATTTTAAAAAGTCCTGATGATTTTTTTTTTTTAATTCAGCTTAGGAAAATAATGAAAATTATGAACGAAAAACAATGTTTTTACTATTAACATGAATAAAAACTTGAAAAAATTTAATAGTAAAATGTCACCGTGAAATTGACGTTAAAAAAATGTCTTCGGTTTTGGTATTACTTTTTAAAATCGAAAATGAAATGAAAATTTGAATACTTTTTCTAAGAGAAAAACTGATAAAATAATCCTGTATACTTACTTTTTATTTTAATAGCGAAAAAAATTATCTCATTTAACTTTTTTGAACAAAGAAAAACAAATTTCGGTTGTTATTCAGAAGCGTCTCGTCTCGTCTCTTTGTAAAACAAATATGACGGTTATGCCCTTCCATATATTCTAAGAACCAAAAATTACTATTCAACAATAAAAATTACAAATTCTTTTAAAAATATTAATCGAGCACGGATCGGACCGACTTTTAGTTCACCTGAATTGTAAAATTCATGTTTTTAAATATCCGTGAAAATTTTGATTTTTTTCCACAGGAAAAAAAAAATATTTAATTTATTTCACGCAGAAAACAAAAATATTTATTCACACAAAAGATTGAAAATCTCGTAAAAATTAATTTCTTAAAAAAAATTTTTTTTTTTTTGACAATTTAATAGAATATAGTACATACCAATTACATAAGGAAAAAAAGTTTTCAAATATTAATATTACATTTTTTTTGCACTTTTTATTTCCGATTTCATTATTTTTTCCTAAAAAAACTATAATTCGGTACGTTATACAATTTCATTGATATAGTTATTCAGCCTCTTATCTTTATAGAAAAAAAGTACCAAATTTTTTTTCCACGTCATTTTTTTTATCTCATGAAATAAAATGGGGGGGGGGTGATAGACCTCGTAAAAAAATATTTTCCCTAATATATTTTAGAAAAAACTATTTCAGATGTATTTACATCCAATGGTAAACATTTATGGAAATTTTCGGGAAAATCGGACCTTTAATTGATTTTTCATAGAATTTTTAAAAAATCCTCTTATCGTAACTTGTTTATAGCTACGTTAAATTTCAGTTGATTTAACAGTGCAAAAATGAAAACATTGTTTTTCAATCATAATTTTCATTATTTTCATATGCTGATAAAAAATTTTAAAAATCATCAGGAGTTTATTTAATTTTTTTCTTTCGAATGGAAAAAACTTTTCAAGAAAATATTAATTTTTCTGCAAGTTTCATTGCGTTAAATGTAAGGGGGGTAAATTGCACAGGGTCAAATTGGTGGTACCTACTGATATTGGTCACAAATAATTTTGGTTTAGCTCAGTCAGTAGAGCATCTGCCTTGGAACCACAAGGTTCTGGGTTCTATACCAGGCCTTGCCAACTTGGCATATGAGTAACACAGCTTGGAGCTGTCCAGTAAGGTGGGGAGAGCTGATGGTAGGTATGGTGCTCCATTTCAGACAAGAAAATAATCTCTGGTTCAGCACTAGTGAAAAGGGGATAGACTCCCAGCTGTCACTAAAAATAGACCATTCCACCTATTTTACTATAATTTTAAGTATTCCTATCTAATACTAATTATTTTAAAACAGACTTATGTAAGAGTAGACCCCAGAGTAATGACAATAAAGGGGATACAGTCTACATTCTAAGCCTGCTAACAGAGACCCCCCCCTCCATACTTTTTGCCTTTTGTTAGTAAAGGACTATTTGGTAACTGGGGTTGGGTGCGTCTTGAATGGTGTAAATAATAGCAAGCAAGGCTAGTAGAGCGTTACGAGAGTAAGGTTTGTGGGTGGAGGAATAAACGGATTTTTTTTTCCAGTTATCAACCAAATACAAAAAGATTACCTAAAGATTGAAAATAAAATTCAACTCATTTTAGTAGTGAAGTGACTTTTTCAAATTAGAAAAAAATATTTTTATTATATAAAAGATAAAATAATCCTAATTTAATGAAATTACAGGTTTATTATATCTTAGGAAGAAAAAAAGATTAATTCCCACTGATCAGGAAAATTCTGGGCAGGTAAATAACAAAAATGTCCTAAGAAATTAGCAATACAATGTTATAATATAACATAGGTCTTTTTGCGTAATAAAATGAAAATGCAAATTAACCCAATACGCGCCATCTATAAGGAGACGTTACAAAAATTATTCAAGTCACATGATATATCCCGCCAATGTTCCATATAAATCGGAACGGACTTTTTCCATATAATAAAATCTATGAACGAATCACAAATTGTGTATACATTATTTGGGGAATATCCCCTTTTTAATTAGTAAAGAAAAGTTTTAAAATTTTTCCCCGCGAGTAAATCTTTTACTTTCTCCCCCTACCACGTCCCACTTTTTTTCTTTTTAAGCTTCCATAGTTATATAAGGGCAAACACAAAATCAGGGTCCAGTTTGCATTCAATTTACGTTGTAAATAAAACATCAATTACAATGAATGTGGACACAAACTCAGGGTCTCGGTTATCGATTAGATGTATGTGTAAATCGAACCCCCAGTTTGGAGCCACTTAATTACTTTTTTTTTTTTTTAAGGATTTTAACCAAAAGAAAACCGTACCCTAAAAATCTAAATTAGATGCCTACACATTGATATTTAAAAGAATTGTTTTTAATTTTTTGAGCGGAAACTAATTCCTTAAAACTGATCGATATAAAAATATCAAAAAATCTAATTAGAAAAAACGTCCCACGTGGAGTCACTAATTATTTTCATACCAAGTAACACTTGTAAGTTGTAATGAAACAAAGCTAACAAAAAATAATAAATTTAGAAAAAAAAAAAAAAAAAAACGAAATTTTCTGCAAATATTTTTTTCTTTCTAATTATGATATTGATAGCAACTTTATATTCTTTAGTAAAAGAAAAAAAACTATGGCTTATGATTAGTGTGTTTTTTCAAATTATTTTTCGGTATTTTATGGTGAGGTAAAACAAAATTCAATGCTGACTGCTATAAGACTAAAGCCGTAAAAAACTGACTTTTTGGTTAATTAGTTGTTGAAAAATGTAATTAAAAACTTTTAAACTTTAAAACGTTTTTTTTTTATTGCCAATGTTCGCCCACTTTCATTCTTTCAACAATCTTTTCAGTTTTTATTTTTCTTCCATTAGCTTACTTTTTAAATTAAAAAAAAAATCAAACCAAATAAACTATCAACAAATATTATCTTCGGTAGGTGAGAGATTGTTACCTCTCAAGGGTCTCGGCCCTTTTAAGGAAAGGACCAAAGCCCTAAAAATTAATCTCATAATTCAATAGAAATTAGTCTGCTTAAAAAAAAATTTTTTTAAACTTTTGTTTAAAAAGAAAATAATAATTTCGACATTTTTAACTATAAAATAAAAATAAATTCTATTAACACAAAAATGATTTTGAAATATAATTTTATTTTTTTAATAAATAAATAACAGCAATATAAGTTATATTTTTATTTTTTAAGTTATATATTAAAATAAGTTACTAAGATAGTTATAAAACGTTCTGAAATTTTTTTTTTTTAAGTTATAAAGTTAAAATTTTTGTAAGGGAAAAAAAAAAAAAATTCAGTCATTGTCATATTTTTGTTATATAACAAAAAATGACAAATTATTGTCAGTGAATTTATGCTTTTGTGGGATTTTCTTTTTAGTCTTTGGCAAAAATTTAAACTTTTTTTAATAACTTTAATAACATTTTATAACTTTCTGAATAAGTCAAACTTTTAAAAAAAGTTATGTTATTCTGAATAACTTACAACTTTTTTAAAAGTTTATAAGTCAGACGAAATAACCTAAGATAATTTTCACAAGTGCAACTTTCTAAATATTTCGTTTCAACCCCCCTTGTTTTAACGTAAATAAAATATTCTAAGTTTTTTCTTCGTCTTAAGTTTACTTTACTGGAAAAAAAAAGAAAAAATGATATCAAATTTCCCAAAAGTGAAAGTCGATGTTATTTTTTTCTTTTTAATCTTAAAATAAAATAAAATAAACTTACGTTGAAAAAAAATAAATTTTACAAACATTTCGACTTATATATAATAATGTTGATTAAATAAAGATATTAACAAATGAAATAATGCTTTAACGGGAAAAAAATTAGATACTTACACACACACGGAGAAAATGCCTCGAATAAAGTTGGAACAACTATATTCCCGCGTAATCCGCAGAATAATTAAAGTTTGGAATGGATTACGTAACTGAAACGAAATATTACATGGATATTTCGGCTTGCGTGTTTTTATCAAGAAATAAATTCTATGTTTGTTTTGGTTTTTATTCTTTGTTGTTGCTTTTTTGTGATGTAAATAACGAGGATGAATACAAAAATCCGAAAAAAAGGCACAGAAATTTATTATTGCAACCTGTGTCACAAAAACAAAAAAAGAATTGGGACATTATTAATAATTTTTTCATTCATCCATTATTGCTACTATTTTTTATTCCCTAGTTTTCGTTGTTACTTATTATTCGATTATTACTTTATTAAATAATTTCGGATTTTTCTTTTTCAAGAAGAAATTAAAGTCACTAAAACTAGCCAATACAACAAGTGTCCGTTGTTGTTTTGTTTTGTTTAGTTTTTTCCGTTCAGATTTTTTGTAACTGTTTTGTTCGTTCAGATGTCAGATTTTTTTCTTTTTGGGTGTTAAAAAAAAAAAAAAGAAGAGAACATTTTTCTGAAATTAGGAAGCAATTCATTTGAAAAATATTCATTTTTATTCTTGGTACAAAATATTTACACACACAAAAATATACTAAACAAACACACTTAGCTTAAAAAAGGGTCGATTTAACTTCGTTTTTTATCAGAAATTTGATGTGTAAATATTTTGTTTTTCCTGTCCCACTTTTGTATGTTACTTTGATTTGATTGGATTGTAAATCTAACAGATGTTTGGACGATTCGTGTGGCATAATGGTTAGCAACATGGGCTAGCAGACCATCGTTAGTGAGTTCAATTCTCACTGGGTAACGCGTATTTCTGGACTTGTCCCAATTTATGCTAAACTTAGTAAATGAAAGCGTCAACGCATATTTCTCTGTTCATTGAGTTTTTACACCACTAGACACCAAATGACAGGACTCTCCTCAGTATTTCACTTTATTTTAATAAAGCTGTTGTCTAGATGCTTTCGAGACTTCTAATTCAGTGCTTGTTCAAAATATCCCAACCATTGAAATTTTTCATTGATTCTACAATAAAATACAAAAAAATTATGTAGAAGCGTTCGTAATATATTCACCCTCAAGATAAGAGTAAGTTTTGTTATATACACAAAAATAGATATATCTCGATTCACTAATTCAGCAATTCAATTCGCGCGCAAACCGCAATAAAGAGATACACTCGCCAACAAAATAAAATATAAGTTGCTGATGCCAAACGGAAGTTAACTCAATGGTAGCCTAAAACAAAGTGACCAAAATAACACGTTTCTACGCATAGGCACCAGCAGAACTTCCGGCTGGAAAACAAGAATTCCTAAACAATAAAGAAAATAATTTTGTAAATAAAATTCGCATTTTCATCCAATCCGAACGATTCCTGGGTGAAATGAAAAAGATCTCAGTTGATCCGATTTTGGGTCCCGACAACCTATTTAAAGTCGGTTTTGAAAAGTCGAAGAGTCAGAGATATCCTGGTGTCAGCGTCGAACACATCAACGAGGACCGACCTTGAAAAACAAAACATACATCACCAGGCGGCGGACTTACTTCTATCCTCTAACCCCTACTCTGACCGACCGGCAAGTTAAAGGGGCAAACATCCTACAACAATAAGAGTACACCAACTATGATACACGATACCAACCCGCTATTGATTACTAAAACACAAGACGCTGCCCACCTAACCAACACCTAACCACTACCACTGGTTCATCTGCCCACTTCACTCCCAACACTACGACTGATTCGGCCACCGGACATTTCACTGACTTTATTATTCACGTTACAACTATCACCAAAATATCCTTTAAATTTATTTCTCTCTTTTCCTCACTTTTCATGTTCCTTTTTCCAATATTATTGTTGAAACTTAAAATCTGTGTTTGTTTTTCCTTGTCACCATATGCTTGCATACTAAAAGTATTTACGTATCGAAGGGGCTTTTATTTCCCCGTGGTCATTGGCAAATTGTCGGACAAAGAAGAACAAACACAAAGTTGAATGCAGACACTTGTATTACAACATTTACAAGGGTTTTAGACAAAGTGGTTAACAATAAAAAGAGTACAAATATTTACATAAATGGTAGAACAACAAAAGGGGGTTTGCAAATTAGCTGGAATTTGCGACCAGACTTATCTTCTAAGAGTTTTTGGTATCGTGTTGTTAGGTGTTCATTCGTTCTTCACGGGTCGTTTCTTGTTTTAGTTCTCAGTTTGCAATTAAACCGCCGTTGAAGGTTCGTAGAGAGTTTAGGGAACGGTAATACTGCGTTACCCTTAATGCGTGGTTTTTGATAAGTAGGCCCTGATTTTGGGATAAGTGAGAGAGCGTGGTTTTAGATGCCTCTCTCCAGTAACAGTTCTTGATAAGTAAAGTCTAGGGATCGCTTATTTTTGCGACTTCCCTCGTTGACTGCTCCGTGATAAGTGACGTAGGGTTTTAATTTTGGCGCCAATATGCCAATATGCTAGTGGCAGGGGAAAATAATTGACATGGAATTTCCGATAATACTAACCCTATTTACAACAGTTTCAATCATTTGTTTCATTCTTTTTTTACTGAATAAAATTGGCAGAGTGGCCTATTGTCGGCCTCAGCTGAACAGCGAGGAAGTATCGGCTTTTCGCTAGCACTAGACCAGATAGTTTTTTGGGGGGTTTTTTTGACACCTACCTTCTGCACCTCACTTTACCACACAAATCAGATGAACAAATCTGTGCTACTCATGCACTGAGTTAACAGGGACCAGTTTTGAACCCGGAACCTTGCAATTCCTAGGCAGGTGTTCTACCGACTGAATTAAACCGGACCCTAAAAATTACATCTTCAACTACCTTATCGCAACCCTCTACTACGCAGCTCAAAACTATGGCACTTTTCACCCCCTTTCTCATTCTTCCCCGTACCAAATCAACAGTCAAATGACCAAACTCAGGAATACTTCATTTCAACCAGAATCAAAGAAACTTCACCTTTCTAATTGACCTGAAGACTGACAAATATCCATTTTTAATTCTTCCAGACTGTGGTTATATCAGTACTGCTGTATGGCTGCACCACCTGGACCCTAACGAAGTGCCTTGAGAATAAGCTAGATGGAACCTGCACAAGAATGCTGCGTGCGGTCTTGAACAAGTTGTGGAAACAGCACCTCACAAGGAAGCAGCTGTATGGCCACCTGCCCCCCCATCTCACAAACCATCCGAGTGAGACAGACAAGGCATGCTGGACACTGCTGGAGAAGCAAGGATGAGCTCATAAGCGAAGTTTTCCTGTGGAAGCCAACACATGGACATGCTTGTATGGGCCGGCCACCAAGGACCTACATTGACCAACTATGTGATGATGATGGTTTCTGCGCAGAAAACCTCTCTGGCACAATGAATGATAGGGAGGGTTGGCAAGAGATTGTCATGGATATCCATGCTAATTGTGTGACATGATGATGATGATGATGATGAATATCATAACATATACCGGTGTTACGTTGTAATATTCACAGCACTAAAACGATACATGTACCGTAGTCCTTTTTTCTTTCTTGGTACTAAAACTCCAAAAGTCACCGTGCTGAAATGGTGCCGATAAAAAAATCATAACACGAGAAACATGTCGTCACAACTGCCAGCCTTTATTTTCGTGCTCGTATAGTGGGCTCTTACCAGAGAGGAGGAAAGGCAGAGAGAAAGAGAGAGAGAGAACACTACTAGATTACTGGGCTCTCATGAGGTCTGTCACCTACGACCGCCGCCGGCAAAAAGAGGACGAACCCTTTCTTTTTTCCCCCACGTCACCACGTGACTTCCGGTCAACACCCGACTTCCGCTTGCGGTCAATTCTCCGTTCGGGGTTACGCTACGGTCAAACCATCGCTCTCCTCTTTTGGGTCATCACTATTTTTTTAAGCCTTTGTTATTTATTCTTCCTCCTTCCATTAGTAGTCCTAGCTCACAAAAGTCAGGAATATACCCATCTTGCAACAAGTAGCAAACAAAAACTAAGTGTTAGCAACTCAGGAGAAATTCGACTCAAACCAGCCGCAGGAATTTAACTCAGCATGACAACACAAAATGCCAAAAGCGCTATGTTGACAAACAACAACAACAGATAATAAAGGCCATTTTGAGGTCCCAGAAGGATTTGGGGTGGTTGAGAGTGATATATAATGAGATATCTCTAAAAGCATATGGTTTGCAAAGAAGAAATAATGGACGAGAAATTTTGGATTAAATCGTTTATTTTATAATAAACAAAAACTGGAAAAATTGAGAAGGAAATTCCCCTTAAGCCAGTTAGTGAAATGGGGGCAGGCGCGTGTGGTTGAAGGTCAGTTCTGGCTCTGCATGGTGTGGGTGTGGGTATAGTGGTAGTAGATAATAAGTCAGGAAGCTCTCTGTGGCCGGTCAGTGGTAGTGGAGTGATGGTAGTTGTAAGTTCGTATTGGTAGGGTACAATTTAAGTTGATATGGTGACTTGAGTTGACAAGCGTATGGTAAGATTGATGATAGTCGTAGTCACTTTAGGGTTCACCCGATGTGGTTGAGTCAGGAGAGGGTAGGGGTATCGGGCCGGCAGTGGCGTAGAGTCAAAGCAAGGTTGAGTTGGTTGGGTAGACACGGGTGTGCGTGGTAGTGGGTAGATGTAGTGGCTCTTTGATCCTGCCTACCGGTCGGCGATACTAAAGGCTTGGAAACCCTCGGTCAACTGGTTTGGTCCTCAAATGCTGGACTTATATAGTAACGATTGGTCGAGAATCTGGATTCTGTTTATAATATTATTTTTTATTGTTTAGGAATTCCTTTCAAGCGGAACTCAGTCCGAGCCTATGCGCAGAACTGTGTTAATTTAGTCACTTTGTTTTAGGGTACCGTTGGGTTAACTTCCGCTTAGCATCTGCGATTTGTGTTTTGTTTTGTTTTGTTTTTAAATTTGTTTTGTTGGCGAGTGGATGTATTGGGAAGTAAAGATTGTGAATCATAAGAGATATCTATTTCTGTTATAACAAGAGTTATGCTCCCCAATCCTGGTACCTGGCCCAGCACACTTTGCAGCACAATATTCGCTATCTCCATACCTTGAACAAACCTGCACAGGTAACCACCGGGCACCAAAGCAAGTCCAGATGCATGCAATCTACTTACTCCTACATGCTTGAGGCACAGGTTCCCATTCATTCTCGATCTGGTCTCTGACTGGCCATGATCCAAGCTTGCCTTTAACTCGATCCTTCACCTGACCTGCCAATGACCTGGTTTCCTGCTAACTACAGCCTTCTTGCTGACTACATTCCTGCGGTATCCCTAAACTACCAGTAAATTGCACACACTCCAGCCTGTTGACAATCCAGTCTCCTGCTGACCACAATCTGGCCCTCCTCTCAACAAACTGTCCTTTCAGAACCCTCTACCAACTAATTGTCCTTGTCAGGACAACAAACCCTCAAAGTCGGACCAAGTCACCAATAGGCACCCCAACTGCAAGCCTTTTTCAAAAGAACAGAATTTTGCTTTTCACAACAACCACATGAAATAACTAATTTTTTGTATTAACTGTCCATAGAGGCACATGGAAAATAAATTTTATAAATCGTATGATACCATTTCTGAACATTGAACTACATCCTTTTATTTAAATAAACATAAAAAATAGTTTGTAAATAAAAACTATTTTCATACACTATTAAATTTTAAATTTGATTATGAGTAAATTTGATCAAATTAAGAATAAATATTTTTTTCATAGTTTTTTTTAAAAATCATTGTAAGTGTTGAAAAATATCTGTCAACTTCTGATTAATAAGCAAAACTTCTGATTTAATAGAATAATATATGGGTGCCAGAGATCACAATTGGATTCCTATTCTGATTAAATAATAACTATCTTAATATAAAAACGTGTCTTTGAACAACAAAGGAGTTGAAACCATTATTTAAATGGATTGGTATTGAACCCTGGACCTTGCAATTCCAGGGCAAATGCTCTAATGACTGAGCTAAACATACATAAAATGTTGACTTTTTTGTCTTATAAGGTGTGTGCCTGATGCCCACTCATATATATAGACTCGCCAAGAACTATGTGATTAACATCTTGGCCAATCACTGGCAGTACTCTGCTGCTGAAATAATACTTAAACTGAGCATACTGAGCATACTGGCCATACCTGCTTTAACTTTCGTGGACGACGGACAAAGGATTCCATAACTCAGGACTTATACGCAGGATAGGACTTATTCACTTACCAAAGGATTCCATAACCCAGGACTTACTTACTTTAAGCCCTTTTCAACTGGCCAAGGATGGCATTTAAAAACTTAACATAAAAAAGAGTAACTTTTGTCAGTCCCCTAATACAATTATAATGCCCTACAGAATCATGAGATTCCACTTAGAAAACACAATGTCATAAAATAAAATAAGAAAGAAAAGAAAAAAAAATTGTAAAGAAGAAAAAAACTTTTTTTTGCTCTGACCTTTTTTCAATTGTTTCAATAAGTCTGACCCAGTAACTCAGCAAAAGGTTAAATAGGTCTTTTACTTATCATCCTCTGAGAAATTCAAATAAGAATATAAAATAAAATATAAAATATATTTATTATATTTATTCATTTATATATTATATTTATATTTATATCTAATTATTTATATTTTATATTTATATATAAAAAATATAAAATATAAAAATAAAATAGATTTATTATATTTTTTTATTTATATTTTATATTATATTTATTTAATTTATTTTATATATATATTTATATATATAAAATATGAAATATAAAATTTCGATTAAATAGGTTTTTACTTCTCATCCTCTGGTAAATTTAAATCTAAATAAAAATATAAAATATAAAATATAAAATATATTTATTATATTTATATTTATATTTATATTATATTTAATTATTTATATTTTATATTTATATATAAAGAATATAAAATAAAAATAAAAATATAAAATATATTTATTATATTATTTATTTATTTATATTTTATATTATATTTATTTAATTTTATTTTATATATATTTTATATATATAAAATATAGAATATGAAATATAAAATTTTGATTAAATAGGCTTTTACTTCTCATTCTCTGGTAAATTTTGTCGGCTTTTCAAAAATTATCCTGAAATTTCAGAAACAGCCCAAAATCATAATTTTAGTTACTGAGGCTAAAATTTCAATTTATAATATGAACAAGAATATGCGCTCTCTGGGTCTAAGTATTTAAGTTTTAATGTAATGGAATTTATTAAATTAGAATGACTAACGAAATTAAATAAAATGCATTTAAAAAGATTACACTTATTTTAAGAAGAAGAAGAAGAAGAAGAAGAAGAAGAAGAAGAAGAAGAAGAAGAAGAAGAAGAAGAAGAAATATGTTTATTTTCACACATTTTTTACAAATTATATCACACAATTTATATAGGATTGATTTTAATACATTGGAGAATAAAACAATAATATTAGATATCAATAAAAACAAGTAATTATTTAGTATTATCTGCATTATTCAGACTATTGTCCTCATCTTTTGTTTCGGCAAATAACAATAAAATGAGGACAATAGTCCGAATATCGCAGATAATACTAATCATCAAGCCTCATGTCAAACATTCAGAGAAAAATTATTTATTAAACCCAGTTTTGTTAAAACCCATATGCAAAATTAACCACACCATATATTATGTAAACTTTTATTTCTTAGTGATATATAAGACACATTGCAGGATTTTAAACACACTAATAACAAGGGTTGTTTGAGGCAAATCTAACTCATATTTTCATAGAGGCACTGTTAATAAATCAGATTTATTCTATATATTAATGATTATGACTATAAATTAAATACTCAGTGATAAACTTACGCAATTCTTGAGGGTATTGTAATGTAAGCAGTGATGTAGTTTCGGTTAGAGATAGACACCGAATCTCCATTATAATAAGATTTAACACCATAAAACAATACTAAATATGAATAATTTTGATTTTTCGATTTATTGTCCTCATCTTTATTGTGGTATGTATAAACATAACATCTCGGACGTTGTATCCCACGGCCTTCCTCAGGTTTTTCCAGTGTATCCAAGTATAGTGATGATACAACCTGGTATAAAATGTAAAGTTGGAAGGCTTAAAATAACTTTCCAATTTTGGTTCATGTGTGTACATAAAATATTCCGACAAAGTTGTAGAATAATAACAATATTTATTTCATTGAGCGCATGTGGAATACATTCAAGGCAAATAGTAAACAAAAAAGATACATAAACGTATTACAAAGGAAATAGGTGTAGGACTTGCGTTGTAAGGAATGTCACTTACTGGTAGCTGGTTGGGGGCAAAGCTACCCACCTAAGGGACACAGGCGTCAGGCACCTAAACCATGTGTACTCTTTGCCGGCCTGAGAGGAAAGAGATAGGAATTCAGAATTCCCTGCTTCTGGCCAAATACTAACACCATCTATCAGCAAACACTGCAGCAAGGGAAGATAACCCTATTTAGACTTATGTCCACACAGAATTACAGTTTTATTGACCCAACACTTGGGAAATCATTTTTATAGTTTGACTGTTGATCAAACAAGGCATCGAAGAACTTTTGAAGATCTTATTGAAAAAAATGACATCTTTGTTTTTATTTCTCTGAATGTTTGAGATGTGGCTTGAAGATTAGTATTATCTGCGTTATTCGGACTATTGTCCCCATCTTCATTGTTATTTGTACAACGTTTCGGCCGATATACCCTCCGGCCTTTTTCAGGTATTTCTTGTTGGACTCAAGAACCTTCTCAGACTCGGGAACCTTCTCGGACTCGGGAACCTTCTTTTCGAACTCGGGAACTTTCTTGTCGTATTCGGGAGCCATCACGGAACTTTGAACCTAACCCTTTATTTATTCCATGGGGGTATCCTGTTCTCATTCCGCTAACCATAGCTGGGGTAGGAGTTGTGTTAATTAATTATTATTTTTATGGTTAGCGGAATGAGAACAGGATATCCCCGTGGAATAAATAAAGGGTTAGGTTCAAAGTTCCGTGATGGCTCCTGAATACGGCAAGAAAATTCCTGAGTTCGAAAAGAAGGTTCCCGAGTCCGAGAAGAAAATTATCTGCGCAAGTAACTCTGCAGGCCAATTCTTGAGTGACAATCTTTGGTGCACTGAATGCACACAAACTTTGATGCTTTCTGGGGCTGCTGGCTTTTTTCCCTCTTCCTGGCTTTCTTTGCTGTCAAGGCTACTCTCCTCTCTGCCTCACCCCTCACCGTGCCTTGCTTAACATTATGGTACCAGGCCACTCTATTTTTTGCATCTACCTCCCACATGTTTGTGTCAATATGGCATATCCTCATGACTCTCCTGCAGACATCTTTAAATTGTAGGCATAGTCTACCAACCGATTGGGAGCCTTTTACTAATTCGCCGTTTTTTAAATACCTTTTATAAGTTGAATTACTTAGATTTTTCAGACTGTTGTCTTCATCTTTATTATTATATACACAACGTTTTGGCTGATATACCCTTCGGCCTTCTTTAGTTGTTTCTTCTTAATATTGTTGAATTCTGAAGCCTTCACGTCATAATTGGGAACCTTTATGAAACTTCAAACTGAACCCTTTATTTGGTTATTTCCAATAACTCCAACCTAAAAAATGGGAACAACTCTGAATGAATTTTATCTGCTAATTAATCTACCCATTATTTTCCCATTAAACTAACCCTAACCCTAATCCTAACCCCATCTTCTTTTTTCCTAGTAGATCAATAAATAAATAAATAATTTATAAAATTCATTCAGATTTGCCCAGAATCTGAGATTCAGTTGTCCAGGATATAATTCCAAGGTTCCTTTTTTTAGGTTGGAATTATAGGAAATAACCCTTTATTTAATCTATTGGGGTAGATAGTTCTTATACTTGGTTTTATTTAACAATAAATAAACTAATAACAGATAAGATGTAAAATATTTTTTATTTAATAGGTGAATAAAATAAACTTTAAACAAACTACATTAAATTATTTCAATTAATGGTATAAATTTTTTTTCCAAGCTATGCACAGGAAAATATTATGGAACTAGCAGGATCTGTGGATATACCACAGTATGATAATTTAATTATTACAACATTTGATATGTTTACTTAAGAGTTATTGCCATATAGTTCAATGTGTAAAAAGTATAATAATCTTGATTTAACTCTCTCACTATTTTTTATCTCCTATCTTTCCTTCTTTTCATCTTTTTATTATGTTCAATTGAAACAGATTAGTGTTGTTTCTTCTGCACACTCACACCTCTCTCTGTCTTTCCCCTTCTATTTTTTTTCTTTCTTTCTTTCTTTCTTTCTTTCTTATTATATTTTTTCTGTGTAGCATGTCCTTTTTCTTCCCTGTCTTTCTTTATAATAAAAATGACGAGGCTCATAAGAAATAAGAATTTGGATAATCAGGATTTACATGTTTGCATTTCATCTTGGATGATTTGGACGGTCTCATTTTTAACCAGAGGATGTTGCAAGATGACAATTAAGGAACACAACTTAATATATATAGATAACTCAATGTTGAGAAAAAAATTATGGAATTCATTGGCAAAAATTTACAATTAAAACTTAGTTGCTCATACTCCAGCTTTAAATGAAAGCAATATTATTTATCAAGGTTGTTCCAATTTTCCCAAATGGCAGTTAATAGATCTTCTTTGGTGGATGGAGAATTCTCATGGAGAATTCTCATGGAACGTTTTTTAAATTTTCACCATAAATTTGGTGGGTTGGTTTATTTGTTTAATGGCATATCAATCCCTTATGGGTTATTTAATGAAGAAATCATTCTTTTCTTCAAGCAATTATATGGCTTCAAGTAACCATTCCTATTTAATAACAATACTCATTTTTTTTTTAATTTTGTACAGAGTTATATGGTTTCAAGTATTCTTATTGTCACGGCCGATAATCTTGGACACAAATTACATTTATATTTGCCCAGAATCTGAGATTCAGTTGTCCAGGGTATAATTCCAAGGTTCCTGTAGAAAAGATGTCTTTACACATTATCAGAATGAAGATAATAATTGGGATAGGAAAGATGACAAACACGGGATTTTGATGAGAAGAATTTAATAACTGATTAGAAACAAAACAAACAAAAATTAGCATGGCAATATGTTATATAATCTATGCATAGATTATTGTCAACCCCCTGTATTTCTGAAGGGATGGCCCTTTTTCATATCATGGGTGGGACTTTCCATGGAATATTACAGAAAGCCCGCGAAATATGTGAAGTCACGTGGGACCTGGTTGTGTCTTCAGTTTCAGCTTGGACATCAGGCAGATAAGGTCTTAGCTGGAGCTCACTGCACACGCGCGTTATGTTAGTTAGAGAAATATGTTTAGTTAAGTAAATAAAGGTTTAAATAAATAATATGGTTTTGTGGTTGATGAATGTCTTGGCAACAAGACTGACCTAGAAGAAGAAATGAATCAAGAACAACCAACCAGCAAGAACAGAGAAATAGAAGCATAGAAAAGTTCAGACGCTAGAAGATGAATGTAAGATACCAAAGATGAGCAGAAGAATAATAGAAGTAAGGAAAAAGGGTATACAACAAATATATAGAGCGAAGTTTCCTTTTGTTTTTGTTTGTGTGAGGGGTGAGCAATATTTGCAATATTTCTGTGTGAAGTCAATGAAAAAAAATTACTTATCTGTAGATATCCAATTCAATGGTGAATGTGTCAGCAGTTTCAATTATCATCTGTTGTCTCTGCTTTTTTTATTATATTGTGTTTTTTCATAAGCCTGAATGCTAGTTTGACCAGTAAGTCAGGACACATCATTTTCTTTGCTTATATTTTTTCAAAAAAGAGCGTTTTAATTAGATTTTTAAACTACTGTGCCATGCTCATGCTAATACTACTGCTGCTGCTGCTGCTGCCCTTTTCCCTTTTGTTTATAATATTAGCAGGAAAGAATAAAAAAGGAGGAATACTCCTGCTATAAACAACTTCGCCACATTTTTTCGCTTGACTAAAGCCTCATTCACACCACACTATCTAATACTAATAATTTGTACACAGTTATATAGTTTCAAGTATTCCTATCTAATACTAATAATTTGTACACAGTTATATAGTTTCAAGTATTCCTATCTAATTAATAATTTTGTACACAGTTATATAGTTTCAAGTATTCCTATCTAATTCAAATAATTTACACACAGTTATATAGTTTCAAGTATTCCTATCTAATACTAATAATGTGTACACAGTTATATAGTTTCAAGTATTCCTATCTAATACTAATAATTTGTACACAGTTATATAGTTTCTAGTATTCCTATCTAATACAAATAATTTGTACACAGTTATATAGTTTCAAGTATTCCTATCTAATACTAATAATTTGTACACAGTTATATAGTTTCAAGTATTCCTATCTAATACTAATAATTTATACACAGTTATATAGTTTCAAGTATTCCTATCTAATACAAATAATTTACACACAGTTATATAGTTTCAAGTATTCCTATCTAATTCAAATAATTTACACACAGTTATATAGTTTCAAGTATTCCTATCTAATTAAATAATTTACACACAGTTATATAGTTTCAAGTATTCCTATCTAATACTAATAATTTGTACACAGTTATATAGTTTCAAGTATTCCTATCTAATACAATAATTTACACACAGTTATATAGTTTCAAGTATTCCTATCTAATACTAATAATGTTACACAGTTATATAGTTTCAAGTATTCCTATCTAATTCAAATAATTTACACACAGTTATATAGTTTCAAGTATTCCTATCTAATACTAATAATTTGTACACAGTTATATAGTTTCAAGTATGTTTCAAGTATTCCTATCTAATACTAATAATTTTCAAACAGATCTATCTGACTCATAGATATGGTCCTAACAAATGCTATCATTCTGAGTCAGAGTGGACCTGGGAGTAATGGCAATGAAGCAGTAATTCCACACTCTTCAAGTCTCCAGATCTGGAGCTTCACTATTGGATGCAGTTTTGTATAATACCTATGACAACCATTTTTTGAGGGTGAGTGGGGAATGGGATCTTACTCATCTGCTGAGGAATACAGTTGGTATATCTGTTTGTTTGTTTGTTTTGTTTTACGACATATCAACCTCAGTGGGTCATTTAATGCCGATAAAGTTTTGAAATAAATCAATTCTTAATGGATAATACAATTTTTTTATAAATACATTTTTCTATTTAACCCATAGATGGGACCCTAACAGGTACTACCACTCCGGGTCAGAGTGGACCAGGGAGCAATGGTGATGAATGGGGTGCTCCACATTCCCCAAACCTCCAAAACTGGAACCTCGCCATCAGATAGAGTTTAACGTCATTCCCAGGACATGTAGACCTGCAGCCACCGCCTTCTAGCACCCATATGATAAAAAGGGTTTGGGTCTTGCCATAAGGGCAATAGGGTTGGGAAAATCATATAGGTGCTAGGGCTTGACGTGACCAGCCGATTGATCGGAGGGGGCCTCTCCGACTGACCGTCTAGCCCAAGATAGGGCCAAAGTGGAGTATTGCATGTCATGAATTGCTCATCCACCTAGGCTCTACCCTTAAGCATCACGGGTCGCCACCCACGGCCAACAGGTGGCCCCATTGGGGGAGTCTTACCCCTCTGCAGAGGTGCAGTCGGTGCATTCTAATGCCCCAGCCGACAGGGCGGAGTTGGTATATTCTAAGCCCCACTAATAGAGGACACAGCTTATGTGTGCTTCCTCAATACCCTATAGGTAAATATGATTTTCTGATATACATAACATACACCAGGACTTTTAAGAGGCTAAGATAACAGATATGAATAGGTTATGAAACAAAAGTATATTATGACTGCTGACAACTAGTGGATTCAATTATGCAAAGAGGGGTGGTAGTATATCAAACTAATTTGTCAATACCCAACCTCTCTGCCACAATTTGTAAAGAAGAAAAAAAAATTCTCTGAATTTTTGATGAGGCTTGATAATTTGATTATATGAGGCTCTGAATTTTGAGATGAGGCTTGATAATTTGGATTATTTGGATTATTCAGACTATTGTCCTTATCTTTATTGTTATCTACATAACGTTTCAGCTGATGTGCCTTCCAACCTTCTTCAGATGTTTGTCAGACACTTGTACCTGGTCATGGTTAATGGAATGAGAACAGTCTAACCCATGGTTAAATAAAGGGTTCAGTTTGAAGTTCTATGAAGGCTCCAGATTACGACATGAAGGCTCCGTGGGTTCAAAGAGAAGTTTCCCAAGTTCAAGAAGGTTCACCTGAAGGCCAGAGAGCACATTGGCTGAAACATATAGATAATAATAAAGATGAACACAATAGTCCAAATAATACAACAAAAAAATATTTATGAAATTTTTATTTTTTGCTTAAGTGGTCAGGTTTATGAAATTTCAAACAGATCTGTCTGATCCATAGATGGGACCCTAACACGTACTACCACTATGAAAATTTGTACACAGTTATATAGTTTCAAGTATTCCGATCTAATACTAATAATTTTCAACTTTTTTTTTTCCTATCGTTTAGAAATCATTAAAAAAAATGAACTCTATTGATTTGGGCATTATTCTATTCTTTTAAAGTTTTTGTTCTATACAAACACCATGTCATTTCATATATTTAAAAATCATTTTGATATATTAAGAACAAAACTCTATGAAAATTTATCTAAAAATTAAACCGAATATTTCTTTATTTATAACAAATAATAACCTAGTCGTATTCGTTTTAAATAAAAATTCAAAAATATGAATTTTATATTCTTTTCTTGTACTTGTACATTCTATAATAATGTTATAATTATCTTTTCTCTTTTTTTTCTTTTTTTTAAATAAAAGCTTTTTTTAAATTTGTTTAGTCCAAATAGAACAAGAGAGTTATCCCCTCTTGATTGGTTTGTTGTAATTTTAGAGGGCGTACCGATAACAAATGAAGCCATTTCATTGGTTGATATTCGGCCAAGTTTCACTGGACGCTGTCTTCGCGGCCCGTTTGAATAAAAAAAATGGAGTATACTGTTTAAAAGTCACAACAACGAACAATGCTTCATTTATAAATGAATACTGATTTATATTTGGATTATACGGATCATTTCCCCCTTAACTGTCTCAGATAAGGTATGATTTGTAATATCTTATATTGAATTAGGAGTCTGAAACTACTTATTATTTGAAATTGTTTTTTTTGTTAAAAAAATCCCCAAAAAAACGGGTCTGAAAAAAAAAGTTATTCCTTATTCAAATTTATTTGTTTATAAATTGATCTTTTTTTATTTCAAAGTTTGTATTTTTGTATATTGTTAGAAATTATAGAGTAAAATTTATTAAATTGGATTATAGAATTAATGATTACCTCGTGTTTTTCATGAGGATTTTCTATTTTGTCACTCGCTATCATTTGTTTGTTTATGCTTTTAAACTAAACTTTTAGGAAGGAAGTCTTAGAATTTAAATATAATACAAATATTTAAAATTAAAACTGATAGTTTTTGTAAGAATTGATAGAGAAACTTTTTCAAAAAGTTAAATTTTTCAATGGATTAAAAAATAATTCAAGACAAAAGTTTACATTTAAGAAATATAAACTTTTATTTTACATAATTGAATCACAAAAGCTGTTACTCAAATTTGTGTTGAGGAAATAAAACCAGTTTTTATATATTGTTTTTTTTTTTTTTTTTTTTTTTTTTTTTTTAAGATTAATATCAGAATTTTAAGTTTTGTATATTATTTCTATTATTTTTGTCTATTTAAAAAAAAATAATATTGAACATCTTAATTATTTTTTTAGATATATTTATATATTATTTTTTAAATCGTATATTCAAAAAATTATTTTGATTTTGATTATTTTTATCATATATTTACATTATTTTTATATTACATATATTTTTAAATTAATATCGAGCATCTTAATTTAAATACAAAAAACAACAAACTTCCATATATATAAAAACACACACATGTGTGTATGAAACTACTCTCATTTATTTTATTTTATTTTATTTATTATTTCAACGTTCTTTTTTAAAACTAACTTTTGTTTTTATCGTTTAGAAATAGTTTTAAAAAAAAATGAACTCATTGATTTGATCATCATTAGTATTTTTATTTTCATTTTTTTAATTTTTTTTTAAAAATTTTGTTCAATACGAACAGCAAGACATTTTCCCCTTAAATTTTGAATTATTACGATTATTAAAGTTATTTTGATCATCCCACGTTTGTTCTTCATCGTTATAATGAATAAAAAGCTGGAATTTGTTTAGAGCTTCGTGTTCTAAGATTTTGATTAAATTTCTCAAAATTATATTTCATATTTTATAAATTAATAAAAAGGTTTAAAAGATCGGGGTGGGTGCTTTTTTAATCCTTTTTATTTTTAACACCTTTCTAAAAATAAAGATCTCCCACCGAGATTGGGTGATGAATCATTTAGCACTTTAAAACTTTATTTATTTATTTATCTATTTATTTGATAAACCTAGTAATTTTTTGAGTTTTTTCTCTCTTGTTTTGTTTTTAAATTCTTATCATTAATCATTGAAATTAATTTTAATTAACTATATCGTGTATAATAGTTTTAAGTTTAAATATTTGAAGAAGGTGGACTGCAATGAATGACATCCTCTCTAAAGTTGCACTTTTTTTTTTTTTTTTTTTGTTTAAATGACGTGTTGTCTTTTTTTTTTTTTTTTTTTATTTTAAAAATAATAAATCTGCAAAAAATAAAAAAAGTATCTTTTTTTTTAAGTAATCAATCAATATATGAATAATTGTATTAATTGAAAAGTTATTGTGTAACAGCCGTTATTTGAAGTAAAAAAAAACTGCATGCAAATAAATACTAAACTATAAAAATGGAAAGTAAGTGAACGACGATGCCATAAAAAGATAACTTTTTTTTTTTTTTTTTTTTTTTTTTCAAAAATATTTTGTATTGTCACTTGCATTTCGTCAGTTCGAAAACTGATTTTGATCGATTTTAGAAGTTGTTTTTGTTTTTATTGTAAAAACGATATCTTAAAACATTTTCCCTACAAATAATTATCGATACAAGTACTTTCTGTAATAATAAAAGGCATTTTAAAAAAAATAATTTCTGCAATTAATCTATTGTTGGATTCGGAATATTTAAGAAAATTATTTTTGAATTATGAAAAGCTGATTATAAAACTTTTTTTTTTTTTTTCATTCGAGTTAAAGTTTAAATTTGAAGATTTGTAAATGTGGAAACTTTAAATTCCATTCTTAATGTAATGAATAAATAAAAGTTTATAAAAAAAAAAAAAAAACTTGTCAACGTGAAAAATAAAAACGCGACGTTTGTAGACACAGCTGTCTCATTTGTCAGAAGAAAAAACATTATCTTAAATATATATACGACGAAATTAATAGATAACGAAAAAATTGTATGTTTAGTGTTTTTTTTTAAAAAAAAAAATACTGACAAATTTGCTAGCAAAGATTAATTTTTTTATGCTTGGAATTTGTTCCGTAAAAAAAAAAAAAGACCAAATGGCTTTAGTTTTTTTTTTTTTTTTTTTTTTTTTTCCTGCTTAAAAAGAAAAAGAAAAAAATACTAAAAAACTGCAAACAACTTTGCATTATTCACGTACAAATAATGCTTTGAACATTTTAATTTTTATCTTACCTGGAGGCTTTTCTTACAAAACAAGATCTTCATGAATAAGAAAAATACATTGTTAAATAAACAAACATATTCTATCATTATTTTCATTTTTAGTTGTTTTTTGTTTTTTTTATACATTAACAGCAAATTCATAAATAACTCAGTTCTATTTTCAAAATAAAATCATTGACATGTAGCACATTAATTTATAGCTTAAACTTTTTTGTAGATTTGAATTCTATGATTTTTTTTTACCCATCAGAATGTTGGAAGAAATCCAACTTCAAAGTGTTGTCTTTTTTTTTTTTTTTTAATAAAGATTAGGCAAAAATTCTTTCATTTGTATTTAAAAAAGAAAAAAAAAGAAGTTCCATTTACTTCACTAGCTTTATCTTCATTCACCAATTTCACCTGAATTGCTACTTCAGGTTGTCATCTTTTAGTAAATTGTAAAGGAATTACTTAGAATCTGTCCATAAGGTTACATTACATTTTTTTTTTTTTTAATAACTTAACCCTTTCAGATATAATGGGTCACCAGTGACACAAAAAATAAAAATAGTCTGTTTTAAGTTTTATAAAATTCATTCAAAAAGAAAAGCAGATGATTCATTTTTTGAAAACCAATGCCTGAAATATCAAATTGCCTATTTCATTAAAGAATTGTTTTACTTTCATATCCTCATACCTTTGAAAATTTTTGGATGAATATATAATTTCCATAAAATTGCCTTCGACCTTCTTTACTAACTAGTTATTGAAAGGACCAGTGGATGGTATAAAGGGTACAATAAAATGCACTACAGCTAATCTGGTGACACACAGAAAAGCAGAGATCTATAATGGGTAATTCCTATTACAAAGTAGTCAAATCCTCATCGAAATTCAATGTTCTGTATGTCCCAAGTAGAGAGGTGGAAGATAAAATCAAATCATTTGGTTTGGATTGTCTCATTCACAATGCTTTGAAATTGACAGAAATTTCAACAACCCACTATCTTGAATCCTTTGAACCTGCATCCTTATACTGGTGCCTTGTACACAGTAAATAATCTTGAAAGTGCTCTGCAGGGAGATAAAGACAGTGCTGAAAATGAAAGCCAAATTTTTAAGAATGGTATGTTTGTAACTGTTTCCTTATGAGTTCACAACGACCAAAGACAACATCACTAAAAAATTGATTGCCCTAAATATTTGATGTAGATGGTTCTACTTTGAAGCTACAATATCAGAAACCTGTGGGACAGTCATTAAGATGTTTTTTTTTCTTGTGTCCAATGATATAGGGTAGATTTCTAGCTCATAAGTCTTGGAAATTTCACCTTTTCCTGCTTTAAAAGGGGATTTCCCTATTTTTTGAATGTTTAATGATGTTTATCCCTGTTTATTTATTTCTTGTGAAAATAAAGTTCTAAGCATGCAATGAGATTCTTCCAATTGATTTTTCTATACGAATCCTTTGATAAGAAATATGCTCGTCAAACACTGGGGTGACCAAATGAAATTTTAAAATTTTTATTATCAATTGAAGCTACTGCAATCCTTTACCAAGCCTTTTTGTATTAATAAGAATTTGTAAGTTTCCTTTCATTGGTTTGTTAAGTGAAAGTAATTGTAAGTTTTTAATAGAACTTTGTAATACTCTTACGCATATGTTTTTTGGACATTTTTGTAAAAAAAATAAATTTAGACTTAAATATAGACTCTGATGTGCAACTTGGTTGTTGTAGGTTTACTCAATTTTTTTTCAGAATGTAGTCAAATGTTTAAGCTGTTACATTTATGGATTTACTGATGAATAAATTTTATTTTTAAAAAGAAATTGGTTTTGTATTCTAATTTCTCATTTATCCACCTTTTTATTAATCATTAAAGGGAAAAAAATCTAAATTTGCACTGTCGGCTAGGGATGTAGACTATTGCTGACTGCACCTCTGCAGAAGGTAAGACCTGCACAATGGGAACCTGTTACTGTGAGGGCGACCCATAATGCCTGAGGGAGGGATCCTTGTGGCTGAGTGGTCCGGGACCTGTAACACTTCACTTCAGCTCTTACTTGGTTTTAAACAGGCAGTCAGACATGCCATCTCTGATGAATCGCTGGTTGTGTCAAGCCTAGCACCTATATGATTAAGTCCTGGCCATATTTTTCATTTATAGTAAACAAACCCCTGACTCTTTATCTTAAAGGTGCTCGAAGCAGTGGCTGAGGGTCAACCACAGTTTATTAATACACATGAACGTTAATGAAAATTATTTCTCTCAGTTTATAACTAAACTATTTTACCTACTCCATTATGGAATATTCACTTACAAATCATATATACACAAGAAAACTTTAGCATTAAATAACCATAAGAGTTGATTGCCATGACACCCCCCTGAACTAAAAAATTATCTGACACTTTTTAGGAATAATAAAAAAAAAAACCCTTTTAGATTTTCATCTCATGCTAAAAAGTAATTATTTAAAAAAAATAAGTGGGGGAGGGGGTGTTCTAATTTTTCAATTCTAACAAATTGTGTATTCTCTTTATTTGCTGACTCTTTTCTAAAATGGAATTGTAAAAGGGACTTTTTAAAAACTTTTTCTATTATCTGCTTCATTATAATTATGGCATCTACTGTCACTTTGTTTTTATTGTCCATATTGAGTTCCACTTAGGATTCTTTCTGTTTTCCGTCTCTTATTTCTGTTAAGTAGCATCATTAAATATTTTACAAGACTAGAGAGTAATTTCTGGATTAAGTTTCCTTCTTTTTTTGTGATGAACTTTTAACCGTTCTTGACAAGTCTTCAGATGTGTGTACTTTCCAATATTGAATTTTTGTGTAGCATTTTATTGCTTCCATTGTTGTGATAAGTGAAGTGATTTGGTATCTGTACAACATTTTTTTTGACATAACTGATTATATGTATGACAATATGGTGCCATCTCCTATATTAAAGTGGTAAGGCTCTGAAATTTGTAGACCAGTCTATCTCAGTAGCAATATCTTATCTACTGAAAGTGATATTTAGGTAAGGCATTGTTATTGACAGGTTAACAACCATATGGAAATCTGATTTCTTATAAAACTGAATGAGAATTCTTTTAAGCTGTAGCTATGTCAACACTACTGTATTGTTGCACACTTGGGCTTTAACTTGCTTTCGTTAGTAATGGAACTGTGAGACTAGCTTGCTAACCATTACACCATGAAGGGACAACTTTTTCCAGAGTATAAAACCAGATCTATAGACTTTATCAGAAACTGGTTTAAAGTTATCTATATACACAATCAGGAAAATGACACTCCTGACTATTCATCACTAAATATGACACTCTTAACTGTCATGGCTTTGGTATATACATAAAAAGGAGACTTTCCTCTTGATAGAAACACCTCCCACATTTACTGATTTATTATTCATATGTTTCACCTTACTTTACTCCATGCAGACCTACACTCTCAATTCCATATATCATCAGATAGAACTTTAAAAAAACTTTTATTTAAGGAAAAAGTTTCAACTGACTTTTGTGTGTTTCTATTTATTAAAGACATGAATTATTAATAATGAGACAAAATAAGGTGAGATCCCTAATTTCTTTAGTTTATATATAAAATAAAGGCATTCATCTAATGAAAAGACAAACAAATGCCAATGAGCAGCACTTAAGAAAACTCAGAACTAGAATATATCCAAAACCAAAATAAATAAAATGAGTAATTCTGTGAAAATAGACAATCTCAGTAGTAGGAAAAATTTGAATCTAAGCTAAAACTTGCTAGCCAAGAACTTCTTGAAATTACTGGTTTTAAGAAAACATTAATAGCCATTAAACTACTTTACAGAGGATGAACTTAATAAGGTTTTAAAAATGTCTTGACAAAATACCTCTTGAAGTATGGAAGACAAGGAAATTTGACATATACTTTGATTTTGTTAAACAACACATTGGAGATGTGAAAGGCTGCATCCTCCTCTTTCCAAAGAAAGCAACCTTGGAATCACTCAGTACAAAAGTATAATTCTTACTGCCATAGCTACTAAGTTTTTATAATGCCATGCTCCTCAATCGCATCTGACCTGAAGTCAAGAAAATTCTTAGAAAATCAAAACGGATTTCAGAGAAATCTATCCTCAACTTTCAGGTTCTGACTTTATGTTGAATCGTTGAAGAATATAAGCAAAAGATTTGGAGGCAACACCTTTTGTTTGTAGATTTCTCTAAGGAATTTGACTCCTACACAGAGGAAAGATGGAGCAAATACTTCTAGCATGTAGTCTCCTCAAAGAAAATGTTAATGTGATAATGATGGCTCTACAAAGACATGAAAGCAAACAGTTGTCTCATCTGATGGTGACACAGGTTTCTTTGACATTGTCGCTGGAGTCCTACAAGGAGATATGAGTCCCCAATTTCTATTTATAATATGCTAGCAATGTACTATGGAACATCATTAGATCTACGAAGGAAAAAGGCGATTATTGAGGTCAGTTAGTCTACTGTGGTTTTAATAAACAGCAGCTAAGTAAGAACTCAATATGGCGCTGCAAACAGGAATAGGAACCTGAAGATTGGGAAAGCTACTTCATCAAAGCTGGTATCTCTGGCTGAGCTCAGCCAAAAGCTATGCTGCATACATTTGCAAGTGAAAAGCTAAAACAAAGAAAACAGTCCTAGATGCTGTTGACGGATACCACTCGATCCCTTAGACAAAGGAGTCCAAACCATTGAACCACTCTTCATAACGGAGTGGGGGAGATTCATGTATCTCCCAGCAGACTATTACAGATACTCACTATGCAGAATGATCTAGTATTTCTTGTAAATACATTTGCCACAAGCACTGCTGTGGAGCCTGGAGAATGTAGCAAAGAGGCATTGGCCTTTTATGTGGAACTCAAAATAATAATGGAGTTCATGTGCTTTAGATAAGATAGATATCTCCATACTATATGGCAGGCCTCCTGAAATTAATAGATAAGTTCACATCCTATGGTAGCTAATATCTCCTTTACAGAAAGGCAATATCAATATACACAAGAGGAAAGATATCAACTTGCATATGGATCATATGGTACGCGTCTTGCATCACTGACGCATAAAAATCTAAGGACACAGTAAAATTGTATCCAATGCATCCCAGTGTTTTTTTTTTTTTTTTTTATCTTCCCCCACCATTTCCAGCTTACTGTAAATAACATTTCAATTTTTCTTGGAAATAATTACATGCTATGGTATGGGGAACAAGGTAGGGGTTAGATGGCTTTAAAGTTGTTCATTAGAAAACTCTACAATTTATTATGAAACTTTAGTTGGGACCCATCAAATTCCGGGACTCATTCAAAATCAATACAATGCATCCCGGGACCACTAATTAAAAAGCTATCAGCACCACTGCTATTATTACATTGTAATTTTTTTTTTTTTTAATACATTATTTTGTGTATTTTAGGGTACCTTGTTTATATATAATATATATATTATTATTATTATGGCTACAATCCATTTGTTCAACTAATTTAAAGGCACAGACAAACACAATTTTATATAAAGCTGGCTTTAGCAAAATCTAATGAATTAAAAAAAAAAAGAAACAAAAGGCAATGGTTCACTTAAACTAAAGTAATAAGTTATGAATATGTGAATAAAAGTTTTTCTTGTCAACCAATTATTCCAATAAACATGGCATAGTGTTATGGTTTGTTTATTTTCAAATGATATTTCAAACTTAAGGAAAGGCCAAAATTAACCACTAATCAAAAGAGTTACAATAATATATAAATAATAGATAATATATAAGGGGGATGTGTGGAGATGGGAATACGAACGGATGCGGGGGTAAGAACCAATGAAAGAAATTATTAATTTAAAGAGCCCATGGTCATATGCTGTTTTGGAAAATGCTCCATGGGGAGGGGTATCCACATTTCAGTTGTGCAAATTATTTAAACTCTAATTAAATAATTCCTGTTCCTTTCTTTTCAAATCTGTCATGTTTGATTTCAATTATTCAAATTAGCGCTATATGGGTTAACATAACTGTTTAAAGACACATGGATAAAACTGTAACTCTATTGGTGCTCTCTTTTTGTTATGTCTATTAGTAAACCCCAAGGACTCTTTTTAACACACATACTTGCCTTCATTCACTTGAAATTTCTAAGTGTTTTGCATTTGGAAAATGATGAACACATTACTTGAAGCCCAGAAAAATGCTAGATTTATCACCAAATTTGAACATCTGTTGTTTCATGGGGGGGGTGGGGGGTGGATGTGTCTAAATTGTCCCTATTAGCAATTCACTAACAGCTGTGTCTCAAAGGAATTACAAATTATAGGCTAAGCTTTTTGTCTAGCCGTTTTTTTTACAGTAACAATTTTCATTGCATTTCCTTAATGTAAATGTTTCACTTGTTAGAAACCACACATAAGAAATATTCTCCTAGAGTACTGAAAATTTTTTTTACACATATAGTGAAGTTGAGCATTAAGAGAATCACTTGGAATTGGTAAACTATACAGACTCCGGTTCTGATGATTTACACTGTTTGCCTGTTTGTCCATGTAAAGTTATACGGTGCACACTCTTTTATAAATAGATTTAATAAAAATCATTTTTTTGTAGGGCCATAATTAACTTATTACTAAAAGAGTTTAGTGTGCCAAAAAATAGAGGAGTTGGAGTTAGAGGTTTTTGTGTTTTGCTCCACAAGTCCTGCATATAGATGACCAAAAGTTAATTTGGTTTATAAATGAATAAGATATTTTATTCTTTACACGTAATTTAATGAACACAATATGTATTGCTTTGCTTCTAATCTTCATAGTTTGTACAACCTTTCATTGCATTACTCCTAAATCCATGCTGAGTGA